>CAUYUJ010002876.1:0-84741 GCA_963575745.1 Prorocentrum cordatum | reverse complement strand
CCGTCGTCGTCGTCGTCGTCGTCGTCGTCGTCGTCGTCGTCGTCGTCGTCGTCGTCGTCGTCGTCGTCGTCGTCGGCGTCGGCGTCGGCGTCGGCGTTACCATCCGCGTCGGCGTCGGCGTCGTCTGCGTCGTCGCTGTCGTCTACGCTGTCGCTGCCGTCGTCGTCGTCGTCGTCGTCGTCGTCGTCTTCTTCGTCGCTGTCATTGCCGTCGTCGTCGTCGTCGTCGCCGCCGCCGCCTTCGTCGTCGTCGTCGTCGCTGTCGGTGTCGTCGTCGTCGTCGGCGCTGCCGCCGCCTTCGTCGTCGTCTTCGTCGTCGTCGTCGGCGTCGGCGACGGCGTCGTCTCTGTTCTGGTCGTCGTCGTTCGCGTCGTCGTCGTCGTCTTCGTCGACGCCGCTGCCGCCGCCGCCGCCGCCGCCGCCGTCGTCGTCGTCGTCGTCGTCGTCGTCGTCGTCGTCGTCGTCGTCGTCGTCGTCGTCGTCGGCGTCGGGGTCGGCGTCGGCGTTAACACTAATGTCAGCGTCGGCATCGGCGTCGTGGTCGGCGTCGTTTTCGTCCCGTAGTCGTTGTTGTCGGCGGCGTCGCCGGTGCCGCCGCCTTTATCGTTGTTTGTCGTCGTCGTCCTCGGCGTCGGCGTCGGCGTCGGCGTCGACGCCGGCGTCGGCGTCGTTTTTGTTATCGCCGTCGTCGTCGTCGTCTTCCGTCGTCGTCGTCAGTCTCTCGTCGTCGTCCGTCGTCGCCGTGGTCGGCGTGGCGTCGTCGTCCGCTGTCGTCGTCGTCCCGTCGTCGTCGTCGCGTCGTCGTTGTCGTCGTCGTGTGGTGTTTGTGGACGTCTCGTCGTCGTCGTCGTCGTCGTCGTCGGCGTCTTCCGTCGTCGTCGTCGTTGTCGTCGTCGTCGTCGTCGTCGTCGTCGTCGTCGTCGTTGGCGTCGGCGTCGGCGTCGGCGTCGTCGTCGTCGTCGTCGTCGTTCGCGTCGGCGTTTTCGTCGTCGTCGGCGTCGGCGTCGTCGTCCTCGCTGGCTCCGTGGTCGTCGTCGTCGTTGTCGTCGACGTTGGCTTCGTCGTGGTCGTCGTCGTCGCCGTCGTCGTCGTCGTTGTCGTCGCTGTCGTCGTCGTCGTCGTCGTCGTCGTCGTCGTCGTCGTTGGCGTCGTGGTGGTGTTCGTCGTCGTCGTTGTCGTCGTCGTCGTCGTCGTCGTCGTCGTCGTTGGCGTCGGCGATGGCTCCCGGGCGTCGTTCTCAATCGTCGTCGTCGTTGTCGTCGTCGTCGCGTTGGCGTGCCGGTGTCGGCGTCCGGCGTCCGCTCGGCGTCGGCTCTTGGTCGCTGTACAGTCCCGCCGCCTTCGTCGTCGTGGTCGCGTCTCGTCGTTGGCGTTGTTTGGTACCGGCGCCGTCGCCGTCGTCGTCGTCGTCCGTCGTCGTCGTCGGTCGTCGTCGACGTCGTCGCTGTCGTCCGCGTCGTCGTCGATCGTCGTCGTCGCGTGGCGTCGTCCAGTGGGTGGTGTTCGTCGTCGTCGTCGCGTCTCCGTCGTCGGCCGTCGTCATCGTCGTCGCGTCGGCGTCGAGTCGGCGTCGCGTCGGCGTCGGCTGCGCTCCGAGGTCGTTCTCTCGCGTCGTCGTCGTCGTCAGCGTCGACGTCGTCGTCGTCGTCGTCGTCGTCGTCGGCGTCGAGTCGGCGTCGGCGTCGGCGTCGCCGCTGCTGCCGTCGCCGTCGCCGCCGTCGCCGTCGTCGTTGTCGTCGTCATCGTCGTCGTCGTCGCCGTCGCCGTCGTCGTCGTCGTCGTCTTCGTCGTCGTCGTTGTCGTCGCTGTCGTCGCCGTCGTCGTCGTCGGCGTCGTCGTGGTTGTGTTCGTCGTCGTCGTCGTCGTCGTCGTCGTCGTCGTTGGCGTCGGCGTCGGCGTCGTCGGCGTCGGCGTCGGCGTCGGCGCCAGCGTCGGCGTCGGCGTCGGCGTCGGCTCCGGCGTCGCCGCTACAGTCGCCGCCTTCGTCGTCGTTGTCGTCGCTGTCGTCGTTGTCGTCGTCGTCGTCGTCGTCGTCGTCGTCGTTGTCGTTGTCGTCGCTGTCGTCGTCGTCGTTTTCGTCGTCGTCGTCGTCGTCGTCGTCGTCGTCGTCGTCATCGGCGTCGTCGTCGTCGTCGTCGTCGTCGGCGTCGTCGTCGGCGTCGAAGTCGGCGCTGGCGTGGTTGTCGGCGTCGGTGTCGTCTTCGTTCTCGTCGTCGTCGGCGTCGAAGTCGGCGGCGTCGTTGTCGTCGTCGCTCGCGCAGGCCCGACCGGACCTGGGAGGCCGAGGTGCAGGGCTTCGCCGACTGGACGGAGGCTCGCTGCTCGGCGTTTGCCAGCCGCACCGCCCTCCCACCTTCGGCTAGGCGTAGGAGTGACCTTTCGCCACCGACCCTGGCGAAGCAACCCATTCACACCTCGAATTAGACAAATCGCAGTGCAGAAACTTCTGCGAGCGCCGTGCCACTCCCGGCTTTTCTCTTGGGGGGGGTCCTTTCGACGCGCGCTCGCCTGGGCCTCCTCATGAAGCGCGCAGATCGTGACGCGACCAGGGAGCCTAGGCCACTCCTGTCAAGGGGGTGGGCGGCTCCTGGCGCAAGCCGGGAGCCGAGGGCGGGCGGCGCCAGTGCTCACCTCCTGACGCCCCTCTGGACGGCCGTGGCTTTGGGTTCTCGCCAGACCGCAGCGTCTGCAGAGCTACTCTGCGGGGAGTGGCATCTGGAACTGGGGCCAAAGTGCCCCACAAGGCAATCCAGCGGGATGTTCCGTCCCTGCTGAGCTCAAATGCAGTTGCCTCACGCACCGTGCTGGGTCTGGGTCATACCATTTTGCGGTGGTCGCTGGGCCCTAGGACCACCTGGCTTCCGCTGGATAAGCTAGCCTGTTTGCTGTTCGGGCTCCGTGGGCCAGGTCGGGCCTCTCGCGGCTGTGTCCCGCTCGTGAACTTTAAAAGCGCTCACAGAGTAAGACGAGCCCGTGTCCGTGGATTTGGGTAAGACGCGTTTGCGCCTGGTGCCCTGAAAGCATCCTGGAGGTGTGGTGGTCCCGCATCGTTCCCAGGCCTTTCAATTGGGCAGGAAGGACGCCCGTATCCCCCTTTTCATATTACAAAACTCTGCCACCAGTGCGTGCTTCCCTTCCCGCGGGGCTCAGGATTCGAAGGATTTGATCCCTTGCGTGGCCTCTATCGGGTCGGACCGAGCGCCTCCACACGCAGATGGACCGTCGTGTCGCCGTGTGCAAGGACAGAGCATATCGTCGACCACTCGCGTACGCTTTCGCCTCGAGCCGTGCGTTCGGAGCATCCTCTCTGGAGCTTTCTCCTTAGGCGCACGCAGCTTTTTCGGCATCTGCCACCGGAGCAGGCTTTGAAGCAATGTAGTTTGTCCCAACGCCTCCTCCAACCAACAGGGGGGAACCGCACAAATTGGCCTTCAATACAGATTCGTCCAATTGTGCGCTTATCCCATCTGCCAGCGTATCGCACTTCAACATTTTGTTATCGACCATGGGGCTGGTCACGGGCGTCATGGTGAACAGTGGAGAGGTGGGCTTTTCTGGAACTCCCAGTGAGGCTCGGGCCTGTGCAGTCCCCACAAGAGGACCCCTCAGAGTCCCGCGTCCCCAGTCCCGGATGTCCGAACCTCAAGGATCGAGGGGTACCGCGGGGGAGCTCGCGCTCCCATTCCCGATCTCCGCAGTCCTCCTCGTCGGGGCATGAGGCCGTCGTTTACCGGTCCACTCTCTTGATTCTGTCTTTCGCGTCGAGGAGCGTAGATTGGCGTCTGGGAGTGGACGAGATAGCGCCGATTTTTTTGGCGTCGGTTAGCGCCGATCGGCGTCGATTTAGCGTCGATTCTGCGTCGATTTGACGAAGACCTCGCAGACATCCGGGCGCTCCAATTTTGTCGATGCGTGTGCCCCGGAGGTCTGGACCGCTTCCCCGGGGCTGGTTTTTCGTCCTGAGTGTTTTTTGACGCTGCCCAGGCCCGGCGAGGGCCTTCGGAGGCCGAAAAAGGCCAAAATCCCGCCGCTCTAATTTTTCTGGACCGTCGGATCTTTGTGATGGGCCTGTTTTCTACCACCACCACCATAAGTTGAAGGGGGGAAGGAGGTGGACGGGGAGGAGGAGGAGGAGGAGGAGGAGGAGGAGGAGGAGGAGGAGGAGGAGGAGGAGGAGGAGGAGGAGAGGAGGAGAGGAGGAGGAGAGGAGGAGGAGGAGGAGGAGGAGGAGGAGGAGGAGAAGGAGGAGGACCCCCTTCCCCCGAACTTATGATGGTGGTGGTGGTGGAAAAGTGGCCCATCACCCTGGGTTAGCCAACTGCTGCGCCATCGCCGACCCTGGCCAGGCCAGTCCTGGGCACGGCACCCGTGGTGCATTCCCCCTTGCGGGCCAGGCCAGCAGGGCGCAGGCCCCGGCCCAGGACCCATGAGGGGCATGGCCAGGTTCGGTGTAGGTGGACAGTCTCCTCCTCCTCCTCTTCCTCCTCCTCCTCCACCTTCTCCTCCCCCATCCCCCTGCCCCCCCCCCTCCTCCTCCCCCTCCCTTCGTCCCCCTCCCTCCTCCTCCTCCTCCGCCTCCACCAATCGTGTTTATTTTCTTCACTCTGGGGGCCCGGTAAGAGCCCAGGATGCTCAAACTGTCAACTGTAGTTCACAAGTTAGGTTTTTGATGATTGGATGGTCTGGGGTCCGGGTCTCAAAAGCGACCCCCAGACCAATCTTGGGGTGCGTTCTGGCCAGAATTTCGAGGCGAATCCAGCCGTGGCTACGAGGAGGCCCAGGTGCGGCCAAACTCGCCCCATCATCTTGAACCTGCGCCCTCCTCCTGCCGGCCTGGGGAGTTCCTAGTCTCCGCTCCGGCCTCCGCTCGCGATCTCCTCGACAGGGCGAGCGGTGCGGCGGCGACGACGACGACGACGACGCCGACGACGACGACGACGATGACGGCGGCGGCGGCGGCGGCGGCAGCGGCGGCGACGACGACGTCGACGGCGGCGGCGGCGGCGGCAGCGGCGGCGGCGCGGCGGCGGCGGCGGCGACGACGACGACGACGACGACGGCGGCGGCGACGAGCGGCGGCCGCGATGACGACGGCTGCGAGCCTCGCCAGGGCGAGCGGGCGCGGGTCCGGGGCTACCGGCGCGGCGGCGCTCGCAGGGAGGAGCGGCCGCGCGGCGGCCCCCCACCCGGGCCGCCGCCGCAGCCCAGGTGCTGTTCGGCCAGGGCAGGTTCGAGGTTCGAGGTTGGAGGTTGGAGGTTGGAGGTTGGAGGTTCGATGTTCGAGGTTGGAGGTTCGAGGTTGGAGGTTGGAGGTTCGAGATTGGAGTTTCGAGGTTCGAGGTTGGAGGTTCGAGATTGGAGGCCAGGGCAGGTTCGAGGTTCAAGATTGGAGGTTGGAGGTTCGAGGTTCGAGAGTGGAGGTTTTCGGGCGCCCTCGTCGACTCGTGGCGGCTCCTCCGCCTGGGTGTGCATTCCAGCGGCTGCGCCCCGCCGAGGTTCGCGATTGTGGAGCTTTTCGGGCGCCATCGTCGGTTCGTGGCGGCTTTTCAGCCTCGGGGTGCGTTCCAGCGGCTGCGCTTCGCCGAGAGCGTTCTCGGGATGCTTGGGTGGTCCCGAAGGGCTGCCAGAGAGCCGAGTTAGGACCAGAAAGCCTCCGCGGGGAGGAGGGTTACAGTCGGGTATAGCCAGGACCCCAGGTGAGGGGACCCAGTTAGTGGTAGGGTCCCGGACTCTCTGAATTCGCCAGAATCACTAAACCAGGTCTGCCGCAGCTGGCGTTTTTTCGGGTGACGGCAGCTCCGGCTAGTGGAACGGGGTGGGAGGGGGAGGGGCGCCCCCCAGTGCACATCCCCAAACCAGGTCCCACTAAACAAGTCGGGCCTGTCCCTCTACAGGAGGAATATTCAAAAATAGTAAAAAAATAGTCTGGGGACGAATTTTCGATTATTTTTGAACGTTTTTGATCATGTACATGCACATTTGTATACATGTATGTATGTATGTATGTATGTATGTATGTATGTATGTATGTATGTAGGTAGGTAGGTAGGTAGGTAGGTAGGTAGGTAGGTAGGTAGGTAGGTAGGTAGGTAGGTAGGCATGCATGCATGCATGTATGTATGTATGTATGTGTATGTATGTACGTACGTACGTACGTACGTACGTACGTACGTACGTACGTACGTATATATATATATATATATATATATTGGGGTGGGGGGGAATTTAAATTTTTCGTCGAATTCGGCCTGTAGGGGGACACGCCCGACCTAACACTCGACCCGGTTCTGCCAGCGCCCGATACAGGAGCAGCGACAGGAGGAGATATACGTTCAGGGGGAGACTGCCGAGGCCCGGGCCCGGGAGCGTGCGGCCTCGCAACCCCGGGGGGGCCCCTCGCCGATCCATCGGCGAGGTGCCTCCGGTTCGGGGTCGCTGCTCTGCCCTCCCTCTCCTGAGCCAGCCATGCACGCAGGCTTTATGGTCTCGCTCATCATATGCATGCTTGCGTTAACTCGGGCCTGTCCCTCTTCAGGAGGGATGTTCAGAAATGGTGAAAAAATAGTCGGGGGACGATGTTTCGACTGTTTCTGAGCATTTTGGAAGTATGTTTGGAGTTTTTGTTGTTGTTGTTGTTGTTTTAATGTTTGGTCCAAAATGCCCCCTGGAGGGGGACAGGCCCGACCTAATGCCTGCGTGTAGTCCATACGTGCAGGCCTGGAGCAGGCCAGGCCCGAACGGCTGTCCGCAGTGGTGGCTCGTTCGTTCCCCCCCCTGAGCCAGGTCCCCCCCCTTCTACCGTTGGCGCTCATTCTCGCCCCTCGCCGTCCGCTGCCGCCGTTCTCCTCCTCCTCCTCCTCCTCCTCCTCTCCTCCTCCTTTTTTTTTGTTTTTTTTTTTTTTTTTTTTTTTTTTTTTTTTTTGCGTTGCTCAGACATGAAGCCAGGGCTTGAGGCTTTTTCCTCCTCCCTCCTCCTCCTACTCCTCCTCCTCCTCCTCCTCCTCTCCTCCTCCTCCTCCTCCTCCTCCTCCTCCCCCTCCTCCTCCTCCTCCTCCTCCTCCTCCTCCTCCTCCTCCTCCTCCTCCTCCTCCTCCTCCTCCTCCTCCTCCTCCCTCCTCCTCCTCCTCCTCCTCCTCCTCCTCCTCCTCCTCCTCCTCCGCTGCCGCCGTCTGGCCGTACAAAGATGGGGCCCCAGGCCCAGACCTTCAACGCACCCTCGGATCGGGGCGCTCTCGGCGGAGGGCTGGCGCGCACTGCGGGGCTCGGGGCCGGCGGCGCCGACGACGAGGGCGACGAGGGCGACGAGCACGAGGACGGCGAGGAGGGCGACGACGGCGAGGACGGCGAGGGCGACGAGCGCGAGGATCCGCAGTGCAACTTTGTCAAGCCCTGCGTGTTTTCGCCCTCAGCCTCTTTTCCCCCCCCCGCCTGCCTGCTGCGCAGTCCGCTCCTCGGTGTCCCCGCTTGGCTCCATCGCCGGTGCAGCCCTTCTGCCGCGCCGCCGACGAGAAAGGCTTTCGCCCGTCCCTCGGGCCCCGCCGAGGCCGCCGCAGGGCCCAGAAGGGGCTGCCGAGGCCGCCGAGTGCCGTCTGGCGGTGCTGCTGGCCCGGCGGCGCCCTGCGGCGGTGCGGTTGGCCGGGCGCCTGTCCCTGGCGTGGGGCGGTCGGCAGGGCCCACGAGGCTCCCGAGGCTGGCTGCGAGTGGAAGAAGAGGAGGGTGACGACGGGCCAGACTAGACTAGATCTGGACTTGAAGCAGGCCCACCACGAGATGCTTCATGGCCCCCTCAGGTTGAAGGCACCCGCCAGGGTCGAGCGCCAAGATGGCCAGAGCAAGCTCGCAAGCTGCTCTCATCACTGTTACTCTCTCTTGGGCTGGCGGTCTGAGCTTGTGTGATCCACCCGCTCTTGGCCGTCACTCTGGGCACGCTGGGTGCAGGTGGCGTTCGCAACAGACCACATGGGAGCGAGTCCGTCAGTTGCGGGTCGCGCGCACGTGTGCAGAAAAATACCATTGGGAACGCGCATTTTTATGCCACCAAATTGCCCCACCAAGGGTCGAGAAACTACACTGGGCAGTCCTACAGCATTAACGGCAACAAAAGGATTAGGTACACCAGCAATGCGACAGATTGTCAGTAAAACACAACACAGAGCGACCTTTCTCGACTGGGACAACGTATGCCGACAGTAGACGCAAAACAGAGGGATACCTGGGTAAACTACCAGCAAGTGTCTCTGCACTGTTGCTTGTCCCTTTTCCCCTGTGTGTCGTTCGTCCTCCCCTTCCTCTCTCTGTGCTTGCTTTTTCTGCCCTGCCCTCTGCTCTCGGTCGGTCGCAGTCGATTGGGCTGGGTTTTGTTTTTAGAGTAGTGGGGGAGATGGCGGCCAGTCGGGTCGGCCAACGCGTCCCTCAGCACAGGCCCTACGCGGGCCCCCCTCTTATGACCTGGTCGGGCGTCCCTGGGCCCCCCGCTGGAGCGGGGCCCCGAGAGGGCCCATGAGCTACCGAGGGCGCTCTTGTAGGCTCGGCCGTGACCCCCCATCAAGATGCGGGTAGGGCCTTGCGTCCACACTTTACGCAGGGAGGCATAGGGTCTTTACCTCCTCCCTCTTCCCTCCCTCCTTCCTTCCTCATTTCCTTCTCTCCTCTCCATCCCTCTGTCTCTCTGGAGCGAGCCTCGGTCCTGACAGTCGTCAGGTAGCGAGCGACTAGTGTCCGGAGCGTTCAGCGGAGTGCCAGATGCACTACTTCAGCGGGCGAGAGTTAGCTCGTCCGCCCCCGAGCAGTGTGGAAGCCTGGCCACGCCTTCTTCACCTTGTGCGTAGCATTGGTTGGTGACTCCCTCTTTGGATCGAAAGGGGTCGCGGGAGCTCCTTGAAGTCGCCCGCCAGCACCACAAGCTTGAAATCAATCTTTGGGAGTTGCAGAGGGCGAGCGGCATCTGGCCAAACATTGGCCCAGAATGAGGATTCTTCATAAACAAAAGATTCCCAGACGCTCCAGGCGCCCCCAGGCGCTCCCAAGCCGTCCTAGGCGTTCCGCATGCGGTCCCAAGCCGTCCCAGGCTCTCCCAGACGCTCCCGGACGCCCCCAGGCGTTCCCAAACGCCCCAGGAACGCCCAAAAACTCCCAGGCAGATCCAGGCGCTCCCTAGGCGGCCCCAGGCGCTTCCAGGACGCGTGAGATGTTCCCAGGCTCTTCCAGACGCGGAGCGCCCAAGCGCTCCTCTGCGGCTCCAGGCGCTCCTGAGGCGGCCTTAGGCGCTTGCAGGCGCTCCTAGGGGCCCCCAGACTCCCAGGCGCTCCCATGCGCTTCCAGACGCTCCAGGAGCGCCCATGCGCTCCTTAGCAGCCCCAGGTGCTCCCAAGGCGGCCCCAGGCGCTCCCAAGCGCTCCCAGACGCCTCCACACGCTCGCATGCGCTCCTAGGCCCTCCCCAGACGCTCCAGAAGCGCCCCCGAACGCTCCCGCACGTTTCCAGACGAAGACGCTCCCTGGCGCTCCCAGACGCTCCAGGAAATTCCAGGAGGCCCTAGGAAACATCGGGAGACCCCAGGAGGCCCCAGAGGAGGCTCCAGAACGCTCTCCCAGGAACCCCCAGTAGACGCGGCCTGACGGACCCCGAGAAACCAGTTGAATTTCTTTTCGTGCAGACCCCGCGCGGTGGTCGCGCAGCGATGCGCCCGCATATGCGGCACGTTGGCGGCGCATCCGTAGCGACACCCCCGCGCGCACGCGTGCGTGTCCGGCCGCGCAGCGAGGCGCCATCGCTTCCGCGGATCGAGGCCGCGGCGCCGAACTACCATTCCGCTGCATGCCGCCGCGCGAGCCGTCCCTCGCGCGCTCGAGCGCGCTGCCAGCCCGCGCGAGGCATCTGCCTGCCGCCGCGCGCCGACCCCCGCGCGTGAGCTTGCGGCCCGAGGCCATGGGGCGTCAATTCCTCCCCTCTCCCTGGCTCTTTGCCTTCCTCGTCTCGTTTCCTCTCCCCGTCTTCGCTGCAAGTGCTTCCTGGGCTCTGCTGCCTGTGGTGGCCGGGGCCGTCCTTGGATGCAGCCGTGCTCTCCTGCGGGGCAGGGAGTTCCGCTCTCCACAAGGCCCGTCGGTGTTTCACTCGGTTTGCAGTTTCCTTGTGTCTCGTCCCCCCTTGCTCCTGCGTGCTGCTTGCTGTGGTCTCCCTCCTTCCTGCTCTGCTGCCTCCGCTCTTCGCTCGCTTTCCTGCTCCTCTCCCTGCTGCTCTTGGCTCTTCCTCTTTCCCCCCTGCTGCCTGTTCGCTCTCCCTGCTCTTGCTGCTGCTGTCCACGCGTAGCGCTCAGTTCATTTCTCCTGGCCAGCACGGCCTTTCAGCATTAAACGCGACGCCTGGGGTTTGGGTTGCGTGCGGCGGACAAAAGACGGGGCCATCGCCGATGCAGCGCGCGAGTCCTCTCATGCGTGCGCGCGAGCGCTATCCAGTCGCGCGAGGAAGCTGCTTGGCGCCGCGCGCCGGCCCCCGCGCGAAAATCGTGTGCTGCGACCGCTGGCGACGCCCCGCGCGCGAGTCCTCGTCCGTGCGCTCGAGCGCTGCTCCGTCTCGCGAGGAGTTTGCTTGGCGCTGCGCCCCGACCCCAGTGCGAGACTCCGCGTTCCGAGGTATTCGCCGATGCTGCGCGCGAGTCCCTCCCTGCGCGCGCGAGCGCTACACAGTCGCGCGAGGAGGCTGCTTGGCGGCGCGCGCCGAGCCCCGCGCGGAAGTCGCTCGCCGAGACCGCGCCGATGCGACGCGCGAGCCCGCGCCCGAAGAATCCTGACGCGGCCCGAGGGTTCCCGAGCAAGCCCTCTAATTTTTCATGCAGACCCCCCCCCCCGCGCGGTGGTCGCGTTGCAATGCGCCCGCGTGTGCGGCGTTCGACGTTCGTCGCTCGTCGCCTATAACTCGTCGTCGTTCGCCGTACGTCGACAGTCGTCGTCCAGGTCACCATTCGTTATTCGTCGTTCGTAGTTCCTCGCCCGTCGTCGTCGTCGTCGTCGTCGTCGTCGTCGGCGTCGTCGTCGTCGTCCGTCGGTCGTCGTTCGTCGTTCGTCGCCCGTTTGCAATCGTTTGTCGTTGGTGGTTCGCCGCCGTCGCCGTTCGCGTATAATCGCGCAGCGATGCATCCGCGGGGATGTGCGACGTATTTCATGTTTCCCCTTTTAAGGGGGAGGCGTGGGGGGTGGAGGCGCGGAGGGCGTTCACTCTCTGGCGCAGCCGAGGCAGGGGTGGGGGGTTGGGACGCGAGCATCGCGAGCGCGCACCAACGCATCCCGCCTTCAACAATCCACTTGAGGTGGGTGGGATGCGTGCGCGCGTTCTTTTTCGACACAGTCCTCCTCCCCCTCCTCCTCCCCCTCTTTCCCTCGTCCATTCTCCCTCCCCTTCCCTCCCTCCTCCCTCCCCTCCCCTTCACCCCCCTCTTCTTCCTTCCCCCCCTCCTCGTCCCCACCCCCTTCCCCCACTCCCCCTTTTCCCCCCCTCCCCCCCTCCCTGCTGGGGGGTTGCCTCCCGCCCGCCGGCGGGGGAGGACGGCGGGGCCGTGGGTGCCGCGCTGCTGGAGCAGGCCCGTGAGGGGTCGGGCGTCGCAGGAGGTGTCTCTCGGCCCGAGCTTCGGTACGATCGACGATCCATCGACGGCGACGACGACGACGAGGTCGTCGTCGTCGATCGTTCATCGCCGTCGATGTCGTCGATGTCGTCGTCGTCGTCGTCGTCGTCGTCGTCGTCGTCGTCTTCGCTGTCGTTGTCGTTGTCGTCGCCGCTGCCGCCGCCTTCGCCCTCGTCGCCGCCGCCGCCACCGCTGTTGCCGCCGCTGCCGCCGCTGCCGCCGCCGCCGCCGTCGTCGTGGTGGTCGTCGTCGTCCTCGTGGTCGTCGGTCCGAGATCTATACTATCTACATAGGTCCTCGGGGATCGACGTTCGATCCATACGCCTGTTGGAGCCCGCAACTGTGGCCGCCAGGGGGGGGGAGGCAGGATGGGGCAGGGTATGGGTGGAAAATCTGGCCTCCAGAGCCTGGAAAGAATAGGGACGAAGACCGAAATTAATTCTTGCACACTTTGAACATGAATCGCTGTTGGTCGGTGCGGCCGCGGATGTGGCTCATTCGAGACGGGAGATCGCATGTCAAGAAGAGGCCGCTGTCGGTCTGATGGTGGGCATCGTGCCTTTTCTCCGTACCCATTCTGGGCGTACCGGAACCACATCCTCTTTTCCCCCCTTTCGATCCACTGCGTCTCCTCCTCCTCCTCCTCCTCCTCCTTCCAGCCCCTTCCAGCCCCTTCCTCTTGCCGTTCCTCCTTCCCTCCCCATGTCGGATGCTGCCAGCGGTGGTCCTGGCCCAAGGTGTCCCAGACTTCTCTCGCGAAGTTTTGCGGCCCTTGTGGCTCTCCTCGGCCATGGCCTCTCTGTAAGAACAGGTTTACCGAACAGGATTTTGTTATGGAGTGTAGCCGTGTGGGCTGTTGCTTGTCGTTTTTGTGTTTGTTTACCCCCTCGGGGGGTCTCTGTAGGGAAAGGGCGTTTCCAGACAGCGCATTCATATTAGGGAACATCGTTCAACATCGGCTCCGGGGAGGGGACGATTTTCAGAGGACGCGTGGGGCGAAGGGATGTGGTCGGCCCCAGAACCATTACATACACTTCACCGGGCAGCATAAGAGCAGTCTCACATGCCCCAATGTGCATTGGCGGAAATAAGCAATAACCCTGTAGCTTCACAATCAAAGCCAATGATGCACGTGCGACGCATGAGTAGTGTTGTGCGAAGAGAACCGCATACGTATACCGCGTACACATGAACGCTGAGCACGTACATAAGTGAAACAAGTGGCGCACATGATACCTCACTCTTCCCGTTGCGTGTCTTTGCACATGTAGTATTTGACGCAGACGAGCCCCAACCTTGCTTCAAGATGCCCCCCATACACACATATATATATAGCCAAGAAAAGATAAACACATTCATTAAACACATAATTGCCCAGACCTGCTCCGCGAGAGCTCCACACGAGAGCCGCCGGCGGCCTCCGGGGGAGCCCAGGGCGGCCCAGGAAAGGGCTCCAGGACGATCCCGAGGGGCCCCACGAGGCTCCCCCAGGAGGGCCCCAAGGGGGCCCCAGCGCTGCAAGGAGGGCCCCTAAGAGGACGAGGCCTCCGAAGCGCCCACGAGTGTGGCCCCGAGGCTCCTTCGGAGGCCGAAGAGGTTCCCGAGCGAGCCCCAAGGTTGTTCAAGGATGCCCAGGGACTGCCCCGAATACCAGGCCTCAGTGCGACTTCAGACACCAGCGCGTGGGCTTCCACGCCAGGGACCCGAACATCTGGACACGGCCCCTTGGCGCGATATACGCTTGGCCCCATGGCAAGTAGAGCTTGAGCCCGCTTGAAGCGCCAAGATGGCTTCAAGAAGAGCCACGACTCCTTTAAGACGTCATAAGAGGGCTCCATGAGCCCCCCCCCCACGAGAGCCCCAAGAGGTAAAGGTGGTCCCATTCCTGAAGGAAAACGTGCATTTTCGGCATATGCGACTTTCGGGTTTCCAAGAATCCAAGACAGCCCTAAGAGGCCTCCAAAACCGCCCCAAGACGGCCCAAACTCTTAAGAAAGTCCGAACATGGCCCAATAGCGCCCCAAGACGGCCCAGGAACCGGCCTTCCCAAGATGGCCCCCAAGTTCGCCCCCAAAGCGCACAAGATGCCCTCAAGATGCACCCAAACTGGCCCAAGACCGTCCAACATTGCTTCTGGGGCGCTCTGGCGCCACCCGAGACACCCCCAGACGGTCTGAAGACGCGCCAAGGGGCCCCCAGAAGGCTTCCAAGGAGCCCCCCAGGTTCCCCATACCCTGTGTAAAACAACCTTTTTCAGCATATTCGCTTTTCCAGTCTTGACAGAGGCTCCAATACCGCTTACGAGGCCCCAAACACGGCCCAAGAGGGCCCCAAGACGGTCTAAGGGAGCCCCAAGATGGCCTCAAGAGTGTGCTGAAACGGGTCGTGGGGCACTATCTTGGGGGGTGCGGCTCCCAACATGCCCCCAACACCTTCCGGGAAGCCTCCAGCACGCTTCCAAGAGGCCCCCAGAGGTTTCCGCTCTGGCATGCACTGGGATCACTACTCTGGAATCCCTGGGAATCGACTCCCAAGGAATTAAGGAAGGTTTCCGCGCGCCCACCAGATAGAGCCGCCAAAGGTTTGAAATCCCTGGGAATCGGTTTCCAGGGATTTCAAACCTGCGGCGGCTCGATTCAGGCGCCGACTAGAGCGCCGAATAGAGCGCCGAACAGTGCGCCGAACAGAGCGCCGAATAGAGAGCCTAATAGTGCGCCATAATGTATCGCCGAACAAAGCGCCGAATAGAGTGCCGAATAGAGCGCCGAGTAAAGCGCCGAACAGAGCGCCGAGTAGAGCGCCTAATAGAGCGCGTACTAGAACGCCGACTATAGCGCCGAATAGAGAAGCAGCCGGTTTGAAATCCCTGGGAATCGATTTCACACCTGCGGCGGCTTTATTATGGCGCCGAATAGGAGCGCCGAACAGAGCGCCGAAAAGAGCGCCGAACAGAGCGCCGAACAGAGCGCCGAACAGAGCGCCGAATAGAGCGCCGAATTTAGCACCGAGTAAAGCGCCGAACAGAGCGCCGAATAAAGCGCCGAACAGAGTGCCGAATAGAGCGCAGAATAAAGCCGCCGCAGGCTTGCAATCCCTGGGAATCGATTCGCAAGTATTTCAAACCTGCGGTGGTTTTATAAGGGCGCCGAATAGAGCGCCGAATGGAGCGCCGTATGGAGCGTCGAATAGAGCGCTCAACAGAGCGCCGAACAGAGCGCCGAACAGAGCGCCGAATAGGGCGCCTAATAAAACCGCCACAGGCTTGAAATGCCTGGGAATCGATTCGCAAGTATTTCAAACCTGCGGCTGTTGTATTCGCGCCGAACGGAGCGCCGAATGGAGCGCCAAATAGAGTGCCGAATAGAGCGCCGAACAGAGCGCCGAGTAGAGCGCCTAATACAGCGCCTAATAGAGCCCCCAATGGAGCCCTCTATTCGGCGTTCTAATCGACGCTCTAATAGAGTCGCTTCAGGTTTTGAAATCCCTGGGAATCGGTTCCCAGGGATTTCAAACCTGCGGCGGCTCTAGTAGGGTGATGTAGAGCGCCGAATAACCTTCTGCTACGCTCTCTCGTGCTCGTGCACGAAATGCACGTTGCAGGTAGGGAAGATATACCCCCGAGGGGGTACGATCGAAGACGAAGAGGGCGGGTATCGAGGGTTTGGGATATACGTGTTGAATGACACGCGAGCAGATAAGAGCGATCAGTCTTGAAATGATTGTTGTTATGGTTGATGATGATTACATAATGATTACTGTTGATCCCCCCCGGAGAGCATGTAGTTTCTCAATCAAAGTGTCCCTTCTGTGACTCGCACCCGGTTTTGTCAACAAGGGACAGTGCGGGATCACAAAATTGTGTCCGTTGGCCCTGGTTTACAAGAACAGCGGCTCCCGCCTGAGGCTTCCTCACAGTTTCCTCCCACATCGCGCCCTCGCGCGGGACCCCCTCCACCTCTCTGCAGGAGCCGCGCTCTCGCGTGGGATCTCCTCGCGAGCTCTCCAGACGAGTCCGGAGCCATTTTGCCTCAGGCTGCCCCCGCCCGGCCTCCACCGGCTCCTCCGCGCGCCGCCGCCCGCCCCGCTCGCCCCCTCCACCGCAGGGCCGCCCGGGCCCGCCCGCCCCGGCCCCCCCATGGGGCTGACGCACGGCAGGTGCGGCGCGCCGTCCGCCGGCCCCGGGCCCGAGGGCGCGGACGGCAGGCCCCTGGTCCTGGAGTCGTCCCTCATCTTCGACGACGCCACCATGAGGAGGTACGTCCCGGCGCCGGTCTGCAAGAGGTTCCTCGAGGACACCGTGTCTGGGGATCCCACCAGCGAGGAGGACCAGCGGGCCATCGCAGACGGCCTGTTCCGGTGGGCGCGGGAGAAGGGCTGCACCGACTTTGCCCACTGGTTCTTCCCGGTCCGCGGCGGCGGCGGTGCCGTGGGCGGTGCCGTCGGCGCCCTCAAGATGGACACACTGGTCGACCTCGACTTCAAGTCGGGGAGCGCGATCAAGCCCTTCTTCGCGACGCTCCCGCACGAGCGCCTGTTCCAGGGCGAGACGGACGGCTCCTCGTTCCCCAACGGCGGCCTCCGCGTGACCCACTCCGCCGCCGCCTTCACGGTGTGGGACCGGACGTCGCCCCCGATCATCTCGGGCACCACGCTCCGCATCCCGTGCTCCTTCCTGACGCATTTCGGGAAGAGCATCGACGACAAGACGCCGCTCCTGCGCTCGCAGGACGCCGTTAGCGCCCAGGGGATGCGCCTGCTGAGGGCCCTGGGGCTGGCGTCCGACGCCAAGTGCCTGCGCTCTTACCTGGGTTGGGAGCAGGAGTTCTTCGTGGTCTCTGCCGACCTGTACAAGAAGCGTCCAGACCTCGTCAACACTGGCCGCACGCTGTTCGGTAAGCTGCCCACCCGCGGCCAGCAGATGGATCTCAACTACTTCGCCCCCGTCCCCGAGCTCGTCGACAAGATGATGGCGGAGGTTCAGCAGGAGATGCTGAGAACGGGCACCCCGATGGCAGTCCGTCATAACGAGGTGGCGCCAGGGCAACACGAGATGTCACCGATCTTCGGAATGGCCAACTGGTCTGCGGACAACAACGTGTACTTCATGGAGGCCTGTAACAGGATTGCGTCCAAGTACGGCCTGATGGTGCTGTTTCACGAGAAGCCGTTCGCTGGCATAAACGGCAGCGGCAAGCACGCGAATTGGTCTGTCGGCACCGACACAGGCATCAATTTCTTTTACCCCGGCAAGACAGACGAAGCACGCACCATCTACACTGCGGCCCTGGCCTGCCTCTCTCACGGAATCATGCAGTACAACGAGATGTTGCGATGTGCCGTGGCACACGCGGGCAACGACCATCGCCTCGGAGCCCAGGAGGCGCCCCCCGCCATCATCTCGCTCTACCCTGGCACTGGCTTCGAGGCGCACGTGGACGCGGTTATCGCAGGAGGCCCCCTGAATGAGTTCAAGGCCGAGAAGAAGCAGCAGCCCACTGGCTGCAAGGCTTCTATGGCGGTCGAGTCCAACGTCGAGGACCGCAACCGCACGGCGCCCTTTCCCTTCTGCGGCAACCGCTACGAGTTCCGCGCAGTCGGTTCCTCGCAGAACTGCTCTTTCCCGGTGATGATCTGCAACACAATAATGGCCGCGGGCATGAGTGCGCTCTCCGAGAAGATCGAGGGCGGCATGAAGGCGCGTGATGCCGTGGCCGAGATGTATAAGAAGAACCGCGACGTCATCTTCACGGGCAACGGCTACTCCGCCGAGTGGCCAGCCGAGGCGGCCAAGCGCGGTCTCCCAAATCTCAACACGACACCGAAGGCCATCAAGCATTGGGCCTCGAGCAAAAACATCGAGCTTTTCGAGAAGATGGGCGTCTTCTCCAAGGAGGAGACCGAATCCAGGGTTGAGGTTATGTACGAGGCCTACAATACCACACTCAGCGTCGAGGTCAGCACCATGGTCGATATGGTCAAAACTGGATTCATGCCGGCTTTTGCACAGGACTTAGCCTTGTACAAGGACGCCCACGACTTATTGGGCGATCGCAAGAAGTTGTACGGTTCGGTGAAGACCGAGACCGAGAAGCTGGAGAAGATGTTGACTCAGGTTCCTCACGGTGATCTGGCTGCAGAGGCCGAGTACCTGTGCGACAAGGTAAAGGATCAGATGGCCAAGGTGCGATCGTTGGTCGACGATGCCGAGGGCATGTTGGATAAGAGGCTCTATCCGTATCCGACCTACGAGTCCATGCTGTACCACCACCACCACTGAGTTCGAGTCGCAGCCTTTGCAAGACTGCGTGCCAGTCCCTCCTTGCAGATGATGTGCCCCACCGCTCATCGCTGTGTCTCGTCCCCACCATGTTTTCCACACTCTCTATCCTCCCTGCAGTGCTGGCCGTGTTTGCCTTCCTGGTGGAGCCAGGGCTCCCAGAAGGGATTCTGGGCGACGTTCGTCGGGCCTGAGGCCGTGACGGATTCTGTGCTGGAGTTTTGGTGCCTCGGTGGAGCCGAGAGCCCGCGGCCAAGCCCGGGGGCTCGTCGTAGAAGCTGGCCCCCGCTGCTGCTCGCCGCGCCCCGATCCAGCACGCTCTGCGGCCAGCCTGGAGGGCTGACCGTCAAAGTGCGCTCCGTGCTCACCGCGTGCTCCAGCGGCAAGCACTGAGCAGTGCCGTGCAGTGTCGAGCGCTGCGTGCCCGGATGGCCAGGGCGGCACCGAACCTCATTTGAGAGCACGCCCTCAGCGAAACACCTTCGAGTCGAGGTGCCAAGTCCCCGCCGCGGCCAAAGAGAGGGACAAAAAGCAAAATAGCCTGGCGAAGGACCCCACCATATGCAGTTGTGAGTACGGCAGTTGTGGGTATCGCCTTCGGTGGAGCTCCCTATGGGCCACGGCGCGCTGTGCTGGATGGGGGAGACCCATGTGGACACCGCCACTGCGACCTTAGGTGGAGCTCCAGATGGGGCCACGAATCGCTGTGTTAGGTGGGGGAGACGCATGTGGACACCGCCACTGGGGCCTTAGGTGGAGCTCCCTATGTGGCCACGAAGCGCTGTGCTGTGTGGGGGAGACGCATGTGGACACCGTCACTGGGGCCTTATGTGGAGTTCCCGATGGAGCCACGAAGCGCTGTGCTGGGTGGGGGAGACGCATGTGGACACCGCCACTGGGGCCTTAAGTGGAGCTCCCTAGAGAGCCACGAAACGAAGTGCTGGGTGGGGGAGATCCATGTGGACACCGCCACTGGGACCTTAGGGTGGAGCTCCCTATGGAGCCACGAAGCGCTGTGCTGGGCGGGGGAGACGCATGTGGTCACCGCCACTGGGGACCTTAGGTGGAGCACCCTATGGGGCCCCGAAGCGCCGTAGTGGGTGGGGGAGACGCATGTGGACAGCGCCACTGGGACTTTCGGTGGAGCTTCCTGTTTGGCCACGAAGCGCTGTGCTGGTTGGGGGAGACGCATGTGGACACCGCCACTGGGACTTTAGGTTGAGCTCCCTATGGGGCCACGAAGCGCTGTGCTGGGTGGGGGAGGGGCATGTGGACACCGCCACTAGGGCCTTATGTGGAGTTCCCTATGGAGCCATGAAGCGCTGTGCTGGGTGGGGGAGACGCATGTGGACACCGCCACTGGGGCCTTAAGTGGAGCTCCCTTTGGGGCCGCGAAACGAAGTGCTGGGTGGGGGAGACCCATGTGGACACCGCCACTGGGACCTTAGGTCGAGCTCCCTATGTGGCCACGAAACGCTGAGGACATGCGCAGGGCAGAGGCAGGGATGGGAGGAGGGAGGAGGGGGAGGAAGGAAGGAGGGAGGGAATGAGGGAGGGAATGAATGCTGGGACCGTCTCTTCAAAACGAGGACCGAACACCACAGGATGGTTGGGAACACGTTTTTTAGATGCCGCGCCCTCGACAGTCAGGAATCACGCTCTTCATGTTGGAATCGCGCAATCGATGGATGCTTCTTCGCGATTCATGAAAGACGCACGGCACGCTTCAGCAACCCGCCTGCTCGACCTGGCCGCCTGGGCCCGCCTTCCCGGCCCGCCTGTTCGGGTCTACCCGCCCGATCTGCCCGTCTGGTTCTGCCACGTGTTTTCTGCTCCTAGCTCCTAGCCCCCCTCCTGCTATTCTCTCTCGTGCTCCATCCTCCCCCCCACTTGTACCTTCCTTCCATCCGTCCTCTCCTCCCTTGCCTTAGGGGCAGATGAAAAGACCCGTGGCAATTAAGAAAGGTATGCCCCTAATCGGGGGCACGATCGAAGACGGACAAGGGGGGTATCGAGAGTTTGGGATATACGTGTTGCGTGGCACGCGAGCAAATAAGAGTGAACAGTCTTACAATGATTGTTGCTGTTGTTGTTGTTGTTGTTGTTGTTGTTGTTGTTGTTGTTGTTGTTGTTGTTGTTGTTCTTGTTGTTGTTGTTGTTCTTGTTATTGTTCTTGTTCTTGTTGTTGCTGCATTGTTTGTTCTTTGTTGTTAGCGTCCCACCCGCGACCCGGCCCGCAACCCGCCCGCGACCCACCCACGACCCACCCGCGACCCGGCCCGCGAGCCACCCTGCAACCCGCCCGCGACCCACCCGCCGCCCGCGAACCACCCGCGACCCATCCACATTGCTTTGACGGAAGAGTCGGCGCCTGCGGCGGGCTCGTTGTGTGTGTGTGTGTATGTATGTATGTATGTATGTTTGTATGTTTGTATGTTTGTATTTTTGTTTGTATGTATGTATGTATGTTTGTACGTGTTTTTTCATGTTTGTATGTATGTATGTATGTATGTATGTATGTATGTTTGCAGATGTGTATATAGGTACATATGTATATACATGTATGTATACACATGATTTTATATATGTCTGTATGTCTGTCTGTCTGTCTGTCTGTCTGTCTGTATGTATGTATGTATGTATGTATGTATGTATGTATGTACATCTACATACATGTAAACAAATCTCGGCGCCTGCGGCGGATTTCTTCGGAGCCTCGCAGACTGCCGACGATGCCGCTGCCCCTCCACTTTTCTCCGCAAGTGCGGGGTGCTACGTATTATACCCGCCACCGTGCCGCTGGGTTAGTCTGGCGCAGGCGACGCGGCCGTCTTGCGCTGACCGCCGGGGACTTCCCAGCGCCCAGCGCGTCTCGCAGGCCGCGCTGGCGCGCGGTGCGAGTCGGTGACTCGGGCGGGCGCAGTATTATGGCTGCGCTGACAAAGACAGGCGCGATGATGAAGTAGTGATGCTGGTGACGATGATGACGATGACGGCGGCTTATGATGGGGCTGATGCTGATCCCGCCGAATACGATGATGATGTCCTTGTGTCGGTGATCAAAGTTTTTGGAATGATTTCGACATGCGCGCGCGGCCGACGGGCGCGAGCGGCCCTCATGGTAATATTTGGCAGGGGTCGTACCCCCCCAGAAGCGCGCAAAAGGCGGCCTGATGATTCCAACATGCGCTCGCGAAAGGCCTGCATGGTCGAAATTCATAAACTTGTCCAAACACCCATGATGTTCGCAAGACTTCGCAACAGAGCGCGCGCAGGCTTTGTTTGAATCTCTATGTTGCAACATTTTCGTTTTGAGCGTTCGGGAAATTCGATCGTCAACCTTTACGACGCTTCACTGAGTTTTTGAAGAATTCCGGCATGAGTTCGGGACGACGCACGCGTGTGGACATTGTCCTGTTTATGCAGGGGATTCTTGATTGATGGAGTTTTCAAATAAAAATGGGTGGAGGTGTGTGCGCGTGATACAATTTGGCAGGGGTGAGTGGCGGGACCGATACCTGCATGGGTCGGACTATGGACTTATACGGTGAAACGATCGAGTGTGCACAACAAACATGGCATCATATGTCCCATGGGGGTCGAGAGCCATGAGGTTGGGGTTAAGATAGAACAACATTTTTGATTGGAAGGGATCATCAATGTGGTGCAAGTAACATCTGTTCGCAATTAGTTGTCAACTCGCATGCTCTTGCAAACATCCCACCACCCACCCGCAACTTGGTTTGCAAAACCTATGCGGTGGCGATTGCCGTGCATGCTTGGCGTTGGCTCTGGTGCATCTCTGCGGTCGCGCCAACTCTAGCACGCGCGCGCAGCGGCCAGCTAGTTTGGCGCCACCGACGCGGCCGCGGTGGCGCTGACCGCTGGGCGCATCCCAGCGGGCACTTCATTGCGAATCGGCAACTTGGGCGGGCGCGGTATCATGGCAATGCCGACCACAGTAGACACGATGTTGATGGTGGCGATGCTGGTGACGATGTTCGTACCGACGAAGGCGCGGCCAGTGGGGGCGCCGATGCTGATCACGCCGACGATGATGACGGCGTTTTCGCGTCGGTGATGAAGCTCTTGGGAAGAGTTCGACATGCGCGCGCGGCCGACGCGCGAGAGTGGCCCGCATGTTTTTATTTGACACGGATCGTGCCCTCCCCAGCACGCGTGCAAGGGTGTTCGGATGTTGTCGGCATGCGGCGCCTGAAACCCATGTGGCGTAATTTTACGAGCATGTGTAAACAAAAACCGAGTAAAGAACTCGCACGAGCGCGCGCGCGTAAGTTTTTTCTTTCTTCGGACATATATATATATATAAAACAAACAAACAAACACATAAGACACATACACATGTATGTATATGGGCGTTCCCCCTCCAAGATCATGCCTCTCTCTGCTTCTCCGTTCCTTCTCTTCCGCCTTCTCCGTTCTTTCTCTTTCTCCTTTCCTTTTTCTCTTTCTCCAGACGCAATTCCTCCTCCTCCTGGCCCATCATCCTTCTCCTCCTTCTCCTTTCCGTTTCCTCCTCTCTGTAGCAAAACAAAGCCAATCATACACAGTGTTTGGCGTTGCTTCCCCCTGTTTTTGTTGGTTTGGGATGCAATGAAACATTTTTGTTTTGGAAGCTCAAGTGCTCCCCGCGGCCTCCCCCCCAACATCTCCTCCTTCTCCCCCTTCCCCTTTCCCCCTCCCTGTCCTTTCGTTTCATGTCCTCTTCCTTATTGCAAAGCCCAAGCACCAAGCATACACAGTGTTTGGCGCCGTTGGTGCAAAGAGACGTTTTTTTGTGTTTCCTTTGTTTTTTGGTTCAGGATGCAAGAAATATCAGTGTTTTTTTGGGAAACACAAGTGCTCCCCGCGGCCTCCCCCCCAGCACCTCCTCCGTCTCCCCCTTCCTCTTTCCCCCTCCTCCTCCTTTCCTTTCTTCCTCCCTGTTGCAAAGCAAGGAAACCAACAATACACAGTGTTTGGCGCCCTTGGTGCAAGGAAGCGTTGTGTATTTTGTTATTTGTGTGGTTTTTTGGGTCTAGGATGCAAGGAATAACGTTTTTTTTTTTTTTTTTTTGTTTTCTCTCTTTCTCTCTCTCTTGGGCTATGGAAGCTCAAGTGCTCCCCGCTGCCTCTCCCCAGCACCTCCTCCTCCTTCTCTCCCGGAGCTCCCAAACCCCCAAAACAACAAATTAACCACAAATACAGTGTACCCTTGCATCCTAGACCAACAGAAGCAGAAACAACAAACATACGCAACGTTTCCTTGCACCAGCGGCGCGAAACACTGTGTATTCTTGGTTTTCTTGCTTTTCAACAGGGAGGGGGAAAGGAGGAAAGGGGAAAAGGAGGAGGTGCTGGGGGGAGGCCGCGGGAAGTACTTGAGCTTCCAAAGCCCAAAAGGACAAACATTACCAAACATACGCAGTGCTTCCTTGCATCCTAGACCAAAAAGACCAGAACAACCAAACATACACAGCGTTTCCTTGCTCCTAGGGCGCCAAACGCTGTGTATGATTGGCTTTGTGTTGCTACAGAGAGGAGGGAACGGAAAGGAGAAGGAGGAAAAGGATGATGGGCCAGGAGGAGGAGGACAAATTGTGTTTGGAGAAGGAGGAAAGGGAAAGGAGAAAGAGAAGGAACGGAAAAGGAGGAAGAGAAGGAACGGAGAAGCAGAGAGAGGTATGATCTTGGAGGGGTATGTATGTATGTCTGTATGCATGTGTGTATGTATGTATGTATGTATGTATGTGTGTATATATTTGTATTTGTTATCTGGTTTTGAAATCGCTACGACACCGAAGGTTTTTGAAGGATTCCGGCATGCGCGCGCGACGACGCGCGCGTGTGCATTTCGTTCTTTTCTTCGCAAAGCAATTTTCGCGACGGCGCGCGCGCACAGGCGTTCCAACGATTTCGTCATGCGCGCGCGGAGCCTGTTTGGTAAAATTTTCTGAACATGTTGAAACACCGATGGTTCCATTAAGAATTCGCAAGAGCTCGCGCGCATTTTTTGTTTTTTGTTTTTTGTTGTTCAAATTCCGTGTTGCGAAACCATGTGTATTCATACATTTTTTCACTCGATTTTGAAATCCTTCCGAAGTCGGAGGTTTTTGAATGATTTCGGCATGCGCGTTTTTTTGTAAGGGGTTTTTGAAAACCGATGATTCTTGATGCATGAGTGTGCGCGCATGGTTTTTTGCAGAGGATGGCTGGGGGGGCGGCTCGGCTGGGATGGAACGAGTTCATATTTAGGATGGACAGTGGGGCATAACCATATGTAACTTACATTACGAGAAAGGGGGTCGATTAGCCCGGGGGCGGGGGGGTGTGGTAGACTCTATTCTTTTTGTTCGATAGGAGAATCAATTTCGTAGTCTTGGGCGGCGACGAAACGGCGACGGGGCGGCGATGGCGAACACATAGTCGCTAGACGACGCCCAGGCTCAGACGACGGGCGGCGACGAGGCGACGACGGGACGGTGACGGCGAGCACGGAGACGCCAGACTGCCACCCAAGCCCAGAGGACGGGCGGCAACGAGGCGGCGACGGAGCGGCGACGGCGAGCACGGAGCCATCAGACCGACAATCAGGCACAGACGACGGGCGGCGACGAGGCGGCGACGGGGCGGCGACGGCAAGCACGGATCCGCCAGACGGACATTCAGGGCCAGATCCTTAGAAGAGAAGTGAGAACGCCTAAGTGCAAGCACTGTTTTGGGGATTAATGAATTAATATTTGTATGTATTACTTATTATGTAATTCATTAGCGAATTCATAGCGTGCACACATATATATATATATATATACATGTAAATATGTAAATGCCGGTAAGCATTCATATACATTCATACATTCATATACATGTAAATGTCTATACATTCATATGCGCGTATGTCTATACATTCATATACATGTAAATGCCGGTATGCATATTCATATCGGTAGGTCGTTCTATGCGTATGCGTGTATTGTGCGCTTATCCATGATTGGCAGTGTACGCAAGCTCTACCCAAGCTGCCTGGGTCCCTTTCTTACTCTCGTAGCCAAGGGGGGCACCGCTTGGGGGTCGCAGGGGACGGAAGGGTGTTTGGAGTGGTCCTCACACTTCTGTTCCCGAGTCCTGCCTCTGCCTCCCGTGGGCCCGAGGCCCACGTGGAGCGGGCGGGATTCGGGACGGTGTGTGTGTGTGTGTGTGTGTGTGTGCAGGCCGCTCATATCACCTTTCTATCCACCTATCCTGCTTTCCTTTTGGCCCAAGGTTTTGGATACTGGAGCAGCGCCGCTCGTCCGCGGCGTACACCTGCACTCCATATATGCAGACGTTTGGACAGTATCATATTACAGTGTGGGCCCACTGACGCGAGTCAACCAAGGTGCAATGCCCCCAAACATCACCACCACCCGAAGGGTGGTCTTACCAGTGGTCGTAGGCGTTATCGCAGTGGTGGTCTTAGTGCTACACGATGATGGTCGTGGCCTCGCTTTCTCCTTCCCTCCCTCTCCCTCCCCCTGCCCGTCCTTCTGCTGCTCCCCCCCCCGCTCCCCGCCTCCGCCCTCCCTCTCTTCCGCGCCCCTTGCCCCGCGGGCGCCGCCTAGCCCTGCCCGGCGCAGGGGCTTGCCCGGAGCCTCGACCTGCCTCCCAAAGTGGACTGGCGGAACCTGTCCATGGCGAAGCCGGCGCCGAACCAGGTGGGGGATGGGGCCCGTCGGGCGTTCACCTCCTTTTCCCTCGCTCCCCCTTCCTCCCTTCACTGCTCTCGCCCCTCTCTCCCCCGCCCTCCCTGCTACCCCCCCCCTTCGCCCTGCTCCTCCTTGGATGCCCGACCTCCCTTCCGTGCTATCCCCCCCCCCCCCAGTCCATCCCCCCTTCCCTTCGCCTTTGCCTCCCCCCGCCCTCCGCCCCCTCCACCCCTCCCTCTTGCTCTCCCCCTCCCCCTCTCCCTTTCTCTCCGTCGGACCTCGCCTGTGCCGCTCCCGCTCCCTCACCTTTCGCTGCCCTCCTCCCCTCTCCTCTCCTTCATCCTCGCTTCCCTTTGTATCGTTGCGTCTGAGAAGCGCTCACGTCGGATACACGACGTACTGATCTAATGCACAGGGCTGGCGTCGATCTGGTGCAGACCGTATGTTTCAAAATGCGGGCACGACAACGGACATATCAGCAGGACCCTGGCCCACATGGGAGGCGAGCAGAAGGCATATCTTTGACATACGATATTACAGAGTGCACATGCGCCAGTCTATGCGGATGGCGGCCATTAGAATTGGTAGCAGCATCGATCTCAACCACGACCATGCTCATTTTCCATTCCCTGGGCCGTGCCCGTCAACGACAACCGTAACATTTCTTCTTGCAACCTTCCAGGATCAGCTATTACCGCATCGCGAGCACGAAGCATGAGCGATGAAGAGGGTATGAGGAACTAGTAGGATACGGGGATGAGTTTGAGGGGTAGGAGGAGATGAACAGGGCAACCTTTGCTTCTGCGACTCTTCCACCACTGCTTCTGTGCGCCGTCCGGCGTGCCAGCTCGAAATCCTCTTGACTCCCCGAGCTGGATGGAAGCCCTCGTCGTCGTCGTCGTCCTTCTTCTCCTCTCCCTCTTCCCCGTCGTGTCACTCGTTCAGTCCCTCCTCCTCCCTACCCCTCCGCATGCCTCTCTTACTCTCTCCTGTCTTCGCTCACATTCCACATTCTGCAGGTGCAACATGCGTTTGTTCCTACTTCTGTCGCCTTCCATCAACCTTCCAGCAACCTTCCGCTCCGAGAGGAGGTATCCGCTCCCTCTGTCTTCGCACGGCAGAGGAGGTCCTTTCCAGCGCCTGGCTCTCGCCTGGGATAGTCTCATACACTCTGATCCCAGAGGTCGAGCATGCCAGCAGTTACACGGTTGGAGGATGGTGTTGGTTCAAGCCGAGTTCTCGTTTGGGACCCGACTATTTCATGTGATCATCAGGGTCTGAAGTTTCCAGCAGACGCGCGGATTGAGGGCGGGTGCTTTCTTCGAAGCCGGACTCTCGCTCGAACTTCCTTGCGCACGCAGGGAAGGTGAGGCCGAACGTTCGTAACAGTTTCCCGACGGACGGGGATCGTTTTTATTCGGGGGCGGACAGACCTCCTACCCTGACACGTCGATTAACGAATTGGCCGTTTTCGGTTCGCGAGAGGGCGTCGCGGCCGTTATTGTTGCGGGTCCAGGTCCGTCGGTTTCGGTCCTAGGTCGTTCTCGCTAAAGGGAGGTTTACTAAAGGGAGGTTTGTCCACCGCCGTTTTTATTGAACATCGTGCTCTCGAGCCGCCGCCGCGCACGTTCTGCGCAAGCTTCTGCCGGCTGCACCGTGCGCTCCTAGGGAGGGAGCCTCTCTGCGGAGGGCGCCGACCTGCGTGCCCCGCACCGAGCCGCCTGGCCGGGCCGACCCCGGGCCTATGACACAGTGCGTTCGCCATGCCTTCCTGCCGAAACCAAGAGGGCGTATACACCGAACCTCGGGGGCGGAAAAGAGGGGGGTGATGACTAGGGGGGGTGGATATCATGGCGTGGGCCATGATATTTCCCAGATTTCATGGCGCCTCTTCTTTAATCATTACGTCCCTGGCCCCCCCGCTGGGCCGCGCACATGCCGCCAGTCATGATTTGCACCCCCCCCTCTTTGACGCCCCCCTCTTTGCCGCTCCCGAACCAAGAGGGCGTATACACCGAACCGGGCCCCAGGATGAGCCATGCCACGATCGGTGTAGGTGCAGAGTTGGCGTGCGCGCAGAGCCCAGACTGGACGGCCGCTCCTTCAACGCGAGGCGCAGGAACTTGTCCCTGCCATCGGCGCCCAGACGAAGCGCCGGGCGCACCGGCCGCTGCCGGCGCGCAGGAGGAGTGCGGGTGCGCCATCGGCCCACGAGCGAGGCGTACAGCTGGCGTCGTCCTATCCCTCAAACTGGTTGTCTGTTGTGGCCAAATGTCCATCCGATCGCTGAGGCGCGTCAGGCAACAGGCAGGGCTGTCCCCATGCAGGCCCACAGGGCCAGCTCATTTCTGGCAAGCGCCTTCCACAGTGCAGAGAAATCTTTTGCATCTACTCGTGAGGATGGACCGAGCGACAGTACTGCACACCAATGTGACGTTTCATGGCTCACAGGTAAAGGAATTCGCACGCGCTCATCCCATGGTTGCTGCGTTTGGCGGCGCCCCAGCTCACCGAACCTGCGAATTGGTGGCTATGTATGCATGCATGCATGCATGCAGGTAGTTCTGTATGTCTGTCTGTATGTATGTATGCGTACATGCACATACATACATGCATGCATGCATCCATCTATGTGTACACACATACAGACACACACACACACACATATATGTCGGCGGTGCGCCGTGGCACGAACCCCCCCCCCAGCACTACCGGGGGGTTTCGTGCACTACCGGGGGGTTTCGTGCAGCCCGCACCGGGTGCCGCCAGCGGCTTAGAACACCCCGTTGCCGCTTCACCGGGGGGTTCGTGCAGGCCGCATTGGGTCCTCGCCTGTCGCTTTACCGGGGGGTTTCGTGCAGGCCGCGCTGCGTCTACCTGGGCTCCCCCCCCCCCCCTGTGGGAGTGTGGGAGTGGGGGGGTGGGAGTGGGGGGTGGGTTGGGGGGGGGCAGGGGGGAGGAGGAAGGGAGGAGGAGGAGGAAGTGAGGCGTGTGAGGAGTGTGTTCTCTATTCGGTCTGAGGAGGGAGGTTCCGCCGCAGCCTCTCGTATTGTGGCTCGTGGCCACAATACGAGAGGCTGCGGCGCAACTCCCAAGAGCCGCTGTGGGGGGTCGACGGCACGGCCGCGTAGAGAAGAAGCACGGCCCTGGGATGCAATGCCGCCGCCGTGTTCCGGCCCGTCCTGGTAAGATTCGCGCGTCGGGGCTGGGTTCGCGCGTGCTGGGAGCGCGCCGCTTACGGAGGGGTTGCGTCCTTACCGGGGGGTTTCGTGCAGCCTACCAGAGGAGGTCGTGTTTACCGGGGGGTTTCGTGCAGGCTCGCACCGGGAATGGCGCCAGCTCGAAACCCCCCAGGAGAGATTACCGGGGGGGGGAGGGTCGCTCCGCACCGGGCACCGCCGACATATATAAACATACATATACGCATACGCTCATATACACAAACGTCAATCCATAACTGCGTGCGTACATACATACAAGTGTATACATATCTACGTGCATCCACACATACATACATACATACATACATACATACATACATACGTACATCCATCCATCCATCCATCCATCCATACATACATACACACATACGTACATATATACATACACTCAATCATACATACATACATACATACATACATACATACACACATGCATGCATGCATGCATGCATGCATACATACATACATACATACCTACACACATACACACATACACACATACACCCATACATACATACATACATACATACATACATACATACATACAGGCGTTCGTACAAACACACATACATACATACATCCATACATGCATGCATGCATGCATGCATGCATGCAGACATACATGCACACATACACAAATACACATACACACATACATACATACATACATACATGCATACATACATCCAGACACATACACACATACGTACGTACGCACGTACATCCATCCATCCATCCACGTTTACTCATATATACATACGTACGCACGTACACCCACCGATATACATGCAATCATCCGTACATGCACACGTACGTCCGTACGTACGTACGTACACGCATGCGTACATGCATGCATACATTCGTATACACATATGAGTGCACCAATCTATTTGATTATGTCCACGTGTGAATCTATGTATTGATACGCGTGTGATCACACACATACACACATTTATGTATATATATATATACATATATGTATATATATATATACAGATATTGGAGTGGGAGGGGAACCTCCTCCCCTGTCTCAGTGAAGGCCTCGGGCGCTCTGCGTAGAGCTTTTCCCGAGGCCTCCAGAAAACCCAGAAAGGACAGCACGCCTGACGAGGCCTCGACTCTTCGCCACCTCCCTCCTCCCAGCCACCCGGCGGCTCCATTTGTTCGAGCCCCCGTTGTCGTCGTGGCGGGAGGGGGGGGCTCCAGGGTTGTCGTCTGCAGTCCGGCGGCCGCTGCCCGGCCCGGCCACCAGAGTCGACCTGCCGAGTGGGGGGTGGGTGGCCTTGGTCCAGCAGCCGTCGCGGGGCTAAGAGGAAGTTGCGCGAGGGGGGGGGGAAAGGAAGGGGAGGAGGGAGCTTCCCTCCCTCCCTCCCTCCTTCCCTCGTTTTCTTTTCTCTTCCCACCATGTCCTCCCGCCCGACCACCCCCCGTCCTCTTCCCCCCCCCTCCCCCTCATAGCCGTCCCAGGGTGCGTTCTGACCAAGCTTTCGAGGCGGATCCAGCCGTAGCGACGAGGAATGTCCCAGGGGGTTACGAAGGGTGAGATCCGCCCAACGACCTTGATCGTTGAACCTCGAACCTCGAACCTTCTCTTCCTCCTCCCCCTGCTCCTCCTCCACCTGGTCACCCTTCGTTCTCCTCCTCCGTTCTCCTCCTCCTCCTCCTCCTCCTCCTCCACCCTCGCTCCTTTCCTCTCTCCCTCCTCCTTCCCTCCTTCCTTCCCTCCTTCCTCCTTCCCTCCTGAATCCTCCTCCGTCCTCCTTTTCCCTCCCCTACCCCTCCTTTTCCCTCCCTCCTCACTCCCTCCCCTATACTCCTCCTCTCCCTCCTCCTCCTCGTCCTCCCTCCCTTCTCCCTCCCGCGTCCCTCCCTCCCGCTCGCACGGGCCGCTGGTCTTCGACTGGCGACGACAGGTTTCGTTCGTTCGTTCGCTCCTCCCCCAATCCTTTTCTTTATGAATGAGTCAGGAGGGAAAGAAACACACAGACACAATGAATCGTCGATTCCCCAGAAAATATGGGGAAATACGGGAAGTGAGGGGGGGGGGAAAACAGAGACACAGAAAATAGGGGGGACTATGGGGAATCCTGTCATTTGTGTCCATTCATTGGTGTGTCCCAGGGCCCCTTCATGTTTTTCTTTGCGGACGGGTCCAGGCCGCCCTCCTCTGTGTCGCACCACCAGACGTGTCCGCCGGCCAGGCCAGGCGTGTCGCCGGAGATGTCCTGGCGCACGTCACGTTGTTCGCCGGATGGGGCTCCCAAGAGAGTGCGTTCCCGGACATCGGATTGTGGTGCAGCACGTGTGGCCCAAGCCGTGTAGAGCAATCCCTCTACTCGGGAGCGGAAAAGAGGGGGGTGATGACTAGGGGGGGGTGGATTTCATGGCGCGGGCCATGATTTTTCCCCAGATTTCATGGCGCCTCTTCTTATTTCATTACGTCCCTGGCCTCCCCGCTGGGCCGCGCACATGCCGCCGGTCATGATTTGCACCCCCCCCTCTTGGACACCCCCTTCTTGGCCGCTCCCGAAAGCTGTGTAGAGCAATCCCTCTACGTGGTGCTCACCATGTGGTGCAATCTGGGTTGTGTAAGCTGGGTGGTGCAGTCTTTGTTGTGCAGTCACTCTTGTGCAGTCTGTGTGGTGCAGTCGATGTGATGCAGCATCGGTGGTGCACTGCAGGTGGTGCAGTATATGTGGCGCATCCTATGTAGTGCAATCTATGTGGTGCAATCAATTTCTGTTCGCAGTGAGTTGTCCACTCCACTGCTCGCGCAAGCATCCAACCCACCCACCCGCAACTTGGTTTGCAAAACCAACTAAGACCGTGACGGTGGGTACCAAATGGCACTTGGCAACGACACCGACGCCGACGACGACAGCGACAACGACGACGTCGCCGCCGACAACGACTACGACGACACCGACGACGTCTCCAACGACTTCGACGACGCCGACAACGACGACGACGACGACGACGACGACACCGACACCGACGCCGACGCCGACGCCGACGACGACGACGACGATGACGACGACGACGCCGACGCCGACGACGACGACGAAGACGACGACGACGACGTCGCCAACGAAGACGAGGACGAGGGAGGAGGGAGGACGACTACAGCGGCAACGACGACAACGACGAGGGAGGAGGGAGGATGGCGACGACGCGAACGACGAAGAAAGGGGGAGGACGGCGACGCCGACGACGACAACGACGAGGGAGGAGGGAAAACGACGACGGCGACGACGGCGACGAAGTAGGAGGGACAACAACGAAACGCCGACGAAGACGATGAGGAAGGAAGGACGACCGCGGCGACAACGACGACGGAAACGACGACCATGCCAAGACGACGACGACGAGGAAAGACAGAGGACGACGACGGCGACGACGGAGACGACGACGACGACGAGGGAGGAGGGAGGACGGCGACGACGACGATGACGCAAGAGAGTGCGCGCTCGCTTTTGTTGAAACGCCGTGTTGCGAAACCCTGTGTTTTTGTATGTGTTTTGGACACTCGATTTTGACATCTTTCCGAAACCGAAGGTTTCTGAAGGATTTCGGCATGCGCCGCGACGACGCGCGCGTGCGCACTTCGTCCCATTTTTGCAGAGGGTTCTCGCGACGGCACGCGTGCAAGGGCGTTCGAAAGATTTCGACATGCGCGCGCGCGCGAAGCCCGTTTGGTCGTATTTCTGGGAAATCTTGGGAAACCTATGGTTTCCTCAAGATTTCGCAAGAGCGCGCGCGTAAATTTTTTGAGCAAATCAGTGTTGCGAAACCATGTGTTTTTTTTGGTATGTTTTTTGGAAATTCGATTTGGAAATCCTTTCGATATCGAAGGTTTTTGAAGGATTTCGGCATGCGCGCGCGTCGACGCGCGCGCGTGTGCACTTCGTCAATTTTTTTTGCAAGGGGCTCGTGAAAACTTATGACATTTGATAAACAAGTGTGCGCGCATAGCATTTTTTGCAAAGGATGGCGGGGGGGGGCGGTACCGGTTTGGCTGGGATCACATGAACTCGCAGGTAGGATGGACGATGGGGCAGAGTCATATGTAATTGCAATACGAAAAGATGGCCCGTTAACTCCGGGGGTGGGGTAGAGTTTATTCTGTTTTAGAACGGAGAATCGATGTGGTGCAATCGCTGTCGTGCAATGCGTGTGGTGCAGTTTGCGCAGTGAGCGATCAAGAAGCGCGCCGCAGGCGCGACATCTTTCCCGTGCAATCTATGTGGTGCAATCCACCGGCGGCGACGGGTGGAGACCAGGCGGCGACGGGGCGGCGACGGCGGCAACATAGCAGCCAGACCGATCACATGGCCCACACGACGGGTGGCGACGAGGCGGCGACGCGGCGGCGACTGGGGGGGCGACGGCGGCAACATAGCAGCCAGACCGACCACACGGCCCAGGTCATTAGAGGAGAAGTGAGACAACCCAAGTGCAAACATTGTCTGGAGACTTCAGGCAGCTTCAATCGTTTCAAGCATGGAGGGTCAGTCGTTTTCAAAATGTAGCTCTCGCCTCAGCGCCGTGCACATTCGTCCTAAAAGCTTGTTTCAGTCACGCGGATAGAGGGCGTTGATTTCCGAACTGCAACCCTTGCTTCAGCGCCGCACGCATTCCTGTTAACAGCTTCCAGCAGTCACGAGGATGGAGGCCAGTTCGTTTTCAAAAGTAGTATCTCACGTGGGAGTTCGTTGACTTCCATGGCCCGAAGCTCGTCACTGTGCAACAGTCACATGGACGGAGGGCGGTTCCTTTTCAACATGGGGCTCTCGCTCCAGACTTCGCAGCTTTTTAGACCAGGCATCTGAAGCAGTGTATCACTTACACGGACCGACACCCTTGTCAGCACAGGGCTATCTTTTCACATTTTCTGAAACTTTAGCATCCTACAGGTTTGCGTGTCTTCGAGATAGAAGGATGTTGGGCCGATCCTTTACAACGCGTTTTTTGTCTGGTTTTTGTTTTTGTTGTTGTTTTTGTTTTTTGTTGTTGATCGAGTGGCAGGCCCAACGGGTGGTGGTCGTTAAGTGGGGCACTTGCCGCAGTGAAGAGGAAGACTTGTAGGGATTCTTGAAGAGGTGACCTGGGTCGGGAGGGTGCGTTGCATCATCGTTGATGCATTCTGGGTTGATCTTCTCCCTTCTCCTCCTCCTCCGCTCTTCTTTTCTCCCTCTATCACTCTTCCCTCCTTTTCCTCCTCCTCCTCCCCCCCTCCTTCGCTTCCCTTCCTCCCTTTTCCTCCTCCTCACTCTCCTCCTTCGTCCTCCTTCCTCCTCCTTCCCCCTCCTTCCTCCTCCTCCTCCTCCTCCTCCTCCTCCTCCTCCTCCCTCCTCCTCCGCCTCCTCCTCCTCCGCCTCCTCCCTCCTTCTCCTCCTCCTCCACAACTGCACACTATGAATACTACTCTCCTTTCTCTCCTGATGACGTCCCGAAGGTGTCCAGCCCCCCTCCGCATATTTTTTTGAAACAGGATTCCCGGGAAATGCGTTTTCGTTTGGTTTTTTGCCAAAATGTTGCCCCCATTTCTGCGCCCCTGGTTGTTCGAAAACGTACTCCCGCGGCAGTGCGGGCCCCAAAATCTAAAAAATGGTCCCCTGGAAAAACCATTGGAAGTGATTACACATTCGGCGTCGATTCGCAGAACCCCCCCCACTTTGGGGCGTCGTCGGTTTCAGAAAGGATCAAGCGGGAACCCCGTTTCTGCTTTGAGAAAGCGATGTCGAGAGCCAGCGGGTGCTCTCCATCAGCCCTGCCTTGTGTGGAGCTTTTCGGGGAGCCCAAGGAGCTAGACATGGAGCCACGACTCCAGACCGGCCCAGACCTCTCGAAGACGATCCACTTACCCTTCAAAGAACCCGACGCCATGCCATGACATGCTGTGCGGTGTTGTATTCTGCGCCGCTGTGCGATGCCATGCTTTGCGTTTCAATGCTTTGTGATGCAATGCTTCGCTGCGCAACGCCATGCCACGCTATGGCATGCTACGCTCTGCCGTGCTCTTCTATGCCATGCCATGCCGCGATCGTTGCCCTGCTCGACGTCCTACTGTGCGACTAGAGAAGATATATCTACGCCATGGTAATGGATGGGAGGGAGGGGCCTCCTCCTCCTCCTCCTCTTTCCCTCTCCTCCTCCTCCCCCTCCTCTCCTCTCACCCCCCCCCCTCCTCCTCCTCCCCTCCTCCTCCTCCTCCTCCTCCTCCTCCCCTCCTCCCCCCTCCTCCTCCTCCTCCCCTCCTCCTCCTCCTCCTCCTCTCCTCCTCCTCCTCCTCCTCCTCCTCCTCCTCCTCTCCTCCTCTCCACCTCCCCTCCACCTCCTCCTCTCCCCTCCTCCTCCTCCTCCCTCCTCCTCCTCCTCCTCCTCCACCTCCTCCTCCTCCTCCTCCTCCTCCTCCTCCTCCTCCTCCTCCTCCTCCTCTCCCCCCTCTCTCCTCATCCCTTCTCCACCTCCCCCCTCCTCCCCTCCCCCCCTCCTCCTCGCCCCTCCCTGGCCGTGCCGCGGCGGCGAGGCGCGGGGGCGCGCCCGCGGAGAGGGGAGGGCGCCTGCGGCTCCTGCTGGGCCGTGGCCACGGCGCCTCCTCCCCGCCGCCGCCGCGGCCGCCGCCGCCCTGCGCACCAGCACCTCGGGGGGGGGGGGACGGCGGCCCCTGCCCCGGCCTTGCCCATCTTACAGCCGGGGCGCTGAAGAAGGAACCCTTTCCGTTGGAGAGGGGCTCCGTATTCCTTGATTGCCTTGCAGTTTTCCTCGGCTTTTCTAAAAGGTTTTCCATGGGAAATCGAAGTTCAGCTCAAGGGAAAGAGGGGCCTCGCTCCTTACTTAGGGTTCCTTCGGTCAACGCCCCGACTGTAGGTGCTCGTTTTTGGGGCCTTCCTGGGGCCCACCAGGCGGATCTGCTCGACTCCAGGTCGGCCCCAGCACGGCGCAAGCTCGATTCGAGCTGGACTCAGGTTCGGCTCAGGTTCGACTCAGGTTCGACGGACGTGCGACGCAGCTTCGACGCATGAGCGGAGCGAGTGTATCCAGGAAGGTCCCCAGAATGAGCATCCAACCCCGCTGCCCCCGATCTTTCCCAGCCATTGTGCTGCTTTCCGTTGTCCATCCAATTTCTTCCATTCGGTCTTCTTAGGAGATCAGCATTTTCCCTGTCCCCTGCTCGTGCCTCGGCCCCACGAGGAACCAGAGCGGGGATGTGGATGATTTCGTGGCCTCGGAGGTCACGGTTTTTCGTCCATGCCCTGCTCCCCCTGGCGCCCAGAGTGGGGGGCAGCAGCAGGGGCTATAGATCGATCGTCGATCGTCGACTCGCGCCCCACCGCCCACAGCTTGTCTCCGGCCCTGGTGCTGCTCCCGAGCCGTCGAGGTCCGCGGCTCGGCCTGGCCTTGCCCCCCAATCCTTCCCCCGGCCCGGGTGCCGCCCCTCGTTGCTGCCAGTCTCCTTGCGTCGACCCCGTTCCCGAGTCGGCGGCGAGATCCAAGCCCCGCCCTCGCCGATCCGTGATCCATGCATCTCGAGGGGCGGCGGGGGTACAATACTCAGGAGGAAACAAAACACACAGACACCATTCATCGTCGATTCCACGGAAAATATGGGAAAATAGGGGAAGTGGGGGGAAGACAAAAACCCAGAAAATATGAGAAAATATTGGGACTCCTTTAATTCGTGTGTATTTCCCCAATCAGAGCTTGCCTCTGTAGGGGTCCTAGCGGACAAGAGGCACGCGTGCTCCGGCTCTTGCGCAGTTATGAGGAGGAAGGAGGAGGAGACGCAGGTGGGGGGATCGAGGAAACAAAAAGGAGGAGGAGGAGGAGGAGAAGGAGGAGGAGGAGGAGGAGGAGGAGGAGGAGGAGGAGGAGGAGGAGGAGGAGGGGCAGTTGGGGCCAGGGCGCCCCGGCGCTGAATCAGCGGTTGTTGATTGGGATCTGCTCGAATGAGTTTTTGTTGGCAGCTGAGGCGCGATAGATTTTCGTGGCCGGGCCAAGTGGGGGGGCTGGGCCCAGGGACAGGACCAGCGGGGCGAGGGGGGCCGGGGCAACGACCAGGGGGTTGGGCTGGGTCCAGCGCCAGGACCAGGGGGGCAAGGGCGGCTGGGGCCAGGTCAGGGAGGGAGGCTGGCCCCAGGGCCGGGACCCGGACCAGGAAGGCGACGACGAACGAGAATAGAGGGTCCGGCGAAAGGGGGGCTGGGTCCAGGGCCACGGCCAGGGGCACGACGACGAGCGAGAATGAAGGGTCCAGGGAGAAGGGGGCCAGGGCCAGGGCCAAGGGAGGACGCTGGATCCAAGGACAGGACCAGGGCGGCGACGACGAGGGGGTCTGGGTCGAGGACCAGGGCGAAGGCTGGGTCGAGGGCCGGGAACCAGGGGGGCGAAGACAAACGAAAATAAAGGGTTCGGGGCGAGGGGGACTGGGGCCAGGGCCAGGTGAGGAGGCTAGCGCCGTGCCGAAATGAAAGGGCCGGGGCGGAGGGGGCGCGCTGGCTGGCGGGGGGGCGCGGAGGGGGCGCGTGGGAGGGGGGGGGCGTGTCGAAATAAAAGGGTCGGGGCGGAAGGGCGCGCGCTGGCTGGCGGGCGGGGAGATGGTGGCGCGGGCGCGGGGGGGGGGGGAGGGAGCGCCGTGCCGAAATTAAAGGGTCCGGGGCGGAGGGCGCGCGCTGGCTGGCGGGTGTGGGAGCGCGCGGGGGTGGGCGCGAGGGACAGGAGGGGTGCCGTGCCGAAATAAAGGGGTCGGGGCCCAAGGGTGCGGAGGGGTGTGCGGAGGGGTGTGCCGTCCCCAAATAAAGGTGTCGGGGCGGAGGGGTGTGCCGTGCCGAAATAAAGGTGTCGGGGCCGAAGGGGCGCGCTGGCTGGTGGGTGGGGGGGGGGGGGGGGGGGGGCTAGCGGATTAAAGGATTAGGTGAGAGGTGCGGCCGACTTCGGTGGCCAGGCCCGGGTGCCCGGGTGCCCGGGTGCCTGGGTGCCCGGCGGTGCCCGGGTGCCCGGGTGGCCGGTGAGGTTGGTCGCCGATTTCGGTGGCCGGGCCCGGGTGCCCGGGTGCCCGGGTGCCCGGGGTGCCCAATAGCCCAATAGCAAATAGCCCAATAGCCCTATAGTTTTATGGCCCCATAGCCCTACAGCCCTATAGCCCTATAGCCCTATAGCCTTATAGCCCAATAGCCCTATAGCCTTATAGCCCGATAGCCCCATAGCCTTATAGCCCTATAGCCCTATAGCTCTACAGCCTTGTAGCCCTATAGCCTTATAGCCCAATAGCCCAATAGCCCAATAGCCCTATAGCCTCATAACCTTATCCGGTGTCACTGGTGTGTCATTATTTGTGTGTTCCAGGGCCCCTTCAGTACAGGGTTCGGAGTTCGTCGAACACGTGGCGCAATCCGAGCACCAACCCCGCCTCCCATCGGTTCAGGAGAATCGATGGTTGGCGGGTCAGGGTTCGGGTGTCGCCACTTAAAGTGGGGACCCGTGCCAAGAAACACCCTGCTTGCCTCCAGGGTGCCCCGGGTTTCCTGGGCTGCGATGGTTTTGCTGTGGAGGGCGCGACGTTCCCACACCAAAAGTCAGCGGACGTCCTGTGGTCTCAGGGTTGGCTTTCTCGTGGATGGTTTCCTGTGGACTAGCCTCCACCGTGATCAGATTGAGCTTCTGCGGTCCGCTCTTTCTGGGGGGCCGTGGGGCGGTTTCGTGCCTCCCGCTCAGGGCTGGGTTCCCCGTGGACCAGCCTCCACTGTCATTCGACTGAGGCTCTGCGGCCCGCTCCTTCATGGGGGGGACGTGGGGCCGTCTCGCGCCGCCCGCTCGCGCTCCTCCGAGCAGTGCCGACGGCGAGGGTGCCTGCCTGATGGGTGGGCAGGCGGGTGGGGACAGGACCCGCCGCTGGCGCGAGTGGAGGCGGCGCCTCCGCGCCACTGCGGCCCACCACGCAGGACGAACGGTCGGCCCAGCACAGTCACGGCGCTTGGCCCCCCGCTTGCTTCCCACCCTCACACCTTCCGCCCGACGGTCCCGCGTCGCCTTCCCGCCCGCGCGGCCCCGCCCCCTCTCCCAGCCGAGGTAATCGCCAGCGGAGGCCCACCCTACTGTCATCGAGGACACGAGAACCCCTAACCCTAACAACACGATGGAGACGTGGCCTCACTTAGGTCCCCGCCTTCGCGTTAGGGGCAATACATCTGGGCGGTTTGGTCTGATAATCTGCAGAAGGGACCCCTGTATCCCTACTCAGTAGGGATACGGGGTCCCTACTGCTTTGGCCCTGCTGACTTCGGTCCCCTCCCACAGGTTTTGGGGTACTTCTATTGCTTATCCTACTGGCAGGATGGCGAACACTGTGAGTGTTCCCAGCTTTTTCGGCGTTCTCGGCCTCCGCTGGAGGCCTTCCAGGAGGCCTCTTGGGCCATCTTGGGCGGTCGCAAACCCCAAAAGAGCGGGAACCTTGCATCTTCAGATTCCTTGCGCCATTAAAAAAACATCTTCGAAATCCTGGAGCACACGGTTCTGCCTCGTCGATCTCTCTCGGAGGGCCTCTCGGAGCCCGCCTGGGCCGTCTTGGAGGTCTCTGGGGCTGCCTTGGGGCCGCCTTGGGAGCCTTTTCTGACTGGTCCCGGGGGCCGCCTGTGTGAATGGAACCCGTGTAATACCCTCATATTTACTCCTTATCCTTACCTCTCCCGCACCTGGCCGTTTGGGCTCAGGTACTGAGTTGGAGCGATCGTACCTAGATCGCGTGGGAGGGAAAGATATCCATCTATCCCTCCATCTCTCTACCAACGGATCAGGGGTTCTGTACCCTTGTACTTCAACCCCATACACAGGTTATCAGCCCTTTAAAGCTCACCCTCACCGACTCGCCCGCGGTGACCTCGCATGCGAGCCTGATGGAGCCACTTCGGCGCATGCGCCGCAAGGGTTCCATCGGCCCTTCGCGTCCGAGCTCTCCCACGGCCCGACGGCTCGGTGACGAGTTGGAGAGCATTAGTGCGGACTGTGTTGGTGTTCCAGATACCCCCCCCAGCTCCCAAGGACCCGAGGCGCGACTAGCTGCTGAACTTCGCCGCAGCGCCGCCCGCGGGGGGACAGGAGAAGGAGTAGGAACAGGAAGGAAGGAGTTTCACACGCCGACCTTCGATCCTCCCTCCCCTTCCCCGTCGGGAGCAATCCCAACCGCGTCAGGCGAAAGCCTTACCGGTCTCGATACTCCAGGGCGCTTTCGCGCTAACCGCCGATGGACCTCAGGTGCTGGGACCCCCAGCCCTGCGACCGTCCCTGTGGCGGAGCACGTAGCTACCTTCGAGGAACTCAGTAGACCAGTGTCGGCACAGCCACAGACGCGGTACCCCAAGGTATCATCGGATGAGACACCACACACACATGGTCCGAGTCGCAGCTCGTCCGCGCGCAACCGCCGTGGAGCCCCAGGCCCATGCGGCGAAAGCAGGTCGAGCCCGCGCACTGCCTCTCAGAGGCCATGCACTCCCCGCGACAGGGGACACAGGGAAGCTGACGCTCCCCACCTCTCCATCTCAGACGACCAGCTGGCGGAGACGTCCGCCGCAGGTGACATAGCTGAGCTCAGAGACCAGGTTGAAACCTTCGTGTCCAGCCAATACTCTGGACTACTACAGAGCGTTCAGACGAACGCCACCGATACTGCAGCCATACGCCGCGATCTTGACGGCGCCTTAGGGATCATCGATTCCAGGATCGCCGAAGATCGACGCATCATAGGAGAACTGCAGTACCAGGTTGATCGTGAGGTGTCACACTCAGGTGAACGAACGGCGATGGTCGAGAACCTGCGCAACTATCTCGCGCAGATGGAGCAACAACTTGTGATCGTACGCGACACAGGCATTTCTGCGGTCAGGATTTTACATGATGAGATCCACGACCAGCTCCGCAACCGACCAACTCCAACCGAGGCCACAGACCTTGGCGACGTTCAGTCTCAGATCAATGATCTTCGATCTTATCTAGACCACACTACGGCGACGCTTCGTACCGAAGCACACACAAACTCGTCGAACCTGATCGACATGTTGCAGCGTACTGAGAGAGTCATCACTCAAAGGCTTGATGCGACCAACGCTGTCGTGCAGCCACTCGCTAACCGGATCTCTGACATAGAGCAGCGTTTCCCTGGTGTACAGGACGCCCTGGCAGAGTTGCGTGTCGGACGAGCCCAGACTGATCAGCTGGATTCTCCTCCCACGGTTTACGATTTCGCCCGCCTCACTGACAGGTTGCAGGAGGTTGAGAAGGCGGCGGACCACACGCAGTTAGAGCTCTCCCAGGTTATTCATGAAAGAGATACTGAGAAGGTACGTGTAGAGAGTTACCTCGCACGTCTGGAAAGCGAGGTGGAGGCGCAAAGCGCCCGTCTCCGAGCATGCGAGCATCGACTTGATCGGTATTCACAACGGTCTCGGGATACTGATGAGTATACACGCCAAAAGGTGGGTCAAATACAAGAAGACATGACGAGCTGGACGAATCAGCTGATCGACCACACTAACGACACCAACATTCACCTTCGACCTGCAGCCGACCCGCACAGGCCGACGGCAGCGTCCGCCGAAGCACCACAAGCTTCAGCAGGACAACAACGACGTACGTCCCCAGGAGCAGCCTCCGCGGCAGCTTCTGCACAGACACGTCATGTGTCTCCTGTGCGCACAGAACCAACCACCGACGGTGCACCGATACCCTCGCAGCCAGTGTCTGCGGTGTCGGTCCATACTACGACGCCTATCAAGGAGTCAGACACCGTCCGTGTACCTGTCTTGCCTAAGATCACGCAGCTGCTGGAGTGGCAGCAAAGAGTGCGGAAGAACTTCGGGGCCGCCTCAGGGCGACCATCCAAAGCATACGCCTTCCTATGCGTGGCAGAACAGCCCGAATGTACATTCGAGGATTTACAAGACAGTGGAGACTTTGAGAGCATCGATTGCAAACTCGCAACCGCTCTGAGCGACATCTTATCCTCAGACTTACGCTACCAAATCAGGCTCATCGAGACCAGAGAGCACAAAGCAGGACGCATGCTCAAAGGACGCCAGATATACTGGCATATCCTACAGTCCTACAAAGTGACAGACGTTGACGACGATCTGCACGATTTCGAGCGCCTTAAAGAACTGAGGATGAGAGATGAAGATTTGCAACGTTTCATTACCGATTGGGACGCCTTACTCTTGGAATGCCGAGAAGTACCCGATCCAAAGATATTGGAATCGCTATTTCGCACACAGATTCGTAGACATGCATGGATGAAACAAGACATGTACGAGTACCAGCGCATGAAGATGAGCGGCCCGAATCGTACCTACGGTTGGCTTCGACAGCGTGTCCTGGACATACTGGAGATTAAACAATTGGAGAATAATCAAAACAAGCTACGGTACGAACATGAGACACGATCTCAGGTCAACGTGTGCGCTGCATGGAAGAAAGGCAATTGTCGCAACGGTGAACGGTGCAAGGCTTTACATACATATTCCAGAGATTGGAAGAACAACAAACCTTCCAGAACATCAACGGCTGGTGGCAACCCCCGCCGTAGTATGTCCACTCCTGCGAATCACAAGAAGCCAGCATCAAAGCCATTCTGCTTCGATTTTGCCAAGCGCAACACATGTGCCAGAGGTGATAAGTGTAACTTCCCACGCGTCGCACAGTGCAAGGATTTCGCACAGAACAAGTGCACAAAAGGCGACAAATGCAAATACGCCCATCTCGCACCTGGTGCAAAGACTCCTGAACGAAGCCCGAGTCGACCACGGACTTCCAGCCAGGACAGCCGTGGCCGATCACCATCCCGCGGATCAGGAAGCCAACGGTCTTCACAACGCGGGGGGTTTCGCTACGCAAGCGATTCGCGACAGGGACGTGACAACCGACGCCAATGCGACCGATCCCGTTCGACATCCAGGAGGTCCCACGACTCTCGCAGCCAATCGAGAAATCGTTACGACAGATCTTCGAGATATACCTCCCGAGGACGAGACAATCGTGGCGGCGGACGCGGCAGTCCACGCGGCCGTGATAGATCATATGGTAGTGACAAAGGACGTGGCAAGCGGTATCCGAGCCGCGGATCGTCCCGTGGTTCTCCCAACACTAGAGCACGTTCTCCTGCCAACTTTAGACGTTCACGCCGTTCAGACCGCAGTTGCGTCATCCGTGACAAGACCCTCATGGCCAACACTAAGGCCACAGCGACATCTACCAAGACACGTCGTCGGATACGCTTCGACGTACGCAACGTGGACTACTACTTCCATACCATATCTGGCAGAGCCAGACTGGACAGATGGAAAGAGCTGCCGAATGAGGGTGACATCGTCAAAGTACCAGATCCATTACCACAAAAATGGTGGGATGATAGTGCAGAGGCCTTACGAGAATGTCAAAAAGAGGCACAACTATGGTACGACGAACTATACGACTACCGACACAACAAAGAGTCGGTGGCCACACCAACTGCGATCCGAAAGCACGACGACACTGTCAGGCAGTCATCAAAGACTGCCCAGACGACAACAACGACAAAGCCAGTCGACCCTTCACGTTCGACCGCAGCATTGACAAGGTCTTGGGTTCTCGACAGTGGTTCTGCTCATCATATTCAGGGAAAACATGAACTTACGCAGACCGAGTCGGATCGCATATCTATTCGCGAAGAGCATATTCTGGAAACTGCAAATGGTGATCGTACCGTCAACGAGCACTACGACATACGGCTACCCGAGGTTGGACTGCATAGTTCAGCCCTTGCTTTACCAGACTGCCCATCATTACTATCAGTTGGAAAATTGATTGAGGTTGATGGCTTTCGACAGCTTTGGGATCCTGAGCTGGGCTACATGCTTCAGGATCCGGGGGGCCAATGGTATAAGATTCCAGTCAACAATCGAGTGCCAGAGTTACGACTCGACGACTTAACACGGATACCACCACCACGTTTATGCACTTCGTCAGCACCCCGCCGTCGTCAGCGAAAGCGTTCATCCGCCCGCTGTAACGACACTTGTTGGTGCTGCAAAACTACAGAGCAACCAACCACTGCAGACGAGCTGCGACCTCACATAGGGACCTGCCCCAAGAGACCACATGTCGGAGAGGGAGGAGGAGCACGGACCATCACGGTCGAAGAACCTCCCGACACACGCACAGACGAGCCCAACGTGGACACAACCACCGACCCGCCTATGTCTCTGACGCAGTGCTCTCCTCCACAATGCGGGGGGCTAGATGTAGCTCAAGCAGACAACGACATACCGACAGAGACACCCACACGAACGCATCCAGACAACGATCGAGTTCTACCCAACAGACAAAAGAAACCGATCGACCCGATGCATTACATGACTCACAGCCCAAAACATCCTGACTGTGAGATCTGTTCTCGTACGATGGCACAGAATGCCCCGTGTAGACGACAGCGCAAACCACATCCACCGGCAGACCCCACCGAAGAGGATAACGCCTACGAGGCTTTTGTCCCGAAGAAGTTCGGTGAGGCTCTAACTGCCGACCATGTCGTACTGGCCAAAGACGATGCCGCGGACAAACATGGCGACAAATATGCACTTGTTGTCCTTGACAGATATACTGGCATCTTCATGGCCTACCCAGCGCTACACAAAGACGCAGCTACTACAAAGGCATCCTTTCAACAGTTCATCGCCGCGAACGATGAGGTGAAGCATATCTACACAGACAACTCTGGAGAGCTTCAGAAAGCTTGCCGCCAACTGGGATGGAGACACGACACGAGTACGCCACATCGTCCACAGACAAATGGATTGATTGAGCGCGTTGTCAAAATTGTCATTCTTGGTACCAGAGCTGTGTTACATATGTCTGGTCTGGGACACGAATGGTGGAAAGAGGCCATGCAAGCCTTTTGCTGTGGACACAACTTTGTGCATACATCCACGGGCGTCGCTGCCCTCAACGAGGAGCATGCAGAAAAGACAGCTCATGAAATAAGATTTGGCGAAAGCTTTCCTGGGCACTGCATACCATTCGGTGCTCGGATATTTTGGAAATGCCTCAACCCCGAGATTAACAACGAGACTGCAAAGTTTAAAGAAAATACTCGGGAAGGGTTATTCATGGGATACCACTTACACTCTGGTGGACGATGGTCAGGTGACTACCTTGTTTTGGACACGGCTACATACGCCAAGAATCCTGATGGTGAACTGTGTCATGTGCACAGAGTCAAAGACATCATCATCCCTGATGGCAAGTTCACCTACCCCGTGAAAGATGGTACTCTACGACATCATAACCCTGAGGCACACGACGAGGTGAAGGCATCTACTTCTCGACCCTTGGGTGACAAGCCAATGCCTGATCCTCCACTTTCCTACCCTAGAGAATGGGATGATCCATCTATGATGACAACGGAAGATAACGCTGTTGATATCCAGACATCGGCTTCTGAACTTGCTGCACCAGCGCCGGAGCCAGACTACTGGGAACAGCGTGGATATTGCGTCATCAGACACATTCGTACCCCAAGAAAGAAACTGTTCATCCCGACGGACGACGTCATGAATATACCTGTACCTGTTGACCAACTCGACGTGACACGAGATTTCAAAACGACTTCTACTTTTGAGGGAGAGAGTAACTTCCGAGACGTTTGGGATGGTGTTAGCGCCAACGACCACAGGGAGTTAAGTGAGCCGTGGACAGGCACGATTCAGTTCTATGAGCTTCCAAAAATAACGCCAGACGGTAAAATGGTGGTTCGTGGACGTGAGACACGTGTGCAGACTACTACACGTCCTGATCACGTTCTTCCCGAGCATTGGAAAACACTTTCTCGTGGACAGCAAAAGAAAGAGATCGATTACGCCAACGACGTTAAACGAGCTCGTGAGATTCGTGATCGTGCCGCATTGAGAGTGTGGACAAGACAGGATAAACAGGTCAACAATTTCCGTACTACTACATCAGGCGGACCCACATGGAATACTGTGGAACGACGGATTACATGCGACACTGACAATGGCGACGTCATTCGCGACGAGAATGTCAAAGGCGTGACAAACAAAGAAATACTGTATGCCAAATTACCTGGTGGGCCACGTGACATTACCACGGTACTATACTACCGTCAACTACCACAACAGCACGATGGAGAAGAACGTGCTTTGGTATTTGTGGATAATGAGGGAACCGACTTTGGGACTTTGAACCCGCTTATACGCAAGTTCACCCAGTCGGTAGTAATACCAACCATGCCACGTGAGACCAACTACACGCCGGCACACAGAGATAAAATACCAGATTCGACATGGTCACGCCCAGCATTAGTTACCAGAAACCTGAGTAAGAAAGAAGTTGCCGCATAACCACGTGCACAAGAAGCCCTACGAAAAGAATGCGAGAGATTGGAAAAGAAACAAACATGGATGTTGGAGACTGTTGCAGAAAAAGCTGATATTGAGTCACAAGCTATCCGCAATGGAACAAAGGTGCATTTCTTCAATATCTTGGAGTTATCTTCAGTCAAACATGAGGAACTTCCTCCTGATCTACGTAAATTCAAGGGCAGAGTGGTGGTTCAGGGCAATACAGGCAAAGATGAAACTGGTTTGGCCGCCATATTCGCCGACGCCGCTTCCAGTGCTTCGCATATAGAGGCTTCCAAACTTTGCGATGCTACTGCGTTATTACCGCAATATGCGGGAGAGCAAAGTGACGCACCTGGAGCTTACACGCAGGCATTATTATACGGCGACGGACGAATTGATCCAGTTGATACCTGGATTACTATACCTAAATGGCGACAACCGACATCATGGTCAAAATACAATAACCCAGTGTGCCGATTGCGATTGGCACTATACGGACACCCTCTCGCAGGTGTCTTTTGGGAACGAAAATGCCGTACATGCTTGGAAAGCGTCGGTTTCGAGCCTATTTCAGGATGGGAATGCGTATGGAGACACAACAAACTGGGATTGATACTTTCAGTAAATGTGGACGATTTTAAACTGGCCGGCCCAGCTCATAATCTACAGACTGGCTGGGATTATATTCGCAAAAGCGGTGTCGATTTGGATCCACCTACTCCATACTCACAATATTTGGGTTGTGGACAACAAGCATATGATGTACCGCAGAGCATCTTCGACAAAAGAATGTCCACAATACGCCCCATGCTACCTGCACACAATGAGAAAGATTACAATACGGCCAAACACGTTCGTGGTATTCGACATGACATGCTTGGTTTTACAGATCAGTGCATTGAGCGGTACCTGGAATGCGCCTCCAAGCGCGCCCAGGGAACAGGGTCACGTCGGAAACGATCCGACTCGCCGAGGGCTTCGCGATCCAAATCGCCATCCTCCTCCGGGTCGGTCGCCAGACCTACCAGTGTGCTCAACGCACGGCCACGATCATCCAGCCCAGCAAAATCGGTCGACACAACTTCTACCAATACCATACCCGCCACATACCATGACCTACCCGACGCAGAGACCCCTGGCATCGAGGACACCTCCTTCACTGAGTCCGACTATTCAGACGAGGGCGTTCTCGGCCAGGACGCGGCAAGTGTACTAATGAAGATCCTGTACTTGGCACGTTGCTGTCGTTTCGATCTTCTACATCCGGTATGTATGTTGGCCAGAGAAATTACCAAATGGAATGCTACATGTGACAAACGTCTACATCGGTTGATATGCTACATCAAAACGACGCGTACACATTGCTTACACGGATTGATAGGCGATTCGTCAGACAAGTTATCCATCATGCTCTTTACTGACGCCTCGTTCGCTGATTGCATTACATCATCCAAATCCACTACCGGTGTTTTTGCTGCGCTTGTTGGACCCAATACGTTCTTTCCAGTCAACGCTGTATGTAAGAAACAAACGGTTGTTTCACATTCATCAACTGAATCGGAGATTGTTGCTCTCGATTCCGCACTACGACTGGAAGGGTTACCACTACTATCATTCTGGGAAGCCGTGGTGGGAGTTGCCAAAACATGCAAAGAGAAGAATACATGCCTGAGCTGCCATCGACACGTTGACCCGGCGATGTGTCCTACATTGGCAGCCAAAAAGAAGCGTAAACCATCGCCTCGCAAGGCACCCCCTACTCGGGGATCTTCTCCTAGCCGTAGGCAACTACCGCTAAATACGGATTTACCTACGACTCCAAAGAGACGTACAATATCCCATGAAGGTACGTACTACACGTGGATCCAGAGCCAGCTCCAGAGATCAGTGCACCCAAAGTACGTCTTATCGTCCTGGAGGATAACCAGGCCGTTATCAAAATTGTCCAAAAGGGACGTACACCAGCACTTCGTCATCTTCATCGTACTCATCGTATCAATCTGGATTGGATATGCGAAACATGCCAAATTGAACATATCGAGCTTAAATATGTAGGAACAAAAGAGCAGATCGCAGATATGATGACCAAACATTTCGAGACCAAGAAAGCAGACCTTTGGAAGGACCTCTTGGAACACTCGCTTATTTTTCCTGTTACTCCGATACAATGTCCGCCGATACGAGGGCCTCGGAGGCCCGACGGTTTACCTCATGAAGCGGAACCTCCTAAATTGAATGGATGCCCAGAAATATGCAAGATATTGCTGACGGAAAAAGAAAGATGGGGCGATGTAGGATCAGAATGCGGATTTCAGTGTGTTGGGCAAGCTAACCACGAGGGACTATGTGCATGCATGTACCACATTGGCGTACCAGCCGCAGATACTGCGTCGCGCACACCTCGTTCACGCGCACGTTCACCGCACGGTAGACATCCCCGCCATCCTCCCTCACCTCCACGAGATGCAGAGAGAATTAGGACATTGATTATTCGTTCACACCGCAGCAATTTTACGACTCGAGCTGTAAAGCTTACAAGCATCCTATACGCCGCTTGCGAGGCGAAAATAAGTGAGATCGGTTCTAATCCCGACCCCCCCATCCACGAGATGGATCAGGCACAGCCGCTCAACCTCGTTGGCTGGCCCATCGGCTACGACAAGGAGTACGACCCGAACGCCAGGGACGATGACCGCGTGGGTTTCGCGTACCACGCTCAAACTGGTCGTCCTCGTGATCCCGAAGATGGTTACATCTACATGCATCAACGGCGTGCCGATTGGAGCGGAGAATTTGATCTTCGCGTACCCGACGAATCTTCTATTCGTGAACTTGCCCGCTTCGCGTCCGTCGAGGCTAAGAAATGGGCCAACGCCGAGAGTGGATCCGTCGGCGGCAACGCCAACTACGAGTACAACACGTTCACAGCTACGCCGTGGCTATCATTCATGCGTGCTATGTGTATGATTTCCAGCCTTTTCAATCGTAATCCTTCAGTACAAGACAGTGTTCGTGGACTACATGATCATTTGAATGCGACGATCCCAGGATCAGACCGCAAATGTCCACCATCAAACTTTACTACAATGATACTGAAGACGGAGTGGATGATGATTCGCAACGATTGGTCCAAAATTGGCAGTGCAGTTCTGGGACAATACACCGAGGACAGCGTTACGGATACGCAAAGATATTACAACAATGGTCTAAGTGCACCATCCGATGTATACCAGAATGGATTGGGAACGCCATGCTATGCTCCTAAAATTGATCGCGCAATGGCCAAGCTACCTACTCGTCCACCTGGCATCGCCAGGACATCGGATACATCTGGACACATCGGTCACCTCGTCGAAGATAACTTGGTCACCAACACGAGAGCATTTTCCGACCTTACCCAAACAAAGAAGTTCCGCCGCAAGCTTACTACATGGTTGACTGCGCGCGGAGGCTTTGGAAGTATCGGATCAAACTCCAAGACGGTGGCAACACCATCCGACCATCCGAATGGTTGGGTGGCGATATTGGACGATCCACAAGATACTGAGCGTACCTACCGTTGGACACCATACAACGAGGGCAACAACTCCTTCGGCGAAGCTTCTGAACAGATTGGTTCGAATGACCCTGGCCTGACTCCTGGCAATGATGTTGACCCATTTGAGCTGGACCACGCAAAATACAGTGCTTTCTGTGGTGGTCGCTTGGTTTCTACCCTATTATCAGACAATGGGTGGCACTCCCTCATACAAGAGGACTTGGGACTACTATTACATCATGCGTTTGGGCCATCGGGTCACGCGTACAAATGGACCAACTTATACACTGACTCAACATGGATCATGCATCCCAAGAAAGGGACTAAGGGTGCAAAACACAAGAAGTACCCCACTTTCGGCATCGACGAGCTCAACGCTGCCCAGAAGAGAATCGACCTCGCCAATGCATCAAATACTGCTCTTGTACCGCTATTCATGCCGTGCCTCAACCGCGCGGAATACATGGGCGGCGCTACTCTTGAGCACCTGTCGACCATGATCCGCGACGACATCATGATGTGGGCATTCTCCTTTGGCAATTACAGGGAATGGTTCAGACAGAATGACACGCCGATTGGTCAAGATTGCGTTCTCTTGCCTGAAGCTGGTTATGAAGGCATACGATACGGTATGGAGGAACTACGCAAGCAACGTTTCGAGAAAGAAGACAGCCGTATCAACGCTCTTCTCAACAATCAGTTTGAGAACACTCTCGAGCAGCGCAATATGATCAGGAAGATCCGCGAAGCCAGGGGCCTCATGTTCCAAAGCGGCAACGCCTCCATCAAGAAGTGGCGCGAGTTGAACGAGACCATCTGGGAATACTGGGCCAATGATTTCCCATCATCCATAAAACAAAGACACTATCACAGGGGACTCAATGCCATGGTAGTATGGAGCGCGAACGACATCGCATGTGCCAATCCTGGACAGAACACCATCGACATGCGCCGACATCACAGTCGTGCTCCTACCAACGTATACGAGCTCCAAAATATGGAATGTGAGGGCGGCGTCCCGACGCTCATGCCCGTGCACGTGCTCGTGGACGTATCACGTTTTGTCGACGTGATGCAGTATTTCCGCTGCCCCACGGTCATGGGACCTGGAAAAGCAGCGCAATGGGGCGTACACCCGAACTTTGATCACCACACGAGCGACTTGATCACTATCATGCAGAACCGTGGTATCACTGTTCTTCCATCCGACCATTGGGTGGATACGTGCGACAGGGTTACCCCACAGGCTTGGCACGCCAAACAGAATAACCATACTATGGCAATGTTTACAACGCAATTCTGCGACGCAGTATGCTATCGCAATTTTTGCGCCTTGATACAGTCTCTTCCTTCTCAGCCATATCCATTCAGGCCGCCGTTGCTGACTGCTGCCACGGACAACCAGGCCTACACGCAGGCCAAAGAAATCATGGCAGCCCTCGATTTCAGAGAAAAGTTGACAAACGAATGGAAAAGAGACCTCAGCCTCACAACGTTGATGACACAGACGGCAAACGAGATGGCTCATTGTGCGTGGATGGCGTCATGTGCCGAGGGCACATTGCCGGCATCACTGCCTGCCGAGACGGGCGACACCACTGAGCCGACTCCTGGAATGTCGACACGTACGCCAGCACCTGACCCTGGCGATCCTGACCAAACCCTTCCTGATAACGATCCATGGGTTATTGCATACAACGACTTATTCCAGTACCTCATGCTGTTGATTAAAGAATACCCTGGGGCTTGGGCATCTTGGCATTCTCTTGAAAAAGATGAACTCCTACATCCCAAGATCGTCAAAACTGTTGAAGATGCACATGCAGTTACTTGGGTTGTATTCGAGCAATTTTTACATCAGATCAAAGATTTGGATGGAGATGATAATGCGACCAAATCAAGAATCATTGCAGAAGAAAACAGATTGTCTTCTCACCGCATCGGCCCAGCTGCCGAGAATGAGAAGAACATCGAGGCATGCAAAACATTCTTCAAGCAGAATGCACTGGATCGAGTTGCTTTGGGTCATGACCCTGATGTTCCTACATCCGTATGGAAGGCAGCTGCTGACACAGCACAGCCAGCCCCACCAGGCCCATTGCCTGATCCACTGCAACCTGGACCGCAATCGATAAAAGCGTCGCAACCATCGACTCCAGAACCCAAAGCAGAACAACAACCAGCAGATCAGCTCCCAAAAGCTGAGGCGGTACCGATCCCTGATGACGGCACCGACCTTGAGGCCATGGAGCTGGAGGCAACTCCTGCCGAGGAGGAGCCTTCTCCACATGAGATGAATATATTGTCATGGCAGGACAGCTGTGAGCGCTCCATGCACGAGGATACCAGCAAGATCGGGGTCTTCGACAACTCATGCACTATTCGCGAATGGAAGCTACAAGCAGGCGTCAAAGATGACCATCCATACATGTGCCCAATGTTGCGGGGCACGCGTGCGACCAATGGATTTGCCTGCATGGGAGACCAGGAGTGGTACGAGCAGCTATTGCATGATGATAGTGTGATTGCTCATGCGCCTGACATTGCACAATCTGGTTGTTTCCCAGAGTGGAAATGGATACCATTACCACATTACGACGATGTACGTTATGGTCCCGAGCTAATTGAGGATGAATGGCTGGGGGTAAACAAATACATGAGCAAAGACATCACGACCATGTTACGCCATGAGATTCACTACAAAAGTTTTGGATCAACCAATTTCATGACAGACGTATTAGTATCTGGGAGAAAACAACAAAGAATGATTGGAATATTCCAAGCAATTGGAAATCCTTTAAAGAAATGGTCGAATGGAAATTCCGAGATCGCAAAGACAAACACAATGGGCCATCCATGGAAGCGGCAGTGGCACATTTCAAGAAAGACGGTGAAAATGAAGGATACACCGATTGGAACGACTACTATCCGATATTCATTATTCGTGCGTTCCAGAAGCATATTGACCCGCAGAAAAACATAATCGAGATATATGCCAAGCCGATCCCTGAAGGAGGTGACCCCAGTGCTTTTGACTGGAACAGCGTCATTGCTATTCGGTGCGTTGGTGGTCACAGTTGTGTCAACCCATCTTCCAAGACATGGAATATGGGATGGGAGAGCCTACAGTGGACAGATGTCAAGTATCTCCATCATGGCACAGCATCCCGTGCCTGGAAGAACATATTGAAGACAGGGATCATTCCTGGATATGTTGAACCACATTCTCAGAGAGACAGAAATTATAAACCATCGCAGCGATCTGAGGCATTCTTTAGTTCTAGCACATATTCGAACAATGTTCAAAAGAACCCACATACTTCAGTGGAATCGTACAAGTTCAACAACTACAAGAACGAGGTCGAGCTGGTGATTAACATGGAAATCGCCACAAAAGCAGGTTGCAGATTTTGGTTGGGTGCTCAGGGCGCTATCCTGACAGAGGACGTGGTACCCGCTGCGGCAATTATTGCAATTCGCCGCCTCAAACCACACCACATGCATGGCCAGCAGCTGTGGCCAGACGGCGACCCATGGGACTACCCGCCATTGGCAGCAAGAGAGCCATTGAGCAAGTACGAGATTTGCGCCTGCCTTCCTGGAGAACTCATCGACGACCCTCCTGGATTGGCACCTATCGACCCCGACCACAACATGGAGCCTCCAAGGACGACGCCAGCATCAGCACCCTCGGCCAGGCCGGGGGAAACCCCTGCTGGCCGTACATCCGCAGAGGACGCCTTGGATGAGCAAATAGTACGCGCTATGCTTCAGGAGACCAATCACAAAGCAGATGATAAAGAATGGTTAATTGCATTGTCACATTGTCGCGAAGCTCTTCGACCAATCACATCAAAGATCATGCAAAAAGATTGGGATCGTCGTCCTGCATTTAACGATGTTCGAATGGTCGACTTCATTGTCATTAAGAATTGGGGTTCTACCAAATGCTTTCACTACGACAACCACTGGCCCAAAGGCAATCACAATGCCAAGCTTGCCTTGTCCAAGGGACACATATATGGTCCAATCATCCATTTCGGCATCTTCGACAAATTCTTTGCGGTACAAGTACCTATTCTCAACTACGGTTTACGATGGGTAAATCTCTGGTATAATGACAAAAGCATGCCCCTCAAGGGCGTCGTATTTGCATTGCCGATTCGTATCGAAGAACACGCCATCGATCCAACATGGATGGAGACTGTCCTGAAATGCCCGACATCATGCAGCGAGGAGATACTACAGCACAAGGTTAGCGGCAGCTTACCATACCTTGGAATGCCTAGCATCCATAGACCACGTATTCCGCGTACACCACCAAGAAGGCCCGCTCCACGGACACCTGATCCAGACGAGCTGGTGGCCACACCTGCCGAGGACAACGCTCAGACGGGCGAAATTCCTCGACAGGGTGCAGCATCATCGCATGATCCACTGATCACCGTAATCGTGGACATATCAAATATCGCTCTTACTGCCGATGAGAAAGCTGCGAACGACAACATGAGAGCAGACCTCTCGGCAGACATTCAAGCAGAAGAGCAGATTGAGGCAAGCATCCTCGACAATATCATTGATCCGCCATCGAATTTCCTTGACCATCCAGATTACGACCCCGACGAGGATTCAAGATGGATTAAACAGTCTGATGATTGCCGCGTGTATTGTGGGACATCGGCGTTATTGGTGGATTCGCCTATGATCAAGATGAAGCAGATCATCGAGCTACACAGTGGCGCAGACAGAATCGTAATGGACAAAATTCAGTCACATTTACAATTTGAAATTCGATTTGGATCGAAAGCATGGAATGCGGAGTCATACCAATTGAACTACAATCACACCCACAAGTGGGCACGTGACTTACCTAATTGTGGTGCAGATCATTTCTTCAAAAAATTGGTACACTACCTCGACCCAGAGACTATCGAGGAGTCGACCACAGGCATCTTTCAATGGATTTCCAAAGTATACCAGAACATCTTGAAAGATAGTATTGCGGAGCTTCCAGATTTCGCCAAAGAGGCCATCCATGAGAACCATCCTGCACTTCAGGCATTGCGTGACCTATTCAAAAACTGTACTGTGACATACGGTAATCCAGATTTTCCTGTATGGGAAGAGCTGGTGGAAACACCTGCTGCGCCTCGAGAGCAAGGCGCTGAGCAGGATATTCCCCAGGACCCAGGCAGTGTTGCGTCTGCAGCTCCCGATCAGGAAACTATGGTACGTATCATAGCCGAGCAGACGGGACTCAAGCGCGAGGAGGGCGACAACGAGGCTACCTTGCAGGAAGCAGGCTCGCCGTCTTCGTGAGGAGAACGTATGCCATGGCGGTACTGAGGATACCGACAACATCAAGATAGAGTACAAAGGACTGCCAGGGGAAAGGTTGTCTCGGATCGAGATCGAGGGTTTAAGCAGATCGATCGCTTCCAGACCGAACACCGAGATCAATCGTGAGGCGATCAATCAGATCGGTCAGAGCCTCGCTCGCGGTCAGGACACCCGCTGGGGATCCCGCGATCACCTGACTTCGGCTGGGGCCCCCGAGACGATCTTGCATCCCATGCCGCTCTGTCAGAATTGCGGTCGAGATCTGTCCCTCGGGATTGTCACAGGTGACGGCACACTTTGTGATATCTGTTGGCAATACACTGTGGCCGTAGGCGCCACAGGTAAGAGCACCGCCACACAGAGCGATCTCGCGTACCTGCAGAAGTTGACGAACTGGATCAAGACGACGTTGTCTGAGGACCAGATCGCGAGATACATGAAGGATGGCGCGCACGTCATTATGACGGGTGCGCGATCGCACATAGGCACAGAGAAAGATCAGTTGCGGAGATTGGCCAATGCGTCCAAAAAGAGGTATCAGAAGTGGGTCGAAGCCGGTAGCCCGCCTGCACACGAGTGCAGATTAATGGGCGAATCCGAGGACGACCGACCTCTGTACTACCCATTCGCCAATCTCATACAACGCTTTCTCAACGACCTCAAGTTCCATCATCAGATGACAGGTGCCCGCGTGAATGTCGGCAAGAAGCCCTGGACCGTCGAGGACATGCGCGACGCGTGGGGCATCCTTGACGTCAGCATTAGGACAGGACAGGCTGGTCGGAGAAAGTGGTGGCTGAACGAGGGACGCATTGACAGGCAGACGCGGCAGGCGCGCGGACTGGTTACGGTTTCTCTCCCTCGAAGGGACGGAACCCGTGAACAGTTCACCCAGCGCAAGCTTGCCGCGATCGCCAACGAACTGATAGGCTCCCTCGATCCGTCACACACCGACCAGAGGGGGGTTAGTACAGGGATGAGAACCGATCCCGATACACAATCCCAACAGTCCGATGACGCCATGGAGCCGCGGCCGCCGCCGCGCCCGCCGCCGCGCCCTGCTCCTGGCGACGCTGCTGCGTCCAGCGCCTCAGGCGCGGAGGACTACACGCCCGCGATGCCGCGCGCCAAGAGAGCACGTACATCTGATTACGCTGCTTACTGGCGCCACGACCTCGAGGACAGCTACTGGGGTCTTCGATACTGGAGTTACTACATCAAATGTTGGATCTACATTGCGATCAACAACGACGAGTATGTGTACATCCAGGATATCACGTACAACGATTGGTTCCGCAACTGGATCCCGAGGGCAACTTGGGAAACGTTTACGACAAGCTACGTGACGTACAACGGTCAGAGGGTGTGGGACCGCAGGTTCTACAAGGACGGCGACGCGTAGTGAGTCGGCCGCAAGGCCCACCGCTCAAGAGCAGAACTTTCTTTCATCAAAGTTCGCCTTGAGCGGTGGCTAATATATTCTTTTAGGCCACTTCAATCATTCACACAAGTGGCCATACACATATATATATATATATATATATATATCTTTTGCGATCGCTGAGGCAGCCTCCTAAGGAGCAACGCCAACGGGAGTCGCCAAACAGACTTTTTATACATCCTTTTTTCGTGTTCATCAACACGACATTTTGTCTGGCCAGACACTTGCTTTACACAGATTTGCGTTTCTTTTCAGGATCGTGTTCGTCAACACGATCTTAGCATACATTTGTTTTTAGGCAGACTTGTGTTTCATTTCAAGATTGTGTTCGTCAACACGATCTTAGCATGCATATTTTACCAATTTGAACAATATTGCGTCGGGGATAATCTGCTGGCTGGTGGCGACACCTGCCTCGCAAATCTTGCGAGGCAGATTGCATGTTGCCTTAATGCTCAGATCTTCTTTCTCCGCCTACCCTTGTCTCATTCTTCTCCTCCCTCGTGTGCCGAAGCGTTTTGGGGGGCGCGCCGAGGGGTCGCCAAAGTGCGCCTGGAGAAGAAAGGGGGACTTAGGGTATCTCTTCTTACCTCACTTTGCAGCTGTGGCTTCGCTGTTTTTAAGCCTCAGCTGCCTTTCTGACTTAAGGACTAAAGGAGTTCAGAGGTTACGGATTCCTTTCCTCTGTTCCCGAGTCCTGCCTTAACGGGCGGGATTCGGGACGGGGTGTGTGAATGGAACCCGTGTAATACCCTCATCTATACTCCTTATCCTTACCTCTCCCGCACCTGGCCGTTTGGGCTCAGGTACTGAGTTGGAGCGATCGTACCTTGATCGCGTGGGAGGGAAAGATATCCATCTATCCCTCCATCTCTCTACCAACGGATCAGGGGTTCTGTGCCCTTGTACTTCAACCCCATACACAGCCTGAGGCCGTCTTGGCGTCGCCTGGGCCGCCTTGGAAGCCGCCACGGAGACCGCGCGCTGCCTCCCGCTGCCTCCCGCTGCCTCCCGTGGCCTGCCGTGACCTGCCGTGGCCTCCGGTGGCCTCCCGTGGCCTCCCGTGGCCTCCCGTATAGCTTCCCGTGGCCTCCGGTGGCCTTCCGCATAGCCTCCCGTGGCCTCCCGTGGCCTCCCGTTGCCGTCCCCATGCCTACCCCTCGATCCTCCTCTCCATGCCATGCCTCTCCCCATCTCTCCTTCCCTCCCTCTATCACTCTATTCCTCTATCCCTCGCTCCCTCTATCCTTCTATCCCTATCCCCTTCCGATATCCTCATCTGTATCCCTCGATCCCCATCCCCACCCTGATCCCTACATCCCTTTCCCCATTCCTAGCCTTATATCCCAATCCCTGCTCCTACCTATACGACCACCCTTCGGGTGATAAGGAGGTTCGGGGGGGGGGGAACCAACGTCTCACTCGATCGGTCTCACGATCGATCTCAGTATCGGTCTCGCTCGATCGATCTCCCTCCATCGATTTCACAATCGATTTCACTCGATATATCTCAGAATTGATCTGACAATCGATCTCACACTCGATCTCACAATCGATTTCACAATCGATATCACATTCGGTCTCACTATCGATCTCGCTATCGATATCACAACCGCTATCACAATCAACGTCATCATCATCATCATCATCAACAACAACATCATCATCATCACCAACATCACCATAATCGGGACACCGTCCTCATCATCAACACCAACATCATCATCACGGTCATCAGCATCATCGGGACACCACCATCATCATCATCACCATCATCACAATCATCATCATCATCATCAACATCATCATCATCAGCAGCATCGGGACACAGCCATCGTCATCATCATCGTCATCAGCATCATCATCGGGACACCATCATGATCACCATCGTTATCATCATCATCACCATCATCATCATCATCATCATCATCGGGACACCATCATCATCATCATCTCATCCTCATCATCGACATCATCATCAACATCATCAACATCATCATCAGCATCATCATCATCATCGTCATCATCGGGGCACCATCATCATCATTACCAACATCAGCATCAACATCATCATCATCATCACCATCGGGACGCCATCATCATCAAAATCATCATCATCACCATCATAATCATCATCATCGGGACGCCATAATCATCATCAACCTCATCATCATCAACATCATCATCATCGGGACAGAATCATAATCAGCATCATCAACATCAACATCATCACACTCATCATCATCTGGGCACCATCATTGTCATCATCATGATCATCAACATAATCATCATGATCATCATCATGTGACACCATCAGCATCATCATCATCATCGTCATCATCATCATCATCGACATCATCATCATCATCAGCATCATCATCATCATCATCATCATCGGAACACCATCATCATCATATCATCATCATATCATCATCATCATCATCATCATCATCATCATCATCATCATCATCATCATCATCGTCCTCATCATCATCATCATCATCACCCGCATCACCATCATCATCATCATCGTCATCATCATCAGAAGCAGCATCATCATCATCATCATCGGCATCACCAGCATCATCATCATCATCATCATCATCATCATCATCATCATCTCATCATCATCTCATCATCATCATCATCATCATCATCATCATCATCATCATCATCATCATCATCATCATCGTCGCGGGACACCGCGGGACACCGGCGGGACACCGCGGGGCACCGCGGGACTCCGCGGGACACCGCGGGACACCGGCGGGACACCGGCAGGACACCGCGGGCCCCCAGCCGCCCGGAAGGGAGTCATTTGGTCCGGCCGCGCTTCAGCCACACGGGACACCAGCGAGACACCGGCGGGACACCGCGGGCCACCGGCCGCCCGGAAGGGAGTCATTTGGTCCGGCCGCGCCTCAGCCACAGGAGACTTTCTCTCGCCCGCCCACGCAGCTTCGCCTCGCCCGCGCGCACGGTACGCACGAACACGAAACCGAAATCGATTTCCCGGTAGGGGGGCTCTCCGTTCCACTTCGATCTCACCCCCTCACCTCCGACCTATACGACCACCCTGCGGGTGATAAGGAGGTTGGGGGGGAGGGGGCCAGCAAGTGGCAACAGTGGTGATTGTTGTTCTGACGATGCCAGTGGAGATCGTTGCGTTGCCGCGGATGTCACTATAGATCTCACTATCGATCTCTCACTATAGATCTCACTATCGATCTCACTATAGATCTCACTATCGATCTCTCACTGTAGATCTCACTATCGATCTCACTATCGGTCTCATTATCGATCTCACTATCGATCTCACTATCGATCTCACTGTCGATCTCACCACGGGACACTACGGGGCAACGACGGGACACCGGCGGGACACCAGCGGGACACCAGCGGGACACCGGCGGGACACCGCGCGCCAGCGGTTGCCGGGCGGAGAACCTTTTGGTCCGGCCGCGGCCCAGCCACAGGAGAATTTCCCCTCTCCCGCCCACGCAACTTCGCCTCGCCCGCACGCGCGGCACGAACACGAAACCCAAATCGATTTCCCAGTAGGGTGGCTCTCCGTTCCACTTCGATCTCACCCCCCAACTTCCGATCCCCATCCATCCCTATTCAGGAGAGGGAAAAAACACACAGACACAATTAATCGTCGATTCCCAGGAAAATATTGGAAAATATGGGAAGTGGGGGGGAAGACAGAAACCCAGAAAATATGGGAAAATATGGGGAACCTTTTTTTATCTGCGTGTATTTATTTGTGTGTCCTGGGGCCCCTTCACCTGTCCCTATCCCTATCCCTATCCCGATCCCCCCATCGCGGCCCCCCATCCTGGCCCTGCACCGTGGCCATGATATTATAGTCGTGCAGTGCTGCTGAGGATCTTCTGCCGCACGGGTGTCGTACTTCAGCCTGCAGTTGGGCAACTTTTTTTTTATACCGAGCCGAGATCCACATCTCACCAGCCTCGAACCTATCCCTATCCCTAAGATCGACACGCTAAAAGGAGATGACAATCTTGGGGATACACCAGGCTGGTAAACATCAGGCTCCTCCCCCCTCCCCTCGCTCCCGCTTCGATGCTCTTCTCCTCAGATCTGGCGTTGCAGACAAGCTGCAGCGTTGCACAGGATCACCACCAGAACCCCGGACCTCATCCTTCCGCGCCATTTCTCGAGCCGGATCGATCTGTGAGGGCCCCGGGGCCCGAAACCGGGCGAAGCCGCTGGTTGTGAACAAATTGCAAGACGGGGCCCGTAAATATACCACCACCACCACCACCTCCTCCGTCCCCCCCTCCCTCTCCCAGGAACGAGGGGAGGAAGAGGAGGAGAGAGGAGAGGAGGAGTGGAGTTGGCGGTGGTGGTGTCTATTCTTGGAGCCTGCAATGCAACGCCAAGGCCTCAGGACACCTCTCCCGCCCCCGCCCCTCCCCTCCTGCGGTGCCGGCCAGCCCTGGAGCAGAGCTGCCCCGTCTCTGGCTCCAGGGTTACGCTTGGCGTGTCCCTCGAGTAGGGACATTCCCAAATAGTCAAAAAGTAGTCTGGTGACGATTTGTCGTGCTCTTTTGCCTCTCTTGGATCATTCATCATTCGTGATTATTAGTTTAAGATTTTTTCCTCCAAAATCCGCCTGTGGGAGGACAGGCCCGACCGAACTTCGGCGTCATCCCAACATCCGAGAGAGCGTGATCCACCGCCGCTTCACTGTGGAAAATTCCCCCCCTCTTCCTCCGGAACCCGGGGGTCCCCCCCCCTCCGAAAATGCCCCCCCCCCCCCCCCCCCCCCCCCCGCCCCTGCTGGAACCCCCCCCCCTCCTCATTCCCCCTGGCAAAACCTCCCCCCCCCTAACCCCCCCCACCCCTCCCCTCCAGAAAACTGGGGGGGGGTCACTACCGGTTCGACCCCCCCTGCTGATCTCAGGGCCCGGGGAGGCCTTGGTATGTCTAGATCTGTCGTGCATGTGCGTGTTATCTGTTATGCATGTGCGTGTTGACGCTGCAGCATTTTGGCTTGCCACAGGAGTGGAAAAGAGGGTGCAGGTGCTCCCTCCTCGAAGCCCAATCTGCATTGGTAGAGCGGAGCGTGCCGCGCGATAGCAGGCGCTGTCGCACCGGGAGGCACTCGGGTGAGTGCCGGCGGGACGCAACTAGAAGGTGATGAACACGGACAACGGGGGCTCCGGCGGCGCGATCAGGAGGTTCGCCGGGAGTGGAGTCGACGCCTTTCGGGACTACCGATCCTGGAAGAAATGGGCGCGGGCGTACCTCATCGTGCAGAAGGCGAAGGGGACCCCTGCGTCGGCCCTAGGGCCGATGCTTTTCACGCTGCTCGACGACGTCACCGCCCGAGCACTGGAGATTATTGACATGGACGATCTGGAGCAAGAGGGCGGCGAGCAACACATATTCGACACACTCGATTCACGCTTCCCCGACGTGGCAGCCCACAACAGGCTCGGCGAGGCGCTGAAGGAGGTGTTCACGATTCGCCTGGCCAGAGGGGAGTCGATGGCGGCCTACTGCGGACGCGCTCAGGCGGCGTTCGCCAAGGGCGAGACTGAAGGCGTGGTGCTGCCAGACATGGCGCGCGGGTACCTGCTGCTGCTGGGAGTGCACATGGCGCCGCAGAACCTCGCGGTCGTCCTGGCGGCGTCGGGCCGATCTTACAAGGAGAAGGACGTGGCGATGGCGCTCAGGACGACCTACCCTAACGGCTTAGCGGATTTCGGCCAGCAGTCGAAGGCGTTCGGAGCGAACGTGGCGGTAGAGGAGGCCAACGAGAGCGACGACGTCGCAGACATCACGGCATTGCTGGCGGGTTTCGACATGATTGAGGATACTGAGGACGGGGACATCCTGGACGAGAGTGAGGCCATCGAGATTCTGGTGTCCTGGCGCGACCAGCGCAACAAGATAACGAAAGAACAGCTGGCTCGGGGCTTCGGCCCGAAGAGGCCGGACACGCAGGCGATGGCGAAACGAGTGCGATGCTACAACTGTGACGAGGTCGGTCACTTCAGCAGGGACTGCAAGAAACCACGACGTCAACGCAGGCCGCCACCACGGGACCACAAACACAAGGGCAAGGACGGCGAGAAGCGCGGCGACGTGGTCACGGTCCTCGAGAGTGACTCGGACGAGGGCGTCTTCGTAGCCAGCGACGGCGGGACCGAGGACGTCGACGAGGAAGAGACCTTCGAGTGCGACGTGTGCGAGAACGAGTTCCAGCGGTCCCTGCACGGCGGCAGCCGCAGCTACGACGACGAGTGCGACTGCGAGCCGGCGGTTGACGAGGAGGACGAGGATCAGGACATAGACGACCTGTACGAGGCGTACACGGCGGCGAGGGACGACATGGATGACGTGATCGAGGCGTACCGCAGGCTGATCGCGGTGCCCAAGGACGAGGTCTTGCCAGAAGTGCTGACGGCGTCAGCACACGAGCCGGGGTCGGGCGTGGTCGACACCGGGTGCGGCAAGGGAGTCATCGGCGAGGAGACTCTCACGGAGCACAAGGTAGAGATGGAGAAAGCTGGACTTGCAGTGAAGACGATCAAGCAGACGAGAGCGACGACCTTCCGATTCGGCAACCAGGAGACACTGGAGTCGATCTACACCGTGGAGATGCAGTGCCGAGTGGGCGGCCGCCTCTTGGTGCTTCGCCTGTGCGTCGTCCCAGGCGGGGCCCCGCTGCTGGTGAGCAAGCCCATGCTCAAGGCCCTCGGCGCGCAGCTGGACATGGAGCGGGACGAGATTCGGTTCGCCCGGATCAACGTCACGGTGCCGCTCCGGGTTGCGGCCAGCGGCCATTACCAGCTGAACCTGTGCGAGATGACGAACGAGGGCGGCAGGAGGATCCAGACGGCAGAGGTCGACGTGATGATGGCGGCAGAGCTGGGCGACGGGATGACGGCGGAGGAGCAGCAGGAGCTCGAGGAGTTCGTCGCAGCGGCGTCGTCGGGTTTTCGCTAGGGCCGAGCCGGGGCCCTGAGGCTGACGGGGACTGGGACGACACCGACGTCCTGTGGTCAGAGGGCGTTACCGATATCATGAGCCGGCGGGCCAAGCGGACGCTGGTCAGGGGTGTTCTCGAGGCGCAGGCCCGGCTGGGCCACCGACCGAAGTGCCTGGAGATCTTCTCGATGCCGCGAGTGACCCCCGTCCTAGAGTCCATGGGGTTCCAGAGCCTCGGCGCTTTCGACCTACAGAACGGCTGGGGTGCCCGTCGAGCGGATGACCGCCGCAAGATCCTGCACTTGGTCGACGTCGAGGAGCCGGAGTTCGTGGGCATGAGCCCTCCCTGCGGCCCCCTCTCGATTTTGCAGAACCTGACTGTGGAGGACGCGCGACGGGACCCGGAAAGGTACCGCCGGGCAGTCAGGGAGGCGGTCGGGTACTTGAGGTTGTGTGTGGTGGTGGCTCGGCGGCAGATCCGAGGAGGTCGCTACTTCGCGCTCGAGGCACCGCCGACGGCGAGATCCTGGGACTGCGCTTCGGTCCTGAGCCTGTGTCGGGTGGCGGGAGTGCACCGCGTGTCGGTCAGTGGGTGCCAAGTGGGTCTGAGAGATCCGGTGACAAAGAAGCTGATGTCCAAGGAGTGGTGCTTCGCGACCAACGCGGACATGCTCAAGTGGGCGCTGAAGGAGCTGCGCTGCCCTCGAGATCATGAGCATCAGTGGTGCTGGGACAGCTCGAAGGGCACCAAGAGGAGCGCGTTCTCGGCGAGGTACCCGGAGGATCTCTGCAGGAAGATAGCTGGCGCCATGGCAAGTCAGCTGGAGGTGGACCGCGTCTTCCAGGTGGCCGACGTTCTGACGACGACCGACGACGACGAGGTCATCAAGCGGCGGAAGCTCTCGCTCGAGGCGTCCCTCAGGAGGTTGCACGCCAACCTCGGCCATCCGAGCAATGAGGACATGGTCAGGATCCTGAAGCACGCCAAGGCAAGTGAGATGGTGTTGGCCCTGGCGCGGACGTTCTCCTGCTCGATCTGCGAAGGACGGCGGCTTCCCAAGGCCGTGCGGCCAGTGAAGGTGCCGTCAAAGATGGCGCCATTGAGGCTGGTTGAGCTGGGCGTGAAGGAGTTGCCAGGCTGGAAGGAAGGGGTGAAGGTGAAGGCCCTGAACGTCGTGTGCCCTAGCAGCGGTCTTCAGCAGATGTTACCCTTCTTCGTGCAAGAGACCGGCAAGGTGCTGAAGGAGCTCTTCGAGAACGGCTGGGGCCTGCCATATGGACCTCCTGCGCTTCTCAAGTGCGACGCTGGAAAGACCAACCTGGGCCAGGAGATCGTCGACGCGTTCGAGAAACAGGGCGCGGAGGTCAGCGACGCGGCAGGGGGGGCTCACGAGCAGGTTGGTCGCGCCGAGCGTCACGGCACCTGGTTCGAAGACATTCTGAACATGGTGCTGGACCAGACGAACCCGAAGGACGAGGCCGAATACCTGACTTGTGTGCGGGCGGTGGTGATGGCGAAAAACTCCCTCCTGCGTGTCCACGGCTTCTCTCCGTGCCAGATCGCCCTGGGGAGGAACCCGGAGGTCCCGGCGGACCTGATGCAGGAGGAGCCGCACATCGTTGTCAACAGCGCTGCTTTGCATGACGAGCCGTTCGCCGAGATGGAAAAGTGCTGGCAAGCTGCGAGGATCGTCGTCCTGGAGTACATGGGCAACCGCGCGGCCAGGGTTGCGCTGGACAGCCGCCCCAGAGTCTTGCAGTCGTTCAAGCCGGGCGATCGCGTGGCAGTGTGGCGCCGAGGTCGGGGCATTCCTGGTAAGAAGGCTCACGCCCGCTGGCGCGGGTCTGCCGTGATCCTGGGCCCCGTACGCGGCAACTTCTGGGTCGCCATGCCAGGCGTGGTGATCAAGGCGTCGCCGGAGCAGCTCCGGCACGCCACCGAGGAGGAGAGGCTGGCCGCCGAGGTCGTCCAGCCTGAGCTCCGAGCTCTGGCGAAGGAGTTCATGGACGGTCAGGGTCCGCAGCGCGGCTTCATGGACATCACCGCGGACGAGCGACCTCCCGGTGCAGCGCATGCTGGCGCGGCTCCGAGCTCGGCGGCACAGGGGCCGTCGGAGGTGCAGCCTCCGGCTGCGACAGAGACGGAGGAGCCGCAGGTGCAGCCGAGCCCCGATGACCGCGAGGGGAGCGCTGAGGCGGCGCAACCTGCTGAGGCACCTGCTGCACCACCGTCTGACGAGATGGATGCCGACGTGAAGGTTTACCGCCGTCTGGCGGGCAAGAGGGCGGTCAACCCGGCCGAGGTGCGGCCTCTCAAGGCGCCCGAGGTCGAACTTGAGGAGCCGCTGCCAACTCCTCAGGCGAAGATGCCCAGGCTGTCGGAGGACGTCTACAGCGTGCTGCTGGCGAGCATGGTGACCGACGCCGTGGAGGACGAGGAGATGCTGCGCGTGCTGTACGTCAATTCCGAGGACGATGAGGAGCTGGAGGACGCGATGTTGGCAGGCGGGAGGCGCGAGCTCAACAGGAAGGACCCGAAGTGGACCAGCCAGGAGGGTCTCGCGAAGATCAACGCCGGCATCAGCAAGGAGGTGGACAACCTGTTCAACAAGAAGCAGGCGCTGGCGCCTGCGTCTCGGGTCGAGTCGGATGAGATCCGACGGAACAGTCCAGAGCGCATCGTCGGCAGCCGGATGATCTTGACGAGCAAGATCGACGATTCTGAGACGGAGGTGGTCAAGGCGCGCCTGTGCAGTCAGGGATGCATGGATCCCGACCTGATGCAGCTCGTGCGCGAGAACAAGACCTCCTCCCCGACTCTCTCTCAGAACGGGAAGGTCGTGGCCTACCAGCTGTTGGCTTCGCACGGCTTCCAGGTCCAGATCGGGGACGTCGAGGGGGCCTTCCTCGAGGCGGACCCCATCGAGCGCAAGAACGGGGACCTGTACCTCAAGCAGCCGCGCGGAGGCCTTCCCGGCTTGCATCCCGACCAGCTGCTGAAGGTCATCAGGCCGATCTACGGCTTCAACGACGCCCCGGCTCAGTGGTGGGGAAAATTCAGGGACGCCGTCCTGGACTGGAAGCCGAGTGACGGGTGCGAGGGCTGGCGTCAGTCCAAGCTCGACCCGTGCCTGTTTTTCCTGTTCGAGGGCCGGCGCCTGCAGGGACTGATATCGACGCACGTCGATGACATCTTGACTGGAGGAAAAGGGAAAAAGTACAACACCTTCATCAGATTTCTGCGTGCGAGGTTCCCTTTCCCCAAGTGGAAGGTCAACGAGGGGAAGTTCTGTGGGTCCTATCTTGTCCAGAATCCCGTGACGATGGAGATAACCGTGTCTCAGAAGGAGTTCGCCGAGTCGATGAAGCCAGCTGGCGTGGGACCCCGAGCGCCCCCGGAGACCCCGGCGACCGAGAAGGAAATCGCGAACTTCCGCGCGATGCTCGGTAGCGGCAACTGGTTAGCTCGAGAATCTAGGCCAGATTTAGCAGTCCAGGTTTCGATGAGCCAGCAGTGTATGCCCAGGCCAACGGTGGGGGAGGTGAGACACGGGAACACGATCGTGAGGAGGGCTAAACAGTTTTCGAACCTGTCCTGGAAGATCAAACCGATTCCGATCGAACGTCTCAGGGTCATCATGCACGCTGACGCCTCGAACCAGAACGCCTCGAAAGCCGGAACCCAGGCAGGTTGCGTCATCGCCGCGACCGACGAGACCATGATCCGAAACGAGCTGAGTCCCTGGAGCCCGCTGGTCTGGAAAAGCTACCGTCTTCGTCGAGTAACATCGTCGACTCTCGCCGCGGAGACCCAGGCCCAGATGGACGGCCTAGGTCACCTCGAGTGGATCTCGTGCCTGCTCCTCGAGGGCAGCGATGGGGAGTTTTGTTTGCGTCATCGATCTGAGTTTCTTCCGAAGTTGGCTCCCATCGCGGTCACGGACTGTAAGTCGTTGTGCGATCACATCGTTGGCTGTGGGAGTGCGGGGTCATGCTCGGACAAGCGGGTGGCGGTTGACCTAGTCATCACTAAGGAGAGCGTGAAACGGCTAGGTGTGGGCTATCGGTGGGTGCCCTCTGCTCTTCAGCTAGCAGATATACTCACTTAAGACAAGGCCGAGCCAGCTGACATGTTGAGAGCCACGATGACGAGCGGGAAATATCAGTTAGCAGACGAGCCAGCAGTCATGGCAGCAGCAGCCCAAGAGCGTGTCCGTCGTCAGCTTCTTTCGGCTAGTAGCAAGAAGGAGCGGCCCGGCCGCCAGCCGACGCCACCGACGCCCGGCCATGGTCAAGTTCGAGAGCTGCCTGACGGAGGACGGCGTCCGGAGCCTGTTCGAGAGCATCCAGGCGGAGCCAGTCCGCCACTCGGGGACGACGTGCAAGGTCGTGACCAACATGCAGATCCTGGGGGATCCAGACAGCCGCCAGCATCGCAATCGTGTGACGTTGACGTGGAGCAAGGGGACGGGAAACATCGCTATCAGGACGGCGGCCATCATCGAGGATACGGCATTGCTGTACATGCAGAGCCTGGACAGTGCCTACCTCGCGGTGCTGGACGGCAGGGGCCCAGAGGTGCTCGAGGGCATGGAGTCCGTCATGGAGAGCCTACGCGTGCCGATACAGCACTCGTACGAGGGCGTACCAGGTCAGTCAGATTCGGACGCGTGGAGCGTCATTTCTACGAAGCTACCCGAGGACCAGGAGTTCGTCCGGGCAATCGAGAACCTGTGCGAGTGGGGGAACCAGGAGCTGGCGGACTACGAAGATCAGCGCCTGAAGTTCATCAAGATGATGATCCGCGAGTTCAAGGCGCCCCGTGACTTCCTCCTTGCGACGGTCGACGAGGGCATGGAGGACGGGGAGGCCGAGCAGCCGCCGCCGGCCGCTGTCACCCCCTCCTCGACTCCTCCGGCCTCGAGGAGCCGGGTGCCGCCCAGGGCGACGTGAGCGGGAGGGCTTTGTTGCCAGACTGTTGTGCAGCCTCAATGACGCACCATTTTTTGTTTTTAGTCAGTGCTGATCTCAGGGCCCGGGGAGGCCTTGGTATGTCTAGATCTGTCGTGCATTTGCGTGTTATCTGTTATGCATGTGCGTGTTGACGCTGCAGCATTTTGGCTTGCCACAGGAGTGGAAAAGAGGGTGCAGGTGCTCCCTCCTCGAAGCCCAATCTGCACCCCCCCTCCAGAAAACCAGGGGGTGTCACTACTGGTTCGAACCCCTTCCCCCGCCCCCCTCCAGAAAACCAGAGAACCAGGGGGGGTCACTGCCGGTTCGAACCCCCCCCCCCCGCCCCACCCCTCACGCTCACCGCTGGCAAACGACTCCCGTGTCCCTACCACCGTCCGCACCACATCCCCCACTGCTGTCCCCAGCGCCACTGTCCTCACCACCACTGTCCCCACTGTTCCCACCACCGTTCCCACTGTCCCCACCAGTGCCCCCACCACTGTCCCACTGTCCCCACTGTCCCCACCACTGTTCTCACCACGGTCCAATTCTCCCTGGTTTCCCCACGGCCCCAACCACTGTCCCATTGTCCCCACTGTCCCACTGTTCCACTGTCCCCGCCGCTGTCCCACTGAGCTGTCCCACTGTTCCCACCGCTGTCCCCACTGTACCTCTGTCCCATTGTCCCACCGCCGTCCTCGCCACCGCCCTCACCACTGTCCCCACCACCACTGTCCCCACCACTGTCCTACTGTCCCCACCACATTCCCACTGTTCCCACGCCACTGTCCCCACCTCCACCGTCCCCACCATTGTCCCACAGTCCCCACCACTGTCCCACAGTCCCCACCACTGTCCCACTGTCCCCACTGTTCCCACCATTGTCCCCGCTGTCCCCACCAGTGCCCCCGCCAGTGTATCACTGTCCCCACTCTCCCCCCCATTGTCCCACCACTGTCCCACTCTCCCCACTTTCCCCACGGTCCCCACCACTGTCCCACTGTCCCCACTGCACCCACCACTGTCCCACTGTCCCCGCCGCTGTTCCACTGTCCCACCGTCCCCACTGTCCCCACCACTTTCCCACTGTCCCCACTGTCCTCACCAGTCTCCCCACTGTACTACTGTCCCACCACTGTCCTCACCACCGCCTTCATTACTGTCCCCACCACTACCGTCCTCACCACTGTCCCACTGTCCCCACCACTGTCCCGCTGTCCCCTCGCCACTGTCCCCACCACCACCGTCCCCACCACTGTCCGCACCACTGTCTCACTGTCCCCGCACCACTGTCCCCACCACCACCGTTCCCACCACTGTCCCAGTATCCCCACCATTATCCAACTGTCCAGGGGAGCGGGAATCGTTTGCCGGCGGCGATGGGGGGGGTGGGGTGGTTCGAGCCGGTAGTGACCCCCTCCCTTTTCATGATGGACTGGGGGGGTGGGAGGGGTTCGAACCGGTAGTGACCCCCTCCCGGTTTTTGAGGGGGGGGACGGGTTGGGAACCCTCAGTGACCCCCCCCCGGTTTTCCGCCATACTATATGTGTGTCGCCCCCCCCAGGGGCGACGCGCGCACCGAGAAATCTCATAATACATGCGTCGTGGCGGGCGCTCTCTGGCCGCACCGCTCGGGAAACGATATACTACAGGATGGGTGTACTATATGTTCGGGTCGGCCGTGCGCATCCAAGGAGAACATATAGTACGGTCGAGCATCTGATTAAGAAACCTCCTCCCGACAAGCTGGGCCAGCGTTCCTTGACCAACTTGCCTGAAAGCTGGCCCAGTTTCTTTCGCACGTTCGCTCCTCTGGCGCGCACAGCAGGCCTTTGCCCAGGCTTGCTTCGAGAAACATCTCCAGGAGGCCGGCCCAGAGTTCCTGATTGATCAGTTCCTCGGTCACATTTTCGGCTGTGCTCGCGTGTCTCTGTGCGTCTGGCTTTGCCTCCCCTCGGCCTCGCCCTGAGGCCCCGCCGCTTTCTCCTCCCCTCCCTCCGCCTGATTCAAGCTCCGCGCGGCCCGCTTAGCTTCGACCGGAAGAGGTGCGCTCTCGACCCGCGGGTCAAAAAGTTTCTGTGCGTCCCCGAACTCCAGGGGGTGGGGCGCGCCGCGCCGTCCCCCTCGGGGGCCTCGTGCGCCCGGCCCCTCCCCTCCTCTGCCCATGGCCCTGCCGCGCTCCGCCCCGGAGGGAGCAGCGCGCCCAGCGGCGCACCCGCGTCGACTCCGGCCAGCCCGCGGCCCCCTTTGCTCGGGGGCCTCGAGGCGGGGGCCAACACGGACGGGGGGCAGCCAGAGCGCCCGACCTTGCCCCAGAAATGCTCGGGCCGTAGAACATTCAGGACGGAGTTTTTTTTTTTTTTTTTTTTTTTTTTTTTGTTTTTTATTTTTTTTTTGTTGCCGTTTTCGGGCTCTGGAGGCCTTCGCCGGGCCTCGGGACCTTCAAAAAACGACTCAGGATGAAAATCTGGCCCCGGGGAAAGGGTCGGGACTTCCGGGGGCGCCGTCCTGAACAGAGTCAGGACGTCGCATGTCTGGGGACGGGGGTCAGCCGGAGCGCCCGATCTTGCAGCATCCTGCAGGAGGCCAGGGTCGCACCGACCCGGGCTGGGGCGCAGGACATCCTGCAGGACTTTGCGCAGGCCTGGGTTTGGGCGCAGGATCCTGCGGGGTCCTGCAGGATCCTGCTGGGCCCGACGGGCCCGGGTCTGGATTGACCCGGGTCACCCACATCGATCCCGGCCAGCCCGCGACCATCTCGGCAATCAGCAGATCGTAGGAGCCTTTGTGCAGAGGGGGCGCGCAGTAAGCGGCCATCTGCTTGTCGTCAGGGTGCCCTCGAGTCGGGCGCGTCCCTCTGCAGGAGGAGTGCTCAGAAGGAGTCCAAACATAAGCCAGGGACAGTCTTGGGTGATTTTTCGATTCTGTTTGGCTATTTTTCATTCTTCGGCCCAAATATCACCACCCACCAAACCACCCCAACCCAACCCGAAGGCCCAAATTTAGCCTCCATTTCCAGTGGGGGGGGGGTCGGGGAACGTTGAAAAAACACATGGAATCCGTACCCCCCCAACCCGAAATTCGGGTCAAATTCGGGTCTTCGGGTTGGGTTGGGGTGGTCTGGTAGGTAGTCAAAATATCCGCCTACAGGGAGTACATACCCGACATGAGGGTACCCTGGGTTTCTTCGCTCCGCGCGCTGCGCGGTGACTTCCCGCGGCCGTCGAAGGAGCCGCTCCGCTCAGGAGGCTCCGGGTCTTCCCTCCGGTGCACCTCGCGCGCGGGCTTCCGGGGCCGGGCTTTCTGCTGCGGGGGTTTCTGTTGCGGCCGCGTGATCACACTGTGTGCCGAGCGAGTGGGCTTCGACGAGCGCGAGGGAATCGGGGGGGCAGCGCCGACGCAGCGTCGAGGAGCGCCGACGCGAGGGAGCCATCAGGAGGGTCTGGGAGGCTCCCGCGAGTCGCCGCAGCACGAGCCCGGGCCGAGGAGCGACGCGGCCAGGATCGGCGTCGAAGTGTGTGCGGGCGGCAGGCGCGGGCCGCGGGGCCGCGGCCGCGGCCCCAGGGCGGGCGTTCCAGGTTGACCGCCGCCAGGGCGGCCAACCCACGCAACAATCGGGAGCGGAAAAGAGAGGGGTGATGACTAGGGGGGGGTGGATATCATGGCGCGGGCCATGCTTTTTCCCCAGATTGCATGGCGCCTCTTCTTCTTTCATTACGTCCCTGGCCCCCCCGCTGGGCCGCGCACATGCCGCCGGTCATGATTTGCACCCCCCCCCTCTTGGACGCCCCCCTCTTTGCCGCTCCCGAAACAAGGATGGACAGCCTTGCCAAAGGTACCCTGGCGTCCTTGCCTCCGCGGTCCATGCTTGGCCGCTCTCGCTGGCCGCGCCCCGTTCGACAAGCTTCGAAGCGGCCTTCCAGGGCCCTTGCGTCCTCATCGTGCGTCCCTGCTATACGGATTGACTGTAGCCCAGAGTCGGCCAATGTGGAACGCTTGCGGGAGATCGGCCCAGACCTGCGACGTCCTGATTTTTCAGGACGGCGCCCCTGGAAGTCCCGACCCTTTCCCTGGGGCCGGTTTTTCATCCTGAGTCGTTTTTTGACGGTCCCGAGGCCCGGCGAAGGCCTCCGGAGCCCGAGAACGGCGAAAAACCTCCGTCCTGCATCTTTTTTTTTTTTTTTTTTTGTTTTTTGTTTTTTTTTCCGACGCGAGCATGTCTGGGGAGGAGCCGCCGATCGTGGAGGGCTGAACGACCCACGCGGTGTCAGAAACCAGCGCCGGGGCCGTTGTTGCGGCGCAGCCCTCCGCAGTGGGGGCCCCTCCTGCCCTCCTCCCCCCCTATCCGAGGCTGCCCCCCGCGGAGCGCGCGTCGCCGCCCGGGCCACCGCGAGGTGTCGGCCCTGGAGGCGCACCGCGAGATCCACGCGAAGAGGCGAGGCAAGCTGTCCGTGCAGGCGCGGGAGGGTCGGGGGTGGACGGGCCTCCTACCCTGACACGTCGATGAAGGACTCGGCCGTTTTCGGCTCGCGAGGGGGCGTCGCGGCCGTCCTTTCTCTGGGTCCAGGTCCGGCGGTTTCGGTCCCAGGCCGTGTTCCCTGAGGGGAGGCGTATACTAAAGGGAGGTTTGTCCACCGCCGAGAGGGGATGGGGCCGCGCGTGCCGGCGGGGGGGGGCGGAGGCGGCCCGGCACTGATTCTGGCCAGCGGGAGGGGTCTGGGCCTCCTCCAGATGAGGTCGGAGTGGGTGGGGAGGATCGCGCCGCATGGCCGATGCATCGGCGATGCGGCCCGATGTGGAACCCGATTGTCTCCACGCTGTCGTCGCCGATGCACCGTCGACGTCGCCGATGCATCGTCGATGCATGGGCGATGCGGCGCCATCCTCCGACCCATCTGCTCGGACCCCGTCTGGGAGGCCCCTCAAGGGGAAGACAGGCCCCCCCTCCTGTCGCCACGGGGGCTGGTCGCGGCTGGAAAAACTGGTCCGCTTCGACCCTGGGAGGGATCTGGGGGCAGATTTGAGGAACTCTGCTCTCGTGCCCCCGGGCCCCCCCGAGATCCGACGACGCGAAAAATTGCAACGTCGCGAGAAGTCACGACCGGAGCCCCAGACCTCGTGTTTCTGCTGCACTTTTCGAGCCGCGTCGGTGAAAGCGGAGCTACGACATCAGCTGCACGCAGTTGGTTTCGGCCCCACCGCTGGGCCCATTCCTCTCGATACACGGGCGCCTCCCGGGCGCGAGGAGGCGCTAGGAGAACCAGCTGCGTGAGCTGGTTCTCTATCCTACCTTCTGCTATCCTACCTTGTCGTCCCCACCTCGGATAGTCTCAAGTCGGGCCTGTCCCTCTACAGGGGGGAATGTTCAAGAATAGTAAAATTATCCCGGCAAAGCAACCTAACAGCCATATGTAAAAGCATATCTGAAAGCATTACCCTTAAGATTCAGATGGAAATCCAGTTGTAGAATTCTGCTGTTCTCGCAGTCGTAGTCGCATTCGCGATGACAGTCGCAGCGGCAACGGCAGTCGCAGTCACAGCCTCAGCCTCAGCCTGCCTCAGCCTCAGCCTCAGCCTGCCTCAGCCTCAGCCTGCCTCAGCCTCAGCCTCAGCCTGCTTCAGCCTCAGCCTCAGTCTGCCTTCAGCCTCGGCCTCAGCCTCAGCCTGCCTCAGCCTCAGCCTGCATCAGCCTCAGCCTCAGCCTCAGCCTGCCTCAGCATCAGCCTGCTTCAGCCTCAGCCTCAGCCTGCCTCAGCCTCAGCCTCAGTCTGCTTCAGCCTCAGCCTCAGTCTGCCTTCAGCCTCGGCCTCAGCCTCAGCCTGCCTCAGCCTCAGCCTGCCTCGGCCGCAGCATAAGCCTGCCTCAGCATTCAAAATGTGGCCCAGGAATGGAGTTCTGGGAACTCGAAGAACACGAAGTGGCCTACAGTTGGCTCCGGGCATTCAAAATCATGCCCAGAAATGGAGTTCTGGGAACTCGAAGACCACGAAGTGGCCTACAGTTGGCTCCGGGCACCCAAAATGTGGCCCGGGAATGGAGTTCTGGAAACTCGAAGACCACGAAGTGGCCTACAGTTGGCTCCGGGCATCCAAAATGTGGCCCCGGAATGGAGTTCTGGGAACTCGAAGACCACGAAGTGGCCTACAGTTGGCTCCGGGCACTCAAAATGTAGCCCGGGAATGGAGTTCTGGGAGGTCGAAGAGCACGAAGTGTGTGACTGTTGACGAAAAACGACCCCGGGTTTGTTCCCGGTTCTCCAGAATGTGGCCCGGGAATGGAGTTCTGGGAGGTCGAAGAGCACGAAGTGTGTGACTGTTGGCGAAAAACGATTCCCGGTTCTCCTCCCCGGATGCCGCCCCGACCCCCCTCCGGAGTCATGATGCTCTCTTTTGACCCTACTAGAAACCTATCAGCACAAGCTGTTAGGTAAAAAACAGTCTGGGGACTATTTTTTTGTATTCTTTGACCATTTTGGAGTATTTGTTTTTGACTCTTTTTCCCAACCATCCTGTGGTGTTGGGTCCTCGTTTTGAAGAGACAGCGCCCCGCGTCCACTCCTCCCGCTGCCCCCTCCTCCCTCCTCCCCCTCCTTGCCTCTGCTCTCGGCATTCTCTCACACGTTTCGTAGCCCCATAGGGAGCTCCACCGAAGGCCCCAGTGGGGGTGTCCACATGCGGTTCCCCCACCCAGGGCAGCGCTTCGTAGCCCCATAGGGAGCTCTCCCGAAGGCCCCAGTGGGGGTGTCCACATGCGGTTCCCCCACCCAGGGCAGCGTTTCGTAGCCCCATAGGGAGCTCCACCGAAGGCCCCAGTGGGGGTGTCCACATGCGGTTCCCCCACCCAGGGCAGCGTTTCGTGGCCCCATAGGGAGCTCCACCGAAGGCCCCAGTGGGGGTGTCCACATGCGGTTCCCCCACCCAGGGCAGCGTTTCGTGGCCCCATAGGGAGCTCCACCGAAGGCCCCAGTGGGGGTGTCCACATGCGGTTCCCCCACCCAGGGCAGCGTTTCGTAGCCCCAGAGGGAGCTCCACCGTAGGCCCCAGTGGGGGTGTCCACATGCGGTTCCCCCACCCAGGGCAGCGTTTCGTAGCCCCATAGGGAGCTCCACCGTAGGCCCCAGTGGGGGTGTCCACATGCGGTTCCCCCACTCAGGGCAGCGTTTCGTAGCCCCATAGGGAGCTCCACCGTAGGACCCAGTGGGGGTGTCCACATGCGGTTCCCCCACCCAGGGCAGCGTTTCGTAGCCCAATAGGGAGCTCCCCCCCCCTTTTTCCCCTCTTTTTTTCCACCCCTTTTTTTTTTTTTTTTTTTTTTTTTTTCCTTTTTTTTTTTTTTTTTTTTTTTCTTTTTTTTTTTTTTTTCCCTTTTTTTTTCAACCGAAGGCCCAGTGGGGGTGTCCACATGCGGTTCCTACCACCCAGGGCAGCGTTTCGTAGCCCCATAGGGAGGCTCCACCGAAGGCCCCGTGGGGGTGGCCGCCATGCGGTTCACCCCACCCAGGGCAGCGTTTCGTAGCCCCATGGGTAGCTCCACCGAGCCCCAGTGGGGGTGTCCACATGCGGTTCCCCCCACCCAGGGCAGCGTTTCGTAGCCCATGGGGAGCTCCACCGAAGGCCCCAGTGGGGGTGTCCACATGCGTCCCCCACCCCGGCAGCGTTCGTAGGCCCAATAGGGAGCTCCACCGAGGGCCCCAGTGGGGGGTGTCCACATGCGGTTCCCACCCAGGGCAGCGTTTCGTGGCCCCATAGGGAGCTCCACCGAAGGCCCCAGTGGGGGTGTCCTCATGAGGTTCCCCCACCCAGGGCAGCGTTTCGTGGCCCCATAGGGAGCTCCACCGAAGGCCCCAGTGGGGGTGTCCACATGCGGTTCCCCCACCCAGGGCAACGTTTCGTGGCCCCATAGGGAGCTCCACCGTAGGCGCCAGTGGGGCTGCCGCATGCGGTCCCCCCACACAGGGCAGCGCTTCGTAGCCCCATAGGGAGCTCCACCGAAGGCCCCAGTTGGGGTGCCCGCATGCGGTTCCCCCACCCAGGGCAGCGTTTCGTGGCCCCATAGGGAGCTCCACCGAAGGCACCAGTGGGGGTGCCCGCATGCGGTTCCCCCACCCAGGGCAGCGTTTCGTAGCCCCATAGGGAGCTCCACCGAAGGCCCAAGTGGGGGTATTCGCATGCGTCTCCCCTACCCAGAGGTAGCGCCACCGAAAACGATATTCATATTTGCGATATTCACAACTGCATATGGTTGGGTCCTTCGCCAGGCTAATTTTATTTTTCGTCGAGAATCCCTCTGTAGGGGGACACGCCCGCCTGAAGTCGGGGGCCGCATGCGAACCCTGCCCCTACCCCCCCACGATATCTGACGGGGCGGTGGGGTTCACTTCGCTCGGGAGCTCCCCCGAACGAAGTGAACCCCACCTTCCCCCGTCAGAAATCGTGGGGGGTAGGGGTAGGGTTCGCATGTGGCCCCCGACTTAAGGACATTTTTTCCCAACCATCCTGTGGTGTTGGGTCCTCGTTTTGAAGAAACAGCGCCCCGCGTCCACTCCTCCCGCTGCCCCTCCCCCTCCTCCTTGCGTCGGCGATTCATTCCCAACCATCCTGTGGTGTTGGGTCCTCGTTTTGAAGAGACGGTGCCCCGCGTTCCTCTCCTTCCTCCTCCCTCGCCCTCCTCCCCCTCCTTGCCTTGCTCTCGGCACACCTCCCCGGCGTTTTCGTAGCCCCATTTAGGGAGCTTCAATGAAGGCCCTAGTGGAGGGTGTCCACATTGCGGTCCCCCACCCAGGGCAGCGTTTTCGGTAAGCCCCACAGGGAGCTCCACCGAAGGCCCCAGTGGGGGTGTCCACATGCGGTTCCCACACATGGGCGGCGCTTTCGTGCCCCATAGGGAAGCTCACCGAACCCCAGTGGGGTGTCCACATGCGTTTCCCCCACCCAGCGCAGCGTTTCGTAGCCCCAGAGGGAGCTCCACCGAAGGCCCCAGTGGGGGTGTCCACATGCGGTTCCCCCACCCAGGGCAGCGCTTCGTAGCCCCATAGGGAACTCCACCGAAGGCCCCAGTGGGGGTGTCCACATGCGGTTCCCCCACCCAGCGCAGCGTTTCGTGGCCCCATAGGGAGCTCCACCGAAGGCCCCAGTGGGGGTGTTCGCATGCGGTTCCCCCACCCAGGGCAGCGTTTCGTAGCCCCATAGGGAGCTCCACCGAAGGCCCCAGTGGGGGTGTTCGCATGCGGTTCCCCCACCCAGGGCAGCGTTTCGTGGCCCCATAGGGAGCTCCACCGAAGGCCCCAGTGGGGGTGTTCGCATGCGGTTCCCCCACCCAGGGCAGCGCGTCGTAGCCCCATAGGGAGCTCCACCGAAGGCCCCAGTGGGGGTGTTCGCATGCGGTTCCCCCACCCAGGGCAGCGTTTCGTGGCCCCATAGGGAGCTCCACCGAAGGCCCCAGTGGGGGTGTTCGCATGCGGTTCCCCCACCCAGGGCAGCGTTTCGTGGCCCCAGGGGGAGCTCCACCGAAGGCCCCAGTGGGGCTGCCCGCATGCGTTTCCCCCACACAGGGCAGCGCTTCGTAGCCCCATAGGGCGCTCCACCGTAGGCACCAGTAGGGGTGCCCGCATGCGGTTCCCCCACCCAGGGCAGCGCTTCGTGGCCCCATAGGGAGCTCCACCGAAGGCCCCAGTGGGGGTGTCCACATGCGGTTCCCCCACCCAGGGCAGCGTTTCGTTGCCCCATAGGGAGCTCCACCGAAGGCCCCAGTGGGGGTGTCCACATGCGGTTCCCCCACCCAGGGCAGCGTTTCGTAGCCCCACAGGGAGCTCCACCGAAGGCCCCAGTGGGGGTGTCCACATGCGGTTCCCCACCCAGGGCAGCGTTTCGTGGCCCCAGAGGGAGCTCCGCCGAAGGCCCCAGTGGGGCTGCCCGCATGCGTTTCCCCCACACAGGGCAGCTCCACCGTAGGCCCCAGTAGGGGTGCCCGCATGCGGTTCCCCCACCCGGGCAGCGCTTCGTGGCCCCATAGGGAGCTCCACCGAAGGCCCCAGTGGGGGTGTCCACATGCGGTTCCCCCACCCAGGGCAGCGTTTCGTAGCCCCATAGGGAGCTCCACCGAAGGCCCCAGTGGGGGTGTCCACATGCGGTTCCCCTACCCAGGGGTAGCGCCACCGAAAACGATATTCATATTTGCGGTATTCACAACTGCATATGGTTGGGTCCTTCGCCAGGCTAATTTTTTTCCCAACCATCCTGTGGTGTTGGGTCTTCGTTTTGGACGGTGCCCCGCGTTCCTTCCTCCTCCCCCTCCTCCCCCTCCTTGCTCTCGGCACACCCCTCACGCGTTTCGTAGCCCCATAGGGAGCTCCACCGAAGGCCCCAGTGGGGGTGTTCGCATGCGGTTCCCCCACCCAGGGCAGCGTTTCGTGGCCCCATAGGGAGCTCCACCGAAGGCCCCAGTGGGGGTGTTCGCATGCGGTTCCCCCACCCAGGGCAGCGTTTCGTGGCCCCATAGGGAGCTCCACCGAAGGCCCCAGTGGGGGTGTTCGCAGGCGGTTCCCCCACCCAGGGCAGCGTTTCGTAGCCCCATAGGGAGCTCCACCGAAGGCCCCAGTGGGGGTGTTCGCATGCGGTTCCCCCACCCAGGGCAGCGTTTCGTTGCCCCATAGGGAGCTACACCGAAGGCCCCAGTGGGGGTGTTCGCATGCGGTTCCCCCACCCAGGGCAGCGTTTCGTGGCCCCATAGGGAGCTCCACCGAAGGCCCCAGTGGGGGTGTTCGCATGCGGTTCCCCCACCCAGGGCAGCGTTTCGTGGCCCCATAGGGAGCTCCACCGAAGGCCCCAGTGGGGGTGTTCGCATGCGGTTCCCCCACCCAGGGCAGCGTTTCGTAACCCCATAGGGAGCTCCACCGAAGGCCCCAGTGGGGGTGTTCGCATGCGGTTCCCCCACCCAGGGCAGCGTTTCGTGGCCCCATAGGGAGCTCCACCGAAGGCCCCAGTGGGGGTGTTCGCATGCGGTTCCCCCGCCCAGGGCAGCGTTTCGTAGGCCCCATAGGGAGCTCCACCGAAGGCCCCAGTGGGGGTGTTCGCATGCGGTTCCCCCACCCAGGGCAGCGTTTCGTAGCCCCATAGGGAGCTCCACCGAAGGCCCCAGTGGGGGTGTTCGCATGCGGTTCCCCCACCCAGGGCAGCGCTTCGTAGCCCCATAGGGATTTCCACCGAAAGCCCCAGTGGGGGTGTTCGCATGCGGTTCCCCCACCCAGGGCAGCGTTTCGTGGCCCCATAGGGAGCTCCACCGAAGGCCCCCGTGGGGGTGTTCGCATGCGGTTCCCCACCCAGGGCAGCGTTTCGTAGCCCCATAGGGAGCTCCACCGAAGGCCCCAGTGGGGGTGTTCGCATGCGGTTCCCCCACCCAGGGCAGCGTTTCGTGGCCCCATAGGGAGCTCCACCGAAAGCCCCAGTGGGGGTGTTCGCATGCGGTTCCCCAACCCAGGGCAGCGTTTCGTGGCCCCATAGGGAGCTCCACCGAAGGCCCCAGTGGGGGTGTTCGCATGCGGTTCCCCCACCAGGGCAGCGTTTCGTAGCCCCATAGGGAGTTCCACCGAAGGCCCCAGTCAACACTTGCCGTCTTGGCCCCCCTGTTCCGGGGGTGTCCACATGCGGTTCCCCCACCCAGGCCAGCGTTTCGTGGCCCCATAGGGAGCTCCACCGAAGGCCCCAGTGGGGGTGTCCACATGCGGTTCCCCCACCCAGGGCAGCGTTTCGTGGCCCCATAGGGAGCTCCACCGAAGGCCCCAGTGGGGGTGTGTGCATGCGGTTCCCCCACCCAGGGCAGCGTTTCGTAGCCCCATAGGGAGCTCCACCGAAGGCCCCAGTGGGGGTGTTCGCATGCGGTTCCCCCACCCAGGGCAGCGTTTCGTAGCCCCATAGGGAGCTCCACCGAAGGCCCCAGTGGGGGTGTTCGCATGCGGTTCCCCCACCCAGGGCCGCGTTTCGTGGCCCCATAGGGAGCTCCACCGAAGGCCCCAGTGGGGGTGTTCGCATGCGGTTCCCCCACTCAGGGCAGCGTTTCGTGGCCCCATAGGGAGCTCCACCGAAGGCCCCAGTGGGGGTGTTCGCATGCGGTTCCCCCACCCAGGGCAGCGCTTCGTGGCCCCATGGGGAGCTCCACCGAAAGCCCCCGTGGCGCAGTTCGCATGCGCTTCCCCCACCCAGGGCAGCGTTTCGTGGCGCCATAGGGAGCTCCACCGAAGGCCCCAGTGGCGCAGTTCGCATGCGGTTCCCCCACCCAGGGCAGCGTTTCGTAGCCCCATAGGGAGCTCCACCGAAGGCCCGCCCCGGTGGCGCAGTCCGCATGCGGTTCCCCCATCCAAGGCAGCGCTTCGTGGCCCATATGGAGCCCCACCGAAAGCGGCACCCACAACGCGTTACCAACAATTGCTTATGGTTGGGCCCCTCCTTCTCCAGGAACTTTTTTTCCCCATTGACGTTCTTCGACAGTCTCGTTTGAAGAGCTGCGTTGCCCGCGTTCCTTCCTCTCCCCCTCCTCCCCCTCCTTGCCTCTGCTCTCGGCACACCTCTCACGCGTTTCGTAGCCCCATAGGGAGCTCCACCGAAGGCCCCAGTGGGGGTGTTCGCATGCGGTTCCCCCACCCAGGGCAGCGTTTCGTGGGCCCATAGGGAGCTCCACCGAAGGCCCCAGTGGGGGTGTTCGCATGCGGTTCCCCCACCCAGGGCAGCGTTTCGTAGCCCCATAGGGAGAGCTCCCACCGAAAGGCCCAGTGGGGGTGTCGCATGCGGGTTTCCCCCACCCAGGGCCAGCGTTCGTAGCCCCATAGGGAGCTCCACCGAAGGCACAGTGGGGGGTGTTTCGCATGCGGCGTTTTTCCCCACCCAGGGCAGGTTTCGTGGCCCCATAGGGGCTCCACCGAAGGGCCCCAGTGGGGGTGTTCGCATGGGTTCCCCCACCCAGGCAGGCGTTTCGTGCGTCCATAGGGAGCTCCACCGCAAGGCTCAGTGGCAGGGGTGTTTCGCATTGCGGTTCTTCCCCCACCCAGAGGCAGCGTTTCGTGGGCCCCATAGGGAGCTCACCGAAGGCCCAGTGGGGGTGTTCGCATGGGGTTCCCCCACCCAGGGCAGCGTTTCGTGGCCCCATAGGGAGCTCCACCGAAGGCCCCAGTGGGGGTGTTCGCATGCGGTTCCCCCACCCAGGGCAGCGTTTCGTGGCCCCATAGGGAGCTCCACCGAAGGCCCCAGTGGGGGTGTTCGCATGCGGTTCCCCCGCCCAGGGCAGCGTTTCGTAGACCCATAGGGAGCTCCACCGAAGGCCCCAGTGGGGGTGTTCGCATGCGGTTCCCCCACCCAGGGCAGCGTTTCGTGGCCCCATAGGGAGCTCCACCGAAGGCCCCAGTGGGGGTGTTCGCATGCGGTTCCCCCACCCAGGGCAGCGTTTCGTAGCCCCCTAGGGAGCTCCACCGAAGGCCCCAGAGGGGGTGTTCGCATGCGGTTCCCCCACCCAGGGCAGCGTTTCGTGGCCCCATAGGGAGCTCCACCGAAGGCCCCAGTGGGGGTGTTCGCATGCGGTTCCCCCACCCAGGGCAGTGTTTCGTAGCCCCATAGGGAGCTCCACCGAAGGCCCCAGTGGGGGTGTTCGCATGCGGTTCCCCCACCCAGGGCAGCGTTTCGTGGCCCCATAGGGAGCTCCACCGAAGGCCCCAGTGGGGGTGTTCGCATGCGTTTCCCCCACCCAGGGCAGCGCTTCGTGGCCCCATAGGGAGCTCCACCGAAGGCCCCAGTGGGGGTGTTCGCATGCGGTTCCCCCACCCAGGGCAGCGTTTCGTGGCCCCATGGGGAGCTCCACCGAAGGCTCCAGTGGGGGTGTTCGCATGCGGTTCCCCCACCCAGGGCAGCGTTTCGTGGCCCCGTGGGGAGCTCCACCGAAGGCCCCAGTGGGGGTGTTCGCATGCGGTTTCCCCACCCAGGGCAGCGTTTCGTGGCCCCATAGGGAGCTCCACCGAAGGCCCCAGTGGGGGAGTTTGCATGCGGTTCCCCCGCCCAGGGCAGCGCTTCGTGGCCCCATAGGGAGCTCCACCGAAGGCCCCAGTGGCTGCTCTCGCATGCGGTTCCCCCACCCAGGGCAGCGTTTCGTGGCCCATAGGGAGCTCCACCGAAGGCCCCAGTGGGGGTGTTTCGCAGCGTTCCCCCACCCAGGGCAGCGTTTCGTGGCCCCATAGGGAGCTCCCCCGAAGGCCCCAGTGGGGGTGTCCACATGCGGTTCCCCCACCCAGGGCAGCGTTTCGTGGCCCCATAGGGAGCTCCACCGAAGGCCCCAGTGGGGGTGTTCGCATGCGGTTCCCAAACCCAGGGCAGCGCTTCGTGGCCCCATGGGGAGCTCCACCGAAAGCCCCCGTGGCGCAGTTCGCATGCGCTTCCCCCACCCAGGGCAGCGTTTCGTGGCACCATAGGGAGCTCCACCGAAGGCCCTAGTGGCGCAGTTCGCATGCGGTTCGCCCACCCAGGGCAGCGTTTCGTAGCCCCATAGGGAGCTCCACCGAAGGCCCGCCCCGGCGGCGCAGTCCGCATGCGGTTCCCCCATCCAAGGCAGCGCTTCGTGGCCCCATATGGAGCCCCACCGAAAGCGGCACCCACAACGCGTTACCAACAATTGCTTATGGTTGGGTCTTTCGCCAGGATTTGTTTTTTTGTTTTTTGTATTGTATTCTTTGGACAATTTTGGAATATTCTTTTGGTATTCCTGGGGATTATTTTTGGTATTCTGTGGACCATTTTGGACTATTTTTTAGACTTTTTTATGTTTCGTCGAAAATCCCCCTGTAGGGGGACAGGCCCGACGTAAGGATAATCTCGCGACGCAGTCTCTCGGGGCTTCTCCGGCCCAGAGCCCCCTCCGGGCGCCTCCCAGGGGGAGGGGGCCGCGCGCGTGCGGGCAGGTGCCCCGCGGCGGCCCGCCCGGGCCCCCCCTGACGTCTTGCTTCTCTTCGGTGGCGTGGGCGCCCAGAGGTCTTGGGCCCCCTCTCCAGCATGCCCCTCTTCCCTCCTCCCTCCTCGAGTTTCCCTCCTCCCTCCCCCTTTTCCCTCCTCCCTCCTCCCTCCTCCCTCCTCGAGTCTTGCTTCTCTTCAGTGACGTGGGCGCCCAGAGGCCTTGGGCCCCCTCTCCAGCATGCCCCTCTTCCCTCCTCCCTCCTCGAGTTTTTTTTACCTAACAGCTTTTGCTGATAGGTTTCTAGTGGGGTCAAAGAGAGCAGCAGATGACTCCACAGGGGGGTCGGGGCGGCATCCGGGGAGCTGTGTCCGAACTCGTGTCCGAATGCGCTTTTCGCAAACAGTCACACACTTCGTGCTCTTCGACCTCCCAGAACTCCATTCCCGGGCCACATTCTGAATGCCTGGAGCCAACTGTAGGCCACTTTGTGCTCTTCGACTTCCCAGAACTCCATTCCCGGGCCACATTTTGAATGCCCGGAGCCAACTGTAGGCCACTTCGTGCCCTTCGACTTCCCAGAACTTCATTCCCGGGCCACATTCTGAATGCCCAGAGCCAACTGTAGGCCACTTCGTGCTCTTCAAGTTCCCAGAACTTCATTCCTGGGCATGATTTTGAATGCCCAGAGCCAACTGTAGGCCACTTCGTGTTTTTCTAGTTCCCAGAACTCCATTCCTGGGCAACATTTGGGATGTCCGGAGCCAACTGTAGGCAACTTCGTCTTCTTCGAGCTCCCAAAACTTCACTCCCGGGCCACATTCTGAATGCCTGGAGCCAACTGTAAGCCACTTCGTGCTCTTCGAGTTCCCAGAACTCCATTCCCGGGCCACATTCTGAATGCCCGGAGCCAACTGTAGGCCACTTCGTGCTCTTCGAGTCCCCAGAATTCCATTCCCGGGCCACATTTTGAATGCCCGGAGCCAACTGTAGTCCACTTCGTGGTCTTCGAGTCCCCAGAACTCCATTCCCGGGCCACATTTTGAATGCCCGGAGCCAACTGTAGGCCACTTCGTGCTCTTCGACTTCCCAGAACTCCATTCCCGGGCCACATTTTGACGCTGATGCAGAGGCTGAGAATGGTGATGCTGATGCTGAGGCTGAGGCTGAGGCAGGCAGGCTGAGGCTGATGAGGCTGAGGCAGGCTGAGGCTGAGGCCGAGGCTGAAGGCAGGCTGAGGCAGACGCTGAGGCTGAGGCAGGCTGAGGCTGAGGCTGAGGCTGAGGCAGGCTGATGCTGAGGCAGGCTGAGGCTGAGGCTGAGGCTGAAGGCAGACTGAGGCTGAGGCAGGCTGAGGCAGACGCTGAGGCAGGATGATGCTGAGGCAGGCTGAGG
>CAUYUJ010002875.1:65000-82500 GCA_963575745.1 Prorocentrum cordatum | reverse complement strand
ACATCCTCCCCCCCAGATGGTATGGGGGTGGGGCGGCGGCGGCGACGACGACGGCAACGACGACGGCGACGACGGCGGCGACGAGGGAGGTCGCCAAGCGCCACATGCTGGCGCAGCAATAGGCGCTGGAGCAGGCTGTCCGCGGCGGGGCGATCCCGCTCCCTGCGCCGCATGCTGCCACGAGATGGCCGACCCACCTTCGCCGCTTCAGCTGTGCGCGGGTCCTTGGGGCCCCGTTGGGGACGCTGGCCCAGATCGCAGAGGCCAAGCGGACTCGGGGCGTTTTGGTCGAGTAGTTCTGCAGCCTCCAGCTCCCACCAGCGGCGGAGCTCGGGGACGTCGGGGCGCCCAGCAGCACATGGGCACCCAGCTGCAGGCAGGCGTGCGGCGACCTTCCAGAGCGCGCTGGCCGAGTGGCGACGTACCATCGTGGCCTGGGCTTCCGCGCGGCTGGCGACGTCGTCCCGGGTCGGGTGGTCGAGGGCTTCCGTCCTTCTGCTCTCGGGGGCGGAAAAGAGGGGGGTGATGATTAGGGGGGGGGGGATACCATGGCGTGAGCCATGATATTTCCCCAGATTTCATGGTGCCTCTTCTTATTTCATTACGTCCCTGGCCGCCCCGCTGGGCCGCGCACATGCCGCCAGTCATGATTTGTACCCCCCCCTCTTGGACACCCCCCTCTTGGCCGCTCCCGATGCTCAGCAGTTCCTGATCCGCCTCGCTGGTGTGCTTCAGGATGGGCGACGAGGTCACCGCCGTCGCGCTCGAGCTTGTCGAGGACCCAGCTGGGCCTGCCACGACCCCTGCCTTCATCGCGGGCCCCTCTCCACTTGTCACGGGCGTTGCGCATCGCCTGCACGTGTTTGATCCAGGTGCAGGTTACCGACATCCCTGCAGCACGAGCGCCGACGCGCTTTCGCTTGCACGGCGGTTTCCACTCCATCTTTCCAGCTGCAGTTGACGCCATTGCCCTCCGAGAGAGAGAGAGAGAGAGAGACGGCAGCCTGGCCTTGTCGACGTTGCCGTGGCGACCTTGGGTCGCCTCCTCGATGCCCCACGTCACGATGCTCCAAGCAACTTGCGGGTGGGCCCAGGGGTGACGGTTTTCCTCGACTGCACTGCCTACTGCCACCTCCATGGCGAATTCGAGCAGCCCGCGGGCGGATCGGGCGGCACAGCTCGCTGCGCGTCGAGCACGCGCACCCACACTTACGTTGCATCTTCGGGGGACCCCGCCTGTCGCCAAAATTGGTATCTTTTTCTGTGCCTGGCGCGGGCTGGATGCGGCCTCGATGCGGATTTGGCGGGCATTCGACGCGGATTCGACACGGATTCGACACGGGTCCGACGAGGCCGACACGGATTCGACACGGATTCGACGCGGATAGGGTCGCGACGGGGCAGACGAGGTCCCCCGAGGATGCAATGCAAGCAGACGCGGCCACGCGTCGGCCCCCATCGTCCACCCGCGGGGCACTCAATTGGGGAGCGAGGTCAGCTGGGACCGCGCAGGAGGTACAGGCGACCCGCCTGATAAGGATGGGCACCCTTCCCAGGGGCACATTGCATCCTTCCCCTTTGGTCCATCCTTGGCCGCTTTCGCTGGCCGCGCCCAGCTCGCAAAGGGTCGACTGTCATGCACCTGCCAGGAGTGGCCCGGATGCACGATGGTCGCTCCGCTGTTTGCAGTTTGGCCCCCATATCCTGGGGCACGTCAGCATCGAACGCTTGCTGGGGCTCAGTTCGGAAGTCGCCCGCCAACATCCACATCCAAGTGCGTATACCCAGCCAGCTCCACGCGCTTGATGTACTGGGCGGCCTCCCAGAGCAGCGTCAGGTTCTGGGCCCAGCTGGCGTCTCCCACAATGAAGTACGCCGACTTGCGCACTTGCCCACCTGACAGCCCCTGGTGCACGTGTGCCGCCATACGCTAGCGGGCACGATGCAGCCGTCTGTGGTGTCGGGCCCGTAGTTGACGACGATGTCGGTTGGTGCGGGGACAGCCACTCCTCCACTGCCACCACTGGTGGTCGCCATGTCTGGCAGCCACGCGCCCGCCCAGCAGCCGACGTCGAGAGCCGCTGCTTGCACCTCACCAGCCTTGCAGTTGAGGGCGTGGCGCTCCTGCACGAGGACCACCGCGACGGCAGACTGACGCTCTCCGAGGCCTCCGAGATGCTGCACCACGGGCCCGTGAGATGCAGCAGTCGGGGTGGCGAGCTCGCCGGCGAGCCGCTCGCCTCTGGCCTGGGTCCGCCCGTCCTCAGGAGGGACAGAAACACACAGACACAATTCATCGACGATCCCCAGGAACATAAGGGGAAACTATGGGAAGTGTGGGGGGGGGGAAGACAACAGCCCAGAAAATATGGGAAAGTATGGGGAATCTGTTGATTTGTGTGTACCTGTTTGTGTGTGTCCTGGGGCCCCTTTCCGTCCGCGGGCGCAGAAGGGCGTGGCCTCGGGCCTCCCAGGGCTGCGCTTCCGCCCGCCTCTCTCCGCCGCCTCCGCCGCGCCGGAGCTGCGCCCCACACCCTCCGCTGGCCGCTGCGGAGAGAGAGCCCCGCCCGCCGGGGCAGCGCCCGGCTCTCCCGCTCCACGTGGCGGCGCGCACCTCTGCGGCGCTCCCCTTTTATCGGGGTGTGTACGAGAGCTGGGCCCGAGGTTTTGGACGCCCTCCCCCATCCCCTCTCCCTCCTCCTCCTTCCCGCCCTCTCCTCCTCTTCTCCTCCTCCTTCTCCTCCTCCTCCTCCTCCTCCTGCTCCTCCTCCGCCCGAAATGGGTACGGAAAGAATGGGTACAATGCCCAACACCAGTTCCTGTTCATTCTGAGCAGGATTCGCTGTCCACGCCGCCGCGGCCTGTGTCCATTTGAGACAGAGGGCCGCCTGCGCAACAGCGGCCGCTGTTGGTTTGGGACAACACTTGCTGTTGGGCACTGTACTCATTTTTCCGGTACCCATTTCGGGCGTCCAAAGAGGTGCTCCCCTGCGCCAGGGCTTCCCCAGGACTCTGCGCTCTGGCGTCGCACGCGAGGGTAACGGCCGCACCCGTGCGCTAAGGGCCCCACTTGCTGCCTCCTCCTCGGCAGCCAGCATGTCGTCGAGGTCAAAGTCGCCCTCGTCGAGCGCCGACTGGCAGCGCGCGGCGGCAAGGCGCTCTCTCCGCTCCCCTGGCCCTGGGACCACGTGCCACTGGTCGTCGGTCGCCATGCCCTTCCCCACTTCCTCCCCCCCGTACAGTGCGGGCGCTGCCGCAGGCATACGGTTCCTCGACGCGCGCCCCCTTTGCCAGGCCTGCGCGCGTGTCGTTCTCCCCTCGCGCCCGGCGTCCTGCCAGCAGGGCCCCCCCGCCGCCCCGGCAGCCCCCCACCCCACCCGGTGGCTGCATGGTCGTGCTGACGCTCCTCCTCCTCCTCCTCCTCCACCCTCCTCCGTCCTCCTCCTCCTCCTCCTCCTCCTCCTCCTCCTCCTCCTCCTCCTCCGTCCTCCTCCGTCCTCCTCCTCCTCCACCGTCCTCCTCCTCCGTCCTCCGTCCTCCTCCGTCCTCCTCCTCCTCCTCCTCCTCCTCCTCCTCCTCCTCCTCCTCCTCCTCCGCCTCGCGCCGCGGCGCGCCGCGCAGGCCGCTGGACGGCGCCTCTCCGCGGACACCACGACCTCGCCAGACGTGGCCGGCGGCGGCTCCGGCGCGCCCCGGGCGCGCCCAACATTTTTTCAAGCAGCGGCGCAGCGTCCTGGCTTGCCGATAGGCCTCCCCAGCAAATATGTTCTGAGAACATTTTTGTGGTCTGCACGAAGTGTTCTCAGAACATTTCTGGCTGAGACCGTCTTGTTTCAATGCATCGGGCTTCTGTTCTAAGAGCATTGTTTTGGTTCTTAGAAGACTGTTTGGATTCTGAGAACATGTCGTGATAGGCCTATAGGAATGCCGGGACGGTTGGTCCCTGCTCAAAATTTGGCACCGCGGCGCCGCGAGGGATCCGACGAAGCCAGGACGAGGTCAAAATCGGGCGAGGATGAATCGAAACTCTCTGAGATCCGGCGGTTCTGGAGGATGCCTCGGGCGCCGCGGCCTTCTCAGAGCGTTCCGGAACGCTCTGAGAGCGTTCCGGAACGCTCCTTAAACGGACTCATCTCCTTAAGGGCTTGTCGATTTTTTGCCAATCGACTTGTGGGGACGGAGCCAGATAAATCCAGGTAAATGGCAGATAAATCAAGTTAAATCCAGGTACATCCAGGTAGATCGAGGTACATCCTGGTAAATCCAGGTAAAATCCAGAGATCTCCAGGAAAAGTTGGAGCAATTCGCGGACGCTCCAGCGCGAGTCGAAGGACGGCAGAAGTCGTGAACCTTTTAACGATTACCCTCGTCCCGGCCCCGTCTCAAGGAATGGAGGCCGAGACCCGACGTGTTCGGGTCGTCTGGGGCCCGGGGCCTCCGAGCACTGTGTTTTTTTTTCTGCGCCCCTCCTCGGAAGCAAGCGCAAGCTTCTCCCGCGACGTGGCGGCGCCCCAGGGACCCCAAAATGGCAGCGTTCGCGCCGAGATTTGGCGGCTGCAGGCACACAAGCATCGGACCCCGCGATTGTGTCGCGCGTCGATCGGCATCAACAGCGTGCGTTTAGCTTCGAGGAGAGCTGCGGGGCCACCCCGAGGGTCCGAAGTGCGTCGCGTTGTGCGAATCGCAGTCGGGGCAATTTTGCGCGGGGGGGGGGGGTCGGCGCGGGAGCGCGAGGATGACCGCGCTTCGCGGGAGCGCGGGAGCGCGAAGATCGGGTTGCCCTGGGCTTGTCCGTGTGCAGAGGTGTTGCTGTTGGCGCCCTCAAAACATATGGGAATCCCTAAGATTGGCATCGTGATGAGGAGATGCCCAGCATAGGGATAGGGATGTGTTCCAGGCTGGTAAGAACATCCGCGTCTGTACTACTGCGACCGTTTGCGATCCCTACCTCTGCGGGTCCTAATACCGCTGGGGTAGCGGACGCACCCGCCGGGGCTGACAGTAGCGGGAGAAATCTGTCACGTTCTTATAGCCCCAACTAACTATTCAGAATCTGACCTACAGGCATAGAAGGAAAACCCAAACCGTTCGGCTGCGTTCGCTCAACCGTTCGACTGTTTTCGTCCAACCGTACGAAAGATCACTACACAGCGTGGCATCAGTAATTACACAGCGTTGTATGACTACACAGCTTGGCATCCCACAGCGTAGCATCACCACAGCGTGGCATCACCACAATGTGGCATCCCACAGCGTGGCATTATCACCTCAGTGTGGCATCATCGCCGCTGCGTGGAAATATCATCGCAGCGTGGCATCATCACCGCAGCGTGGCACCATCACAGCAGCGTGGCATCATCACCGCAGCGTGGCACCATCACCATAGCGTGGCATCGTCACCGCAGCGTGGCATCACCAGGCCGTGGTGATGCTACGCTGTGGGATGCCACGCTATACAGCGATGTCACGCTGTGGGATGCTGCGCCGTGCAGTGACACCGGTGATGCCACGCCGTGCAGTGATGCCGGGCTGCAGGATGCCACGCCGAGAGCGGCCCCCGGACGCCGGGACTGGGGAAGGGGAGCGCCAGGATTGAACGAATCTTGCATTCGAATGTCAGGAGCGAAAGAAGGGCGTACACGTACATGAATCCACGCTGTTTTCGAGATCTCGCACTGCGCGAATGTTCGTAACACGCGGCCGGCCTCGCGGGTAAAGGGGCCGTGTTCATGTACACTGCTGGGCGCGTACGTCCTCTGTGGGCTCCCTAGAATGTCTGGTTGTGCGCCTGGAATAAAGCTGCGCACTCGGTTGGAACACCTGGAAGGTCAATTCGTCAGTTCGGCATCGGCGCTGGCTCGTCCGCGGTTGAGGGCCGTCCTATTCCGGCCTGGTCCCGCGTAAGCTGGGTTAGTTCCCGCTCAATCCGTAGCTCCATGTGGCTCAATCCGGCTCCATGGCTCTCTTAATTTGGCCAGGTCGCCCTCACTCGATCCTGATCCGGTTCGGCATCGGCGCGCGATCCGATTCGGTTCTGGTAGTCCGGCGATCCAATGCGCGGCGCGATCTTGTGGCGACACTGCTGCGACCGATCCTCTCCGATTCTGGCTCCGCGCTGGCTCGGCCCGGCCCGACGCATGATTTCCCACTTCGGTGCTGGCCGAGTTTGCCCCCTCGTGCCACCCTCTGTGGGCGCGCCGCTGGTCGAACCTTAACCCTCGAACATCGAGTGACAGTCGACGACGGCGGCGGCGGCCTCGGGCGTCGATCCTCCTCCTCGAACCTCGAGGCCCGATCCTCCGCTTCGAGCCTCGGCCCCCCTCCTCGAGCTCCGGCCCCCTCCTCGGGCCTCGATCCCCTTCTCGGGCCTGGCTCCCCCTCGAGCCTCCTCGGGCAGCCGCCAGCCAGCGGCTCGCGCCGTCCCTCCTGGATCGAGGACGCGCCTCCTCATGTGAGCACAGCCTCTTGGAGCTCCGCGCGGGTTTCGCCGCGTCGTCGTCGTCGGCCGCCGCCGCCGCCCTCGAGGGGAACGAAGGATGACATGAACATGAAAACTCGGAGGTCCGCGCGGATTTCTCGGATCGGCGCTGGACCCGCCCTCCCTGGCGCGCGGAGCGCGCCAGGGGCGGTGCCGGAGGCGCCGCCAGGGGGCCCCAGCGCCGATCCGGGAAATCCGCGCGGACCTCTGAGTTTCTATGTTCATTTCATCGCTTGGCTCCCCTACCGAATCCCTTCCAGAGCGATCCCGAGCGCTCTCACAGAGCGTGCCGGAACGCTCTGAGCAGGCCGCGGCGCCGTAGGCATCCTCCAGAACCGCCGGATCTCCGGGAGTTTCGATTCCTCCTCGCCCGATGGTGGCCTCGCCCTGGCGTCGCCGCCGCCCTCGTCGCCCTGGCCGTCGGCCGCCGTGCGCAGGCGACTGGGACGTGTCTGGGTGGTCCAGCTGCACCTGCCTGCAGCAGTGCACCGCGGGCGTGCGCACCCGCAGCGTCATCGCCTCGAGCGCTGGCGCGGCGGCCCGCCCTCTCACGGCCAGAAGCCCCCCACCCAGAGGGCAGCGAGGAGGGAGGAGGAGGAGGGAGGAGGGAGGAGGGAGGAGGGAGGAGGGAGGAGGGAGGAGGAGGAGGGAGGAGGAAGAGGAGGACGCGGAGGAGGAGGAGGAGGAGGAGGAGGAGGCGGAGGAGGAGGGAGGAGGAGGAGGGACGAGGAGGAGGTGTAGGAGCAGAAGGAGGGACATGGAGGAAGCATCGAGGTGGAAGTAGGATGAGGCGGAAGTAGGATGAGCAGGAAGTAGGATGAGGAAGATGAGAAGGAAGAGGAGGGAAGATTGAGGAGGTCCCCCCCCAGCCACAGGGCGACCTCCTTGCGCAGGTAAAAAGTGTCGCCTCGGAGGGCACCTTGGAGCCATCCTGGCCCACATTGGAAGGCATCTTGGAACCATCCTAGAAGGCATTGTGGAGATGTGCCATCTTGGAAGGCATCTTGGAACCATCTTGGCCCAGTTGCTTTGATCCGGCAAGTGTGGAAACAGCCCGTGGGATAGAGCTGCGTGGCAGCCGTCAAAACGAAGGTAGGGGTCAGCTGGAGTAGACTCGGCGTCGCCGCTGCGCGGTGCCAGCGTTGAGCCGACGGTTTTTGTGGCGCCAACCGTGTTGCCAGAGCGTCGCGAGGGGTCGTTCGGCCGCTTGCGCCAGGGAGTCCAGCTCCGCAAATGACAGCGCTTGGGCACGCAAGCGCCGATAATTTTGTCGCACACATGTTTTCGCTGATTTTTCTATCAGGGAGCCTCTTTTGCCAGCTTCTCTGGGCCTTGGAGGCCCCGTAGGCCCTCGCGGGGCAGTCTCAGAGGCAATCGATTCAGAAGAGGACGGCATCTATTTCGCCCCTCCCCGTCGGAAGCCCCGAAATCGCCCCATGTGGCTTTTTGGGGCGCTCGTGGGGCGCTCTTGACGCCGTCTTGGGGCCATCTTGGGCCCTTTTTGCCGCCCTCTTGGGCCATCTCGGAGCCATCTTGAAGCCTCGAACATTGATCGGAACCGACAAAACAAAACAAATCATTGATTGCCCATAAGTTTTAGGCAGGTTTCACTTGGATCGGATTTGAAGCCGTTGAAGGCATGTGAAGCCCTCGCTAGGGCCATCTTGGGCTACATTGTGCCATCTTGGGATCCATGGGGTCATCTTGTAGCCATCTTGAACCCTCCAGCATCCGTTGGGGAAGGGTTCCCGGGCCCAGGGAGAGAAGGGAAGGGGAACGCAAGAGCCTGGAAGTTTTCAATTCCTTGACGCCACACAACCCAAACGTCTGGTGAGATAAGGAGAACTGATGTGATTACCCTAACCCGAAGGGGAAGCGGAGGGTTTGGACGATATAAACCATTTACCCCCAAAAGGCGTGTGGCATTATGTGTTTGACTGTTCGACGTGAATGCATGTCCTCATGTCCCTTTCAATCTCCTTGGGGGTCCGAATGTCTTCAGTAGTCGTGATGTGGTGGCAGGGAAGGGGGAGGCGGGGCTTGAGGGAGGCCCAGGGAGGAAGCAGGCACGACTGCCCGAGTGGTTTCTCGTTCGGGCCACGGGAGGGGATATGGAGGAAGGAAGGCGGCGGGGGGAGGGGGGGAACGAGGCTCTGGAGGGGGCATGGCGGTCAGGGGTGGTGATGCGGGATTGGGGGGGGGGATGACGAGAGGGGGGGGATTGGGGGATGACGAGAGGGGGGGGGGCGGCGGCGGGCGGCCCCTCGACGCCCTTCCTGCCCCCCCGGGGTGGGGGGGCGCCCGGACCTGCCCGTCGGGGAGCTGCGACCGCGCGGCCGAGCCCGCGGGCGTGGAGGCGTGCGAGTGCTGGCACTGCGCCAGGCGAGCGGCCACGCGCTGCGCCGGGAGCGGCGGGAGGAGGAGGAGGAGGAGGAGGAGGAGGAGGAGGAGGAGGAGGAGGAGGAGGAGGAGGAGGAGGAGGAGGCGGAGGGGTGCCCTTCGCGCCTGGGCGTTCCGCCCCGGAAGGCCTCTCGCCCTGGGGCACCTCCCGCTAGGGGGGGGGCCCCGGGCCTCGGCGACTGGGGGCGCCTAGCTCTGGACCTGGCTACTCCTGTGGCCAATCCCTCGACCGGGCGCGGAGAGTTTGCGGACGCAGGATCTCGCAGGATCTCGCAGGATCTTGCAGGATCTCGCAGGATCTTGCAGGATTCTGCACGGCCTGACTGACCCGGGTCTGGTGTGACCCGGGTCAGAAGATCCTCGATTTTTGAGGTTCCCAGATCCCACTCTACTTCAAGCCTCTTCCTACCTCAAGAGTCGATCGGCTTTTGCTGCGTTGTGCCCCTCTCTGGGATGGCCTGAGCCCGATCTACTTGCTCCGCCTTCCTGCGTCATGTTTTTGCCCACTTCTTGCGACCCGCGTGTAAGACAAGTGGCACGGGCGCGGGCCGGCGCGCAGCTCCGCTCCAGGTGCACCGTGCGCTGGTCCATCCTGGGCTTCTCGGCCGGGTGCCCGGGCGGGTGCTGCAGACGCCTCCTCTCTGCTGCCGCGCACCGCGCGTGTCGAGGGCGGCCGTGACCGCGCGGAAGAGCCTCGTGGATGTTCTGTGCCGCGCAGTATGCCGCGAGAAGGCTTGTGCTTCGCGGGGCCCGGGGCCGCCGAGCAGCGGCTCTCAAGAGAAGAAGAATCGGTCGGGGGGGGGGGGGGGGGGCAGACCGAAGGTTCTGAGACCCCGCACGGAAAGATCCTCGGGGCTGGACGGAACCCCCAACAGTGGCATGTCGATGAATGAAGTGTCCGTTTTCGGTTCTCGAGGGGGCGCCGTGGCCGTCATCTTCCAGGCTTGCGCCCGCCAGGTTTGGGCCTCAGGTCGTTCTCACTAAACCCCTGGCATCGCTCGGGCGTGTGCATGTTTCCGTCGGCGAGGACCATCGAGGAGCATCCTTGATCATTTCGCGAAAAAAAACCACGCACGAAACCGAAAAAACATAGTGAATGGACGTCCGAGCGATGGCGAACCACGTTTTGCTAAAGGGGGGCCTGCCCATCCCCGAGATGCGGGCGGGTGGCAATGGGGGGGGGTGGCCCCCACAGGGGGGGTGAAGCAGAGAGCCCCGAAGGGGCCCTTTCGGGGGCGCTTGTGCTTCGCCCCCCCAGTGAGGTCACACCCTATGACCACTAAATCGGGCACGTGCCTCTACAGGAAGAAGATTTAGAAATAGTAGAAAAGTAGTCTGGGGACGAGTTGTTGATCATTTTTGGCCTATGTTTGAATAGTTATCTTTAGAGCATTTTTGTCCTATGTTTGAATATCTTTGGCCATTCTTGGCCTATGTTTAATCTTTGGAGCATGTTTGATGTTTCGTCCAGAACCCGCCTGCGGGGGGACACGCCCGACCTGACATGACCACCCGCCCGAAAGAGCACACGACGTCGGAGGTCTGTGGGCTCGTCTCCGGGGGCCTGACCGAGGCCCAGCAAGTCGACCCTCGCGACGGCCCCCTCGCCCGCGGGTCGTGGCGGAAGGGGCGCGGCTCGGCCGCGCACCGCGTCTGTCTAGTTTTGGCCGCCGTGTTTGAGGCAAAGTCGGGCGTGTCCCTCTACAGGAGGAGTATTCGAAGATGGTCAAAAGAGAGTCTGGGGACGATTCTGTGGATTCTTTCTCTGACTATTGATGAGCATTTCAGAGGTGTTGTTTTGCTTTTTCGTTCAAGATCCGCCTGCAGGGGGACATGCCCGACCTATCTTTGAGCGAACCCGACAGGGCTCATTTCGATTCGATCGATCCGATTCGATATCGATTCTGCCCGGCTCGATGCAATCCGATTGCGATTTCCCGGCGTTCTGGTGCGGCCTTGTAGTTGTACGCCGTTGTTGCGTATCCGGGCGCAGCCGATTTGATACTTCGATCTTGATGTCGTTTAGATGCAGCCCGATCCGACGCACATCCCGATAGGATCCAATTTCCCGATCCGATGTTGATTCAGCTTGCTAGCAAGGGGCGCGAAGATAGTCGCGCTTCGCGCATCGCGGCCTGTGCCGGAGGGCCGTTCTTCTACCGATCCCAGTCCACCCGCGCTTCCCGAACGCCCGTGCGACTTCGTAGCGCGCTGAAAGGCAATCTTCCCATACTGGTGCATGATCCCCTTTCTGAGCGCCTATCTCGCGGTAGCAAATCTTGGTAGCCCGTATACCCTCTTTATCCCGTCTTTGATGTGGATTACCGCTTGGTAATCGATGAGATAGCGCCGATTCAGTTTCGATTGGAGTCGATTCGCGTCGATCAGCATCGAGCCGCAGGAGCCAACAGGATGGTGTGGGAGGCCCCCAAAGAGTTGCCGCCGAACGTTCCCTCCCGCGGTGTCGTGAGCACCCTCTGGGATCGCGCTGGCGACGTCGGTCCAAGGGTGCCCGGAGCGCGGCGCCCTGGCACGGTGGCTCCGAAGCCCGCCCCGATGCTGCGGGCAATAGCTATATTATCCACATCCAGTGCGTCTTGGATTCTCGGGCTCTCTTCCCCAGGAGCCGTAGACGCACCGGACATGGATCAAAATCTGGCCCCAAGAGGCTTGATTTTGTCCATATGTGGTGCGCCTCGGCGTTGCGGCACCTCTTCCCAAAAAGTCCACGACGCTCTGGATATGGATATAAGTACTGCCCGCAGATGCCGCCCCGCATCTCCCTCGCAGAGACCCTGCGCGTGCCCCGCGGAGCTCGGCCAGCTCCGCGGCCGCCGCGCCCCGCCTCCGCGCCTGCGCGGAGTCAGGGCCACCCAGTTCTTGGCCCGTGTTGAGGCCCTCTGTCGGGGCTGGACGGAACCCCCAACAGTGACACGTCGATTAGTGAATTGTCCGTTTTCGGTTCTCGAGAGGGCGCCGTGGCCGTCATCTTCCAGGCCTGCGCCCGCCAGGTTTGGGCCTCGGGTCGTTCTCACTAGACCACGTTCTGCTGAAGGGGGGTCTGTCCATCCCCGACTCTGGGGCCCGAAACGGTCACTCTGGGGCCCGAAACGGTCACTCTAAGCCACGTCTTGCTAAAGAGGGGTCTGCCCATCCCCGAGATTCGGGCGGGTGGCAATGGGGGGGGGGGCCCCCATGGGGGGGGTGAAGAAGAGAGCCCCGAAGGGGCCCTTTCGGGCGCGCTTCTGCTGCACCCCAACAGTGACACGTCAATTAGTGAATTGTCCGTTTTCGGTTCTCGAGAGGGCGCCGTGGCCGTCATTTTCCAGGCTTGCGCCCGCCAGGTTTGGGCCTCGGGTCGTTCTCAATAAACCACGTTTTGCTAAAGGGGGGTCTGTCCATCCCCGACTCTGGGGCCCGAAACGGTCACGCGGCAAGTGATCGTCTCTTTCTTCCTCGTTTTGCCGATCGGCGTATGCCCTCGCACTCCCCCCACTCCATGGAGCAGATCTTGGCTGTTTTAGGCGCCTGTTTTGAGGCAGGTGGGGCCTCTCCCACAGGACGCACTGCCGCAAGCAGTCGCACCAAGCAGAGGTCCGGAGCGGGCCCAGGAGTTAGGACTGAGGCTTAAGGGATTAGGCAAAAGGACCCGAGGACACGCCCACTCCGTGTCCAGCAGCACGGTGGCGGATTCCTACCAGAAGAGGAGGATCGGGGGGGGGAGAAGTTCGCATTGTATTTTTGTTGTCGTCCTGTTACATTCCCACTGGAAGAGGTGGAAGGGAAGGGGAAGATTTCGTATTGCATCCTTAGTGTATCCTTGTATTTCGATGTGATTCATATTGAAGGAGGAGGAGGACTTTTCGCTGTGTGCATCATCAAGCCAAACTCTGCCAGCAGGTTAAAACTCGACGGTGAAATAAATTAGAGCTCCACGGCACAAGCTTCGTCCCAACCAGAGGCAGTCTAATGAGGTGGCTTACCCTTGCGTACCCGCTGGAGCGCCTTCAACTGCTTCGGGGGTATTTTGTTTGGGCCCTCAAGGGCCAGAGGGCAACCAATCAGGAGGTTGACTGGTCGCTGAGTGACCGAGATCCCGCACAGGCCACAAAAAACAAAGCGCCCCTCAAACCAGAGCTCGTGACTTGAATTCATTGCTTGCCCGCTACAAAGGCAGGGTGGGCAACTCTCTAGGGCGGATCCTCCAAACCCGAACGACGCCAAAGCCACTCATCCACGGGGGCCTTGGGCTCCAGGGACGGGACAATCCCGGGGAGCGGGACGGGAGGCCTGGGAGCCAGGGCGGGGCAAGCCGACAAAACAGAGTCCCGGAAACCTCTCGATCTCTCACGGGCATGGAGGCCGCACCCAGAGCACCTCCAGGAGGTGTCTTTTTTTCGAGAAATTGGTGCGACGAGGCTCGGATGAATTCAAGCCTGCGCTGCTTAGCCTTCTCTTTACGGTCCACAGGGCTCTTAGCGACAACGCAGGAGCGATCCTTCGGACCAGAAGCTATAGCAACCGTGAGGGAGGCCGTGCGCAGCAGGATAGGCTTCATTTTTCCGAAAGAGCAAGCACATCTCGGCAGATATGTGACTGTGTCTGATCAGATTCGGCGCGTTGTTCAGTAAGAAAGTCCGCAGCACGATTAACACAAACATGAACAGCGACTGCCGTGCACCAGAATCTGCGAAACTTCTCATCATTATCAATGTGGGAGGGGCAATGGACAAGATGAGTGCCAGCCGTGCGCAGAGAAACGAGGTGCCAGAATTCCCACCGCAGATCTGCATTGGCAAGGCGGTACGTTTGGTGCCTTCTTCAATGGTAGGCATTCTCATGGTTTATACCATCAAAATACATAGTAAGGATGAGCAATTTTCCAAGGGTACCCTTGCATCCTTATCGTGCATCCTTACGTATTCGGCCGTGCTCCCCTCGAGAAGTGCCAACATGGCCTTCCAAGGCCCTTGCATCCCTATGTGCGTCCTTCCTATCGATTTTAACTGGTTGATCACATACAAGAAGCAGGTCTTCACTCTTGGCAACATGGCGAACGGCCTCAACCAGGCCCGTAAGCACAGCCCTCGGGACAGTCTGCCTCTTGCCTTCGGCCAAGCCCGTGACCCCATGGCTCCATGAAAAATGCATCCCGGAGACGTCCAGCCTGGCGAAAGCAAAAAGCCACTCGGCGCAGCACAGGGTGCTTAGACCAAGCACCTCCTGCACCGTCGGTCCGGTAAGTACCTCCAGGGAAGGGTTCCGAGGGCTCACACCCGTGGTATTCGAGGAGACGCTGCTCGGGCGGAGGAGGGAGGGAGAACCAATCAAGAGGTATGAGCCCCCGTCCCCAAAATATTTGGCAGGCGTCAAATTCGGCGACAGCTTCATGCCTTTGATGATCACTGGCCTGGACCCTGACAAGCTCGCTATCGGCATCGCAGGAACATTGCCAATTTCTGTGTTCGGATGTTTCAACATCTCTCAGGCAGCGCTGGCACTGGGGGTCAGGAACGAGAGCGCAATCATGCTTCCTTTCTTCTGGCCTGGCCAAATACAGCAACAAGCTACAACTCTCACCATAGTCATTGGTCCGAAAGATACCCGTACCCGGGGCCAGCCAAGGTGAGATGGGCCGTCCGGGGGATTAGGCGCTTGCTACTGTACCCGGTCAGCTTGCCCCGCGCGCGCCAGTGCAGCATCCGCGCGTCAAGACGCAACGGCGCGCTCGATGGTTGCGTGTCTGATTGCAGCGACAAGCGCTGGTTTTTGTTAGGGACGTCTCGGGGCATCGTGGTGCGTGCGCGGTTCAAAGCCGCCCATGTGTGGCGGCGCCTGTCCCAATCGATCAAGAGTTGCATGTCCTCGCTATCCTGGCAACCAATGCGTCTGGGCCTGCACTGGGGAACGACGTTGCAATGTCGCGCCCCCAGGGGGCCGCAGCGGCCACGTTGGGGACGGTTCTGGAGGGCATGATATGTGTTCGAGAGCGTATTGGGCCTGCCGCCACCTCGGCTAGGTACGGGGACCTGCCTGAAACCACCGAAACATACCCGGACCTAGCTGGGGTGAGCTGCGGCACCCCGGCTAGGTACGGGTATGGTTTTTTGGCTTTCATGGGGCAATCGTGCCTAATTAGCTGGGGTGATCCGCAGACGGCCGTCCAAGGGGGGCGGCTTCTGGCGACCTCGCCCAGGGCGCAGATTCGCGATGTCTCTGTATCGAGCAATTCGCGATAGGGCGGTTGTCGCGCAATGATGTTCGCGCCAGAGTTGTTCGCATGCGCCCCCAAGTGCGCGTTGATTCCTCAACGCCCGGATGTGTGTCTGGGGACGCGCCTCCGCAGTAGCTGGTCGACATCGTCAACAACCAACGCAGGGTCGGCCACTCCGCCGATTCGAACGCACGTGCGATCGGTGCTAACGTCCGCCCCGAGAAGACAGCGGTCTGTAATGCTCGATCGGCTGTCGTTTCTACACTTGTGCAGCCGCCGTCAGCTGCGACGAACCGCCCCCCAGGCCCCTTGCCACCCTGTCTAGGTAAGGGTACGGGTATCTTTCGCGCTTAGCGGCCAAGTCAGCCTCATCTTCTTTGACTAAGTGCCGAGTGAGCTCACCTACATGTTGTCAGGAGACCCCTCGCTCAGCGCCTCCCCCAAGATAGAACTTCGAGGCATCATGCCACTGACTGGACTCGATGGTGTCATCTAGATCCTGCAGCAGCTGCGTGGCAGGACTGTCACCACCATTCACTACAGCCCACTCCACTCCGAAAAGGGTTGATACATTTACGAGGACTGAGCACTTACCATCCAAGATGGATTACAGTGGCCTGCAGTGCGCTGAGGGGTCCGCGCACCCAAGCCCAGCCCTTCTTGACGCGATCCAAAGAGCGGTCCCAAACGGACTCAAAGCGCTCCAGAAGCCCAATACGCTTCCCGAGCCGGCCCAGCCAACTGGCGCCGAGGCGACGGATGTGAACTTGCAATGGATCGCCCGCGGCCCCAAAAGTCAAGCGGACTGCTGTGGTGCAGCTCGTGCCTCTGCCACTGACCAAGCTGCGGGCATGAGCACTGCTGCGGAGACGCTTCAGGGAAGAAGGGGAAATACCGTGGACTTCTGCAGCCCAAATAGACTTTGGATACGAATTCGTTAAGAAGAGCTTGGGAGCTCGCCGGTCAGTTTTCGTGTGCCGCTTGATCTTCCCAGCTACCTGAAAACCACAGCCAAACCTGGTTGTGCGCACCTTGACGGAGCGCCTGCTGCCGAACGTAGTGTCGTAGCCAAGGTCTCTAGCGGCAGCAATTGGCTTGGCACCCTCAAGTGCAGTGCCCGACGCAAGCTTGGGCAGAAACTCTCCGCAGCCAGGGGTGAGACGCCATGAAAACGCACTTCGGGATCGAGAGCTGGCTTCCAACTCCCAAGAGGCCCCTAACCAGGGTGCGGATAAGAGACTCTGTGCCGAACGTGCTGAAAGCGATGTCATCAATCCACTGCCTGGTGTGAGACGCGTTGTGCACAGCATGCGTGGCATTCAGGGGAGCGTGCAACTGCGCGCGCGAAAGGGACTCAGCCTGACCACATCCGGGCAGCACCCCTCCTGTCGGGATAACTCCTGGGTGCACAGCCTGGTCCAGGGTCAGAAGACGGGGGCCCAGATGCGCTTCCACGGCGAGCGCAGGGAGGCGAAGGGGTGAATTGAGACTTCTCGCGTGGGAGACCAGCTCTGGCATGCCAACTTGGTCGTACAACTGAGTGAGGTCAACCAGACCACCTCCGACCATGAGGCCATGCAAAAACGCAATTTTTCCGTGTCGAGTTCATCCTTCCGCCCCGCCTCGTCAGACCCCCGCCCACAGTCTTATCGCACACTCCCGCGGTGGCCTTATCCCAGGCCGACGCTTCGGGGTGCCTTCAGCGCACCTGGCATCGCTCGGACGTGTGCATTTTTCCTCGGCGAGGACCATCGAGAAGCATCCTTGATCATTTGGCGAAAAAACCACGCACAGAACCGAAAAAACAACAGGGAATGGACGTCCGAACGATGGCCAGCGCAGCAAGACAACATACGCAAAGCCCACTGAGTCTGTGGGACGGAGACCGCCGTCAGGCTTGTCGACCAGAGCTATAAGGCAGTAGGCTTGTGCGAAGAGCAGGGCGAAAGAGTCTTCGATAGCAACGAGAAGCTCCAGGAAAGCTTCGTTGGCCTCCATGCTGGCTGGCATCTTTCACGAGACGAGGGGATCAGGGATCTTCGACAAAACTTGGCGCGGCTGTGAAAGAGTCAACGGGGGCAGCGGAGGGCTGTCCCAAGCCTCCGACCGCAAATGCGCCAAGCTCTGCCGAGCTGACTCAGGGGAGTGGTGCTGCCAGTAACCGGACCACACCGACGCCTGAAGCTCAAAGCGCTCCGGCACACTTCCAGCAACCTCCCCTTCATAAACATAGTTTGGGATACTGAAACAATTTTCTGGCTTGAGGGATTTGTGAGCAGCCGAGCCCGCCAGGCTGTCATTGAGCCACTTCCTCCAGTAAGCCTTGGACGCAGCTGCTGCTCGACTCGCAAACTTGTCGTCAAGATTATCAGCTAGCTCGATCATGTCTTGCCAGCCGTCCAGAGGGA
>CAUYUJ010002875.1:57500-62500 GCA_963575745.1 Prorocentrum cordatum | reverse complement strand
CATCGGGCAGCTCAGCGAAGCGGACCCATAGCATATGCTGACGGGTGCCATCAGACCCAGACTGGGGCACCATGAAAAATGTAAGAGGTAATTCCGATTTGCAGGAGGGCGCCGTTTCAAACAATTTGTCCCGCGACGCTTCCCGCCACCTTCTTGAGCCAGATGGCTTGAGCCAAAATTGCTTGAGCCAAAATGGCTACGGAGGAGGAGGAGGGATGGAGGGAGGAGGGCCAGGATCAGTATTCATTCCCAGCCTCTACATTGGATTGCATTGCGTTGCGTTGCCTTTTACTGCGTTGCATTGCGTTGCATTGCATTGCGTTGCATTGCATTGAATCTTGTGTATCGCAATCCGTCGCATTTGCATTGCGCTTGGGCTTCGTCTAGACCCTCGGCCTAGAGGGAGCCCAAGGGTCGGAGGGATTACGTTGCACTGCACTGCGTTGCATCCTGCTGCATTGCACTACATAGCATTTGCACTGCATTCGGGCCCCGCCTAAGCCTTCGGCCTAGACGGGGCCCAAGTGTCGGAGGAAGGGAGGGGGAGCGAGTTCCTATTGAAGACATCCTGTTCTATTCATATTGCAACTCCATTAGGGAAGAGCGAGAGGGAAGGAAGTTTACTTTTTGTCATCCCATTGCACTCCTATTGGAAGTGGAAGGGAGGGAGGGAGGGAGGGAGGAATTCCTATTGTGTTACCGGTGTTTGGCTGGCTGGTACCCCCCCTGGGCCCTGAGCCCTCCGCAACCTTGCACGTCTGCTGCAAGAGGAATCCGCTTTTGAGGCGACTTACACCGGGATTCGTGTGTTGTGGATTCTGAGAAGAGGATTCCTTTGTGGCGGATTTGAGAGGGAGAGAGAGAGAGAGAGACTGGGAGAAAGAGAGAGAGAGAGAGAACAAAAAAAAAACAACAAAAAAACACGAAGCATAAAGCAGCAAAGAAGATAAAGTGACAGAAAGTCCCCCAAGAGTCCCAGATTTGCCCCCTTCGCCCTACCCCCCACACGATCGTGCGCTTTTCGAGGGGGGGGGGGAGGGGGCGTGCCAGTGCTCGCAGGCGCCCTGCTGGTGCTCGCAGGCTTTGCGCAGGTGCACCACACCGCCTGAGCCTTGCCGTTGCCCGGGGCCCCACCGTTGGGCGCCGCGTCATGGGGGGGGCGATGAGTGGGGGTGGGGACAGCGATCGGGGGCAGCAAAGAGGGGGGTGATGACCAGGGGGGGGGGATATCATGGCGTGGGCCACGATATTTCCTCAGATTTCATGGCGCCTCTTCCTGTTCCATTACGTCCCTGGCCCCCCCGCTGGGCCGCGCACATGCCGCCTGTCATGATTTGCACCCCCCCCCCTCTTGGACACCCCCCTCTTGGCCGCTGCCGAAGCGAGGGCTGCAGAAAAGGGACCTTGAAGACCCCTGAAGGGGCCCTTTGGGGCCCAAAAGGAGGGCTTTAGGGCCCTAGAAGTGCACCTCTCTTCCCCCCCCCCGCTATCGCCCCCCCACTGCACCACGCCCAGCGCCAGGTATCGATCGCTGCGCGGAAGTAGTAAAACAACAACTCCTCTTCTTTCCTCGCGGCGCCCTCCCTCCCTCCTGCCAGCCCGGGGGAGGAGATGGGGGGGCCGCCGCCCGGGCGTGCCGCCGGCCCAATCGGAGCGAGGTACTTCTTCCAGGGCGCTTGCTCCCTGCTGCTGTGGCTCGCGTTCGCGCGCGTGTCCTACCTGGACGAGGAGGACCTGGCCCACATCTCGCTCTCGATGAAGGCGCCCGCGCCTCCTCGGGGGAAGGCGAAGGAGGAGGAAGAGGACGAGAAGATTGTCGAGGAGGAGGAGGATAGCGAGGATGGAGAGGAGGAAGAAGATGGCCAGAAGTGGGAGAACGAGGATGATGAGACTGGCGAGGAGGAGGAGGAGGAGGAGGACGAGGAGGGTGAGGAGGAGGGGCACGATGAGGAGGAGGAGGAGGAGGAGAAGAGCCCGAGGGGGAGGAGGAAGGACGAGAAGGGCGCAGGAACGGAAGTATGCTCCGTAGTAGGAGTAGTAGTAGTAGTCGTCGTAGTCGTAGGCGTAGCCGTAGAAGTAGCAGTAGCAGTAGTAGTCGTCGTCGTCGTCGGCGTCGTCGTAGTAGTAGTAGTAGGTAGTTAGGTAGTAGTCGTAGTATAGTAGTAGTCGTAGTAGTAGTAGTAGTAGTAGTAGTAGTAGTAGTAGTAGTAGTAGTAGTAGTAGTAGTAGTAGTAGTAGTAGTAGTAGTAGTAGTAGTAGCAGTAGTAGCAGTAGTAGTAGCAGTAGTAGTAGTAGTAGTAGTAGTAGTAGTAGTAGTAGTAGTAGTAGTAGTAGTAGTAGTAGTAGTAGTAGTAGCAGTAGTAGCAGTAGCAGTAGCAGTAGCAGTAGCAGTAGCAGTAGCAGTAGCAGTAGCAGTAGCAGTAGCAGTAGTAGTAGTAGTCGTAGTAGTAGTAGTAGTAGTAGTAGTAGTAGTAGTAGTAGTAGTAGTAGTAGTACATCGGCCCAATGAAAGTTCCTGGAATTTTCATCACGACGCTGGCCGGCGGAAGTCGACGGAAGTAAAACGAGGCGGAAGACGGGGGAAGGCCGCCGGAAGGCTTGCCAATGTCAGCGGAAGTAAACGACGCCCTTTCCGAACCCCCTACCCCCGTAGAAGCCTAGCAATGTTGTCTTCCTCCGTGGGCCGGGCGGGATCCCGCCTGGCTTATTCCGCTTTAATATTATAAGTTTAGTTCAGGACGATCAAAATCCCACCCATTAAAAATGGGGTAGACCAAAATCCCGGGCCGTTCACGGATCCCACCATGCTGGGATCGGCTCGAAGTAAGATGGTGCTCATAAGTTGTTGTATTATTGCCGTGTTGGGATCGTCTTGAGGTCATCTTGAGATCATATCCTGGTCATGTCTGGATCACGCAACCATCGCGTGGTCATTATGAGGCCACCCTGGGTGCGCTTGGATCAGGAATGTTGCCATCGGGCCATCTCGGCGTCACGCGTCGCTCATGTGTTTCGTCATCTGCGAGTCGGCCTGAGACGGTCCAGAATCCATGGCGGGATCGCGTTGGGGTGGCATCATCCTGGGTCCTTTGGACGTTATCGTCCGTGGCCTGAGGCATTCCTGGAAGCAGGTTGTGGCCATGGGACGTCTTGGGATCGCGTGCGTGCGAACGCTGAGCACGCGCGCGCGACTTTTCATCATGCCGACGGGTTTAGATACATATTATTCCTCTTGCGAGTTTCCAAGGAAACTTTTGTTGGAGCCCAAGTAGTAGTAGTAGTCGTAGTAGGAGTAGGAGGAGTAGTAGTAGTAGTAGTAGTAGTAGTAGTAATAGTAGTAGTAGTAGTAGTGTAGTAGTAGTATAGTAGTAGTAGTAGTAGTAGTAGTAGTAGTCGTAGTCGTAGACGTAGTCGTAGTCGTAGTCGTAGTCGTAGTCGTAGTCGTAGTCGTAGTCGTAGTCGTAGTCGTAGTCGTAGTCGTAGTCGTAGTCGTAGTCGTAGTAGTAGTAGTAGTAGTAGTAGTAGTAGTAGTATTCGTAGTCGTAGTCGTAGTTGTAGTAGTAGTAGTAGTAGTAGCAGTAGTAGCGGCAGTAGTAGTAGTAGTAGTAGTAGTAGTAGTAGTAGTAGTCGTAGTCGTAGTCGTAGTCGCAGTCGCAGTAGTAGTAGTAGTAGTAGTAGTAGTAGTAGTAGTAGTAGTAGTGGTACTACTACTACTACTACTACTTCTACTACTACTACTACTACTACATACTACTACTAGTACTAGTGCTAGCACTAGTACTATACTAACTAGTAGTAGTAGTAGTAGTAGTAGTAGTAGGAGTAGTAGTAGTAGTAGTCGTAGTAGCAGTTCGTAAGTCTAGTCGTAGTCGTAGTCGTAGTCGTAGTCGTAGTCCGTAGTCGTAGTCGTAGTCGCAGTCGTAGTCGTAGTAGTCGTAGTCGTAGTCGTAGTCGTAGTCGTAGTCGTAGTTGTAGTCGTAGTAGCAGTAGTAGTAGTAGTAGTAGCAGCAGTAGTCGTAGCAGTAGGCGTAGTAGTAGTAGTAGTAGTAGTAGTAGTGGTAGTAGTAGTAGTAGTAGTAAGCGTAGTAGTAGTCGTCGCAGTAGTCGCAGTAGTAGTAGTAGTAGTCGTATTAGTAGTAGTCGTCATTGTAGTCGTAGGAATAATAGTAGTAGTTGTAGTAACAGTAGTAGTAGTAGTAGTAGTAGTAGTAGTAGTAGTAGTGTTCGTAGTGGCAGTATTAATAGTAGCCGTAGTAGTAGTAGTAGTAGTAGTAGTAGTAGTAGGAGTAGGAGTAGTAGTAGTAGTAGTAGTAGGAGTAGTAGTAGTGTTGTTCATAGTAGTAGTAGTAGTAGTAGTAGTAGTAGTAGTAGTAGTAGTAGTGGTGGTAGTAGTGGTGGTAGTAGTAGTAGTAGTAGTAGTTGTTGTTGTTGGTGTTGATGTTCATGTTCATGTTGATGTTGTGGTTGTTGTGGTTGTTGTGGTTGTTGTGGTAGTAGTAGTCGTAGTGGTAGCAGTACTCTTTTCTGCCAAATCCCGAGGAGCTCCACTTTCCGGAGGGATCTGTATTACAATTCGATATGGGAAATTCGGTTGCGACCGAATCCTGAGAAGTTCCATTTTCCAGAGGGATCATTATTCCAATTTTATATAAAAGACTGCCTTTTCTGCCGGTTCCAGAGGAGCTCCAATTTCCAGAAGGATGTTGTTAACTTTCTATCTACAAATAATTATTGTCCGGCGATTTTCGAGGAGCTCCACTTTCCAGAGGGATCCTTATTGGCATTCTGTATAAAGGAGTGCCTTGTCTGCCCAATTTCGAAAAGATCCACATTCCAGAGGGATCCCGATTCACATTCTATATAAAACAACGTTGTATATTTCTCAGTATTTCCGAGGAGCTCCACTTTCCAGAGGGCTTCTTGTTTCAAATCTATATAGACAGAATGCGTTTTGTTCTGCCGACTCCAGAGGGATCCGTATTACAGACACATCGCAGATA
>CAUYUJ010002875.1:45000-52500 GCA_963575745.1 Prorocentrum cordatum | reverse complement strand
CATCTACTTGGTCGACTCGGTGGGGCTCAATCAAGAGAATATGGATCTGCTTACCACGCTGGCTCAATACCTGGAGGCGCTCAATGGTTAGGGACAGCCATGGATTGTGGCAGGCGACTGGAACATGGACCCAGCGAGCACACTGGACTGGATGCACTCGGTACACGGAGTTCAGCAGGTCCCAGCCCAACCCACATGCAATGCCACGCAACCTGGCACTATCAGGGATTATTTCTGCGTCTCTGCTGCCCTGGTCGATTGGATTCGCGGATGCGAAGTCGGAGTGGCAGCGACTTTCCCGCATCAGCCTGTGCAGTTGGGGTTCCAGTACTGCGCACATGAGCAGTGGGCACGCGTCCCTGTTACACCTCGTCCACTCCCGACGGTACCGAAGGTGGGCTGTGCCAGGTTCCCACCCACACGGCAATGGGCACGGGTGAAGCAGCTCATTGATCAAGCTTCTGACGGTGTGACCTTGGCTGCGGCGTGGGATGGGGTTATTACCACGATGGAACACGAGATCCTCAACCGCAATGACATAATGGACATGAAGCAGCGGGGACTTCATCACGGCCGAGCTGGTCCAGACCAATGGGTATGGAAACGAGTACAGGCCCTCGTACCACCGAGGCCTAAGCGGTTGAGCGCCTACCAGCAGTATGGCAAATGGTGTCGGCATCTGCGCTCCACACACGCACGAATGCTCACGGCCCTCCAGCGCATAATGGAGGAGGCAGATGCGAACCGTTTTCCCGCAAGGCTTTTGCCAGACATTCACGGCCAGCACGGGCAGTACGTCAACAGCCTAGGTAGTCCTGACCAAGGTCTGTTCAAGGAGCAGCGGTTGTTCGCGCAACTCAGTCGGGATCTTCAGGGTTTCTTCGCGCGGGTTGTACGTACTGGCTGGGTTGGGCCGCTGCTTGATTACGAAGATCGACTCCAGCTCCACAGTCTACACGACACGTTTTATGAGCCTGACTTCCTAGACAGGATCGACCGAGCCCTTGACAAGGTGAATCGCGCGACGGAGGCCATACGCAAGTTTGCTGGCATTGAATGGGCGCAGTGGGCCAAGCAAGCGTTTCAGAATGGGGCTGGCAAAGCGCACAGGTACACTAGAGTGCGTGAACTACAAGAGACGTTGCAGTACGCCGAGAAGGACCGTGGCCAACCTCACCACATGGCTGATGAATGCTTGGAATTTTGGAAGGGTGTCTGGACCATTCATGAGGATCCAGCGGTCGCCACGCCGGCAGGTCAAGCAGACTGGGAGGAGTTACCCGAGATCACAATCGATGACATTCGTAACACCCTCAGACGATTCAAAGCCACCACGGCGCTTGGGCAGGTATCGATTCAACCGCGTGCATTGACCCAAGTATCGGACATGGGATTGGGAGTCCTTGCATCTCTCTATCACAAATGCGAGAAGTTGGCGTGTTGGCCGACGCAGAGGGTCACCACGGTGCTAGCGAGGCTTCCCAAGCCCACGGGGGGCCACCGCCTCATCGCGCTCATCAATACTGCGGTCCGCATTTGGAGCCGATTACGACGAAGGATCTCTAAGCGATGGGAGCTCGCCAACCCTTCTACCGCCTTTTGGGGCACGAGGCCTGGTGCGACTTCTACCGATGCCGCGTTTCAGCACAACATAGCTGCAGAGACGGCGAAGCTCAATGGCATGCATACGGTCAGTGCACTTATTGACATGTACAAGTGTTTCGAGACGATACGATATACTGCGCTGCTGGACAGGGCTAGTAAGATGCAATTTCCGATGAGATTACTTTGGATGCTTATTCACACATATCAGGCACCACGGCAGGTGCGAGCTCACGGGTCACTGTCCACCAAATTCTCCTCCACGCAGGGCATATTGGCGGGGTGCTCTCACGCCTGCGCCATGGTCCACCTGCTCCTCTGCCAGTCCTTGGAGGCCCTACGCAGGAAGTATGCGGATGTGGTGCCACGGGCTTTGATGGATGACGTCAGCTTTCAATGGATTGGGGCAGAACCCTCTCAGGCGGTCGTCCTATTTCATGCTGTTCGTTGGTTTATTCGCCAGGTGCAGCCACTGGGTCTCATCATGCAGGTGGACAAAAGTGGTTGCGTGGGTGGCACTACTGAGGCGACGCGAGTGGCGAAGAAGCTTGGTGGACTCATTCGGTTTCGCTGCCACAAGCACATGCGCAATCTAGGACGCGAGCTTGCGGGGGTGCGACTCAGACGTATTCAAGAGAGAAAGCGTGTCATGGGCGTCCTGGCCAGGAGGGGCAAGTTGGCGGCGTTGCAACGGGGACGAGCCCAGGTTCACACTCTGTGGCGCACGGGCCTGTTGCCCGCTGCTGCACATGGAGCTGGAGCTAGCGGAGTCGTCCCTGCCACGCTGGCAAAGCTCCGCACACTGGCAGGCTCGCTGGTGGGAGCCAAATCACACGCCAGTCTTACGGCTTGGCTTGCCACTCAGAGCGATGAATGGTTTGACCCGATATTCGACGTCACGACCGAGCTAGTCTGCAGATATGCTATCACAGTTTGGGATGGATTGGTACCACTCAGTCAGTTACAGCGGGCGTGGGCTGCCATGATGGAATCTTGGAATGGTGAATTCACGTGGGCCAGATGTAATGGGCCGCTCTCGGCGGTTTCGCTCAGCCTGCACAGGGTAGACTGGAAGATGACGTCGGCACATATGCTATACGACGATCAGGGCACCCTCGTGAACCTCCTTGCCACTACGCCGTGGGATGTGAAGCTGTTGCTGCGACAGAGTATTGGACGATGGCAGATGCTTCGCATTGTCAGCCACATGCAACCCATAGTTGGGAATCCTCATGGAGTCTGGAGGCGTGCACTTCGCAACTCAGTTCTCAGCTTGAAGAATCCGATACATAGAGGCTGCGCCCGCAGATTGCTCGGCTCCGCATTGTGGCCCCCAGCGAGAAAGAAGGCTCTTGGGATCTCTGACAGCCACCAGTGCGAGATGTGTGAGAGTTCTGAGGCTGGCACGTTAGGGCACCAGTTGTACAACTGTGAAGGGGTCCTTCACCCACCTGAGGAGCTGCCTGTTGAATCCCTTTCAGAGGAGGTCTTGGAGCGCAGGGCGTATCTGCGGGGTCTTGGGGACAATGGGCTTGGCGACCCAGAGTGGGATTCTCTGGAGCTGTACGGGTTGCCTTACCATCCCATCAAGCTTGCGCCCCAACCCACGCAGTGCCCTGTGTTCCACTGGGGGGCTACGCATCTTCCCTGGGGTCGGCGGATCTACACTGACGGCTCGGGGCTCGCGAACGCGAGCCCTGAACTGCGTAGGTGTGGATGGGCCGCGGTGGAGCTGTCGGACTCTGGGCTGCCCTTGAGGGCGGTGTTTGGGCCGCTCCCTGGGCGCCAATCGGTGCCCCGTGCGGAGCGGCACGCGGGCTTGATGGCTCTCTCGGTAGCCCCCCAGGCGACCACAATATATAGTGATCATTTAGCCTTTGTGCAGGAAGGCCAGAGCTGGAGTCCCCAGCTTGCCTGCGGGTTGTCCCGACACGCGGATGCGTGGCGTCGTATCTTCCAGCTCTTCGAGCAACATAGGCCACCGCCTGAGTTTGAATGGGCCCCTGCCCACAGAGACATTGACGAGGTCATGTCTCTGGAGCAAGGACAGATCACCCGCTTCTTGGGTAACTCTTGGGCCGATTTTTTTGCGCGCCTTGGAGCCCAGGACCATCAGTACGCGCAGGTTTGTCTGGACGCGGAGAAGGCCCATTTGAAGGCCAGCAAAGCCACCTGGGGTTTCTTGGCGCGCGTGGTTCAAATCATTGGGGAGTACTCCAAGGCGTTTGAGCCCCCAATGACCCCCGTTAGTCAGCACGTGGAGCGAATCAATTTGACACTCGTGGAGCACGAGATTTATCGCCTGCCGACTCGTGCTGAATGGCGTTGCAGGAAGTGCAATATGTCAGCCAGGAGTGAACTCACACTGCGTGTGATGTGCAGTGGGGCTGCTAGGAGGTGCAAGGGCAGTGATCTGGAGCGCTGCCGCGCCGACATCATTTTCTCTGCCGAACCCCAGGCGCGCCTCCACACTGCGAGCAGCCCCGCGGTGTCAGATCCTGTTCCTCCCTCGCTGGGCCAGGACCCCTCCTCTCCTTCCGTGCCCGAAGCCGCGTTGGGGGCTGGGTTGAACGCCATCGCTGCTCTGGGCCACAGGCCCGTCCGCCACGGTAGGGTGATCATTTGTCAGAGGTGTGCTGGATACTGGATCCTCCCCGACGGCAAATGCCGCAAGCTGAGTAGAGTGTGCGAAGGGGAGGCCAAGGTTGCCAGCACGATTCAGAATCACCGAATGTACTGGCGACACGCAGAGGTAGGTTGCCACCCCAAGACGGGCGAAGATTTGGGTCCGTGGGATGGCGCCCTTGTTTCTGGTTCGGAGCCTGGTGCCGTTTGTTTCCCGTCTTCCGAGGCTTCTGGACCTAGGGCTCTGCGTGTTCGGCCAACCAGGATAGTATGGAGCAAAGACACTGTGGTGGTCGTGTCGAGACGTCGTCCCGTCGTGCACCACGTCCTTGCCCACCTTCGGCAGCCTCGCTCGAGGCCCGAGCGAATGCTGCGAGCACGGTTTTGTCTCAGGCACCGTCGGAGCCTGCTTCGGACTCTGATTGAACCAGAGTTGGCCTCCTGCTCATTCTCCACAACGCTGGAGGCCAGTCTTCGGGGCGCGTAGCGCCCCCTGTCGCCAGGCCTTCTCCCCTGGCCCTCTTCACTGCTCGGCGCTAGTCACAGACCTGCGCCTCGGCAGCCGCAAGCCGCAAGCCTCCTCCTCCTCCTCCTCCCCCCCCGCCCGGCCGCGGCCGCGGAGCTGCTGGGCGGCGTCTGCAAGATCCTGCCGAGGCTCGTGCGGCTCTGCGCCCTCGTGTCCTTCGGCTTCATCCTCCTGCTGATCGGCCAGGAGCGGGGCACCCGCCGCGCGGGGCAGCAGTATTAGGTCGGGCATGCCCTCGACAATCGGATTTTGAACGAAAATTGAAACAATAGTCAAAACATATTCAAACATGGCTTCCAACAAATAATAGAAAAATCGTCCCCAGGGTAGGTTTTCACTATTTTCTAATGTTCCTCCTGTAGAGGGGCATGCCCGACTGAACATCAGCGCCAGAGGTCGTCGCGAGCTCCTCCCCCAGAGATATGAGACAACGGCACAAGCAGAAACTTATGGCGCTCCCCGCGGATCTAGCTTGGACTCGCGCTGGGCCCCCCGTGGCGGCGCCTCCGGCGCCGCCCCTGGCGCGCTCCGCGCGCCAAGGAGGGGGGCCCAGCGCAAATCCAAGCAAGCCGCGCGGAGCGCCAAGAGCTCCTGCGCATGCCGTGGCTTCGTCATCGCTGCTCCCGGAGAAACCGAGAGCCCCCGCGATGTGCTGCGTTTATTATTATTTTTATTATTAGTATTATTATTATTATTATTACTACTATTATTATTATTATCATTATTATTATTATTATGATGATGATGATGATTATGATGATGATGATGATGATGATGATGATGCTGATGATGATGATGATGATGATGATGCTGCTGCTGCTGCTGATGATGATGATGATGATGAGGATGATGATGATGTTTATTATTATTACTACCATTATTATTAACCTTATTATTATTATAATTATCATCATTATTATTATTATTATTATCATTATTATAATTATTATCATTATTATTGTCATTATTATTATCATCATCATTATTATTAGCCTTATTATTATGATTTGTTCGCTCGGCGTCGGCCCTTCTGTGGGAGGGCGGGAGGGATCGGCGACTACAATTTAATCGGGCACGTCCCTCTGGGGAGTTTTTTATAATTTGTTGCATGTCTTGGACATGATTTAGTTTTCGTCCACCGTCCGCTTGTAGGAGGACACGCCCGACCTAAGACTACAATGGCTGTGCTTACGCTGGGATGTGGTTTGCGATCGGCGCCGTTGGGGCCTGGGTGGCGCGACAGTGTCCTCGTCGGGCCTCCTCGGGGCGCGGCGGAGAACTCCGTCGATGCCCCCGCCCGCCCCCCAGGGTGCCCCCCAGCCCCCCAGGGTGCCCGTTGCAAACCACACCCTTCGTACCCTTCGGAGTCGCCGAGAGGGAGTCGGGAAGTGCGGCGGCATCCCCGCCAGGGGGCGGAAGAGAGTGCGAGGCTGGGACCTGTCTCACGTCGGGCATGTCCCTCCACAGGAGGAATCTTCAAGAACAGCCAAAACAATAGCCCCGGGACCACTTCTCGACCACCTTCTCCGGGACCCGCCCTCCATCCCCGCAGTGGTCCTCTGGAGGCCCCTAGGCGCGCAGCCGGCCTCCAGAGGCCCGGATCGGAGCCGGGAGCGCGGCCGTGCCGATGAGATCCCCCGAGCCGCCGCCTGTCGTCCGGGCCCGGGCCTGCTCGCCCCCGTTGGCACGCTGCTGCAGCACACCCGCCGGTCCCTTAAGTGCCCTCGTTTTGGGACTACAGTGCCGTTTTTGATACCTGCTCCGCGTGCGGATCATGTATGACAAATGCAGGGAGTTAGCATTAACAACAACGACGAGTTCATGCGCAAATTTATTCATACATTGATCATGCATTTAAAGTCCCATATGTTTAAACATCCCTGGGCTCCCCGAGCCCACAGGTGGCCAGGCCCCCCTGGGGCCCAAGTCGGCCGCCCTGTCCTTGTCCACCGCCCCACGGACAGGGTCGATCTCGATCCGGCTCGAAGCCGATCTCGGCCGGCTCTCGACCCGATTCGATATCCGACGAGGGCAGCCAGACACCACCATCGTGCCAGGCCAGGGTCGTCCTCGGCTCCAGGATGGTGTGCAGACCCTTCTGGCCTCGGCCAGGAGGGCGTATAGCCCATGCCAGGGCCAGGATGGCCCTGGCCTGGCACGGTGGTGGTGTCTAGATGCCTTCTGCGTCTCGGCCCCGCGTGGCTGCGGCCCGACAGACCTCGGTGCCCATGGGCGCTGGACGGGGAAGTCCCCGCCCCGCATGGCCGCGCCCCCCCAGTCGGCGGCGAGCGAGGGGCGGGGAGGCGAGACGGAGGCGGCGCTCGTCGCAGAAGCCGGCGGGGAGCCTCCCAGACGCCGTCGTGCCCTCCGAGCGGTGTGCTCCGCCCCTTCGGGGCCGGCCTCGAGGGCTTCTCCGAAGGGCCGCGGGGCTCCCGAGCCCTCCGGGCAGGCCCGCCCGCTGCTCGCGGCCCCCCCCCCGGAGGGGCAGCTGCGGCCCCCATGCCCGCGGGGGGGAGGCCCCCCGGGGGAGCAGGCGCTGTGGCGCGACCCGGGGCCCGAGGTGCTCTCCACCACTCGGGCGCTCGGCGATGGGGGGGGGGCGATGGGGGGGCTCCTCCTCTTCCTCCTCCTCCTCCTCCTCCTCCTCCTCTTCCTCCTCCTCCTTCCTTTCCTCCTCCTCCTCCTCCTTTTCCTCCTCCTCCTCCTCCTCCTCCTCCTTATGATTATTTTTCTCCTCCTCCTCCTCC
>CAUYUJ010002875.1:0-42500 GCA_963575745.1 Prorocentrum cordatum | reverse complement strand
AACAACGTCTTAAACATACAGTGCGGGCCCATGCAACAAAAACACCCTGCTCGCCTCCAGGGTGCCCTGGTGTTTCTTGGGCTTCGATGGTTTCGCGATGGAAAGCGTGACGTGCCCTCACCAGAAATCGATGGACGCCCTGGGATCTCAGGGTTGGGTTTCTTGTGGAAGTTTTCTTGTGGTCGGACCTCCACTGTAAACAGAATCTTCTGGCGCTCCGCGCGGATTTCCTGGATCGGCGCGCCCTCCATCCGCGCGGAGCGCCAAAAGTGTATGTTTACGCATTTGCTTCTTCCTCTTCCTCTCAACTCAGGAGAGATCGAAAGATCGGCAGCGGATGTGCCTGTAGACTTCCCTCCTACACGGCCGCCCTTTGGGTGATGATGGGATTTTGGTGTTGGGGGGAGGAACCAGCACCTCACTCAATCGATCTCACTATAGTTTTCGCCTTCGATCTCACTCGATCGATCTCACAGTCGATCTGACTCGATCGATATCACGATCGATATCACCATCGATCTCACTATCAATCGCACTCGATCGATATCAATATCAATATCACTATCGTCCTCATTATCGGTCTCACTGTCGACGATCCCACAATTGATCTCACTACGTATCTCATGATCGATCTCACTATCGATCTCACTATCTCAATCCATATCTCACTACCGATCTCACTATTGATCTTACTACTGATGTCACTACTGATCTCACTATCGATCTCACTATCGATCTCACAATCGATTAGTCTATCGGTTTTACTTTCGATCTCACTATCGATCTCACTATCGAGCACCGACAGGACACCCGTGGGACACCCGCGGGACACCCTGGGGCACCGCCGGCCAAACCGGGAGGGGCGGTCGTTATGGCCTGGCGGAGCCCTAGCCAGAGGAGGGTTCATTCCTCTCGCCCGCCCACGCAGCTTCGCCTCGCCCGCACGCACGGCACGAGCACGAAACCGAAGCCGATTTCCCGGTGGGGGTCTCGCCGTTGCACTGCGATCTCGCTCCCTCGCCTCCGATAGTGTGACTTCTGATTGTGTGTCTTTGCTGCAGGCGTTTGGCCGCACCCCTGTGCTTGGATTGCCGCCAGCCCTCGGGTTGCAGTGTTCTAGGCCTCCTAGATGGGGTCGGAGAAGATGGGGTCGGAGGATCGCGCCGCATCGCCGATGCATCGGCGATGCGGCTCGATGTGGAGCCCGCCTTGCTCCACGTCGACGTCGCCGATGCACCGCCGATGTCGACGTTGCATCGCCAGTGCATCGCCGATGCATCGCCGATACATCGCCGATGCATCGGCGAAGCGGCGCGATCCACCGACCCCATCTACTCCGACCCCCTCTAGGAGGCCTCTAAGTGTTTGGCTGTATCCGTTCCTTTTCCTGCGAGCGCGTCCACCTGAGCGACGGAAAAGAAAGGGGTCGTCTGCGTCGACATTCGCGCGTAAGCTGCCCACGAAAGGTCGCGCGTACGCGCACTCGTCTCCAGTGTAGCGTGCCGCGCTGGCGGCCCGCGTGAGCCGCCGCGTAAGGTCGCTATGGCACCTCGAGTGAGGCCCGTTTTAGACCGTCGCTCAGCTGGACGCAAGGCTTCTTTCTGTCTGTCTGCGCCGTGGAGTCGCGTTGGACACAGGTCTGAGAGCTCTTCTGAACGCCTTTTCCTCCTCCTCCCCCCCTCAGCTGGCCCTCTCCTGCCCCCCTTGTGCCTCCAACTGTCTCACATAGCACACAGTGTCGCCGATCCGTCTCTGGAGAAGTATAGCACAGGCAGTCCATGGATTCGAGCCGAAGTCTGGAAGAAATTGACAATGACGGGGAATGGACGTCCGAGCGATGGCAAGCCCTGGCCGCAAGACCTTCCTGCCCTCGGGGGAGTTCAACGTGGCCTGCAAGCAGAACGGGAAGCTGCAGGCGGCCGAGGAGAGGAGCAGCAGCAGCAGCAGCAGCAGCAGCATTGGAGGAGGAGGAGGAGGAGGAGCAGGAGGAGGAGGAGGAGGAGGAGGACGATCTCACCGTTTCGCGCCATTCTTGCAGTGCTGCCCCCGCGCGGATGGCGATGCGCTCACCGTCTCGCGCCATGCTTGCACACTGCTGCCACCGCCGCGTGTCCCGCCGCCTACTCGGATCTTCTCGCCGTAAGCGGCCTTGTCGTCGCTTCCCTGCGGCAGAACAGGGGGGGGGCCGGTGCACGCCAGGTGATGGCCGTCCTCATCACGCTCTGCTGGCTGATGCAGCTCGTCATCGGCGTGTACATGAAGAGGTCTCGGGCCGAGCCGCCAGCCTTCCCCCCCCCTCGACCTCGGCGGTCCTCGAGGCGAGCCCCTCCTTGGTTGCACCTCCTGAGGCCCCCTGAGCTCGTGAGAGGCCAGCCCCTAAGACAGTCGAGCGCATCATGTATTCCATCGTTGCTGGTCCCCACCGGGGAGGACTGTCCGCGCGGCATGGCTCGCGCGGCGTCCTCCGTGGCGGCGCCGAGGTCGCACGCGGGGAGCCGAGCACGAGAGGGAGATGTCACAGTGCGGTCTCTCTTCGGGGGAGTGGTGCAGCCCCACCCGTCAAACCGTGGCGACGCGTACGGACCTGCTTATGAGCGCGCCAGAGAGCGTTACGATCTCTTTTTGCTGTGGGCACGGGCTGCGACGGTTTTGGTTTAGCACGCCTTCTGCTACACTCCAAGAGCATTCATTGTCTTGGTTATCAGAGCATCATTTGATTTAAGAACCTTGTCTGGTAGGCCTATCGGATTGCCGGGACGGTCGACCCTTGCTCAAATTCGGTCGATCTAATGTGCTCCTTGCCGGTGGCGCAAACTCGCCATGGGGGATGGGCGTAGCCTCTGAAAGAGGATGGGTTATGTTCCTTTTCGTCTTCGCTAGCTCGCCTAGTTGCGCGTGGTTCTTTCGTTCAATTGCTCGTAATCCTTCCCCGATCCTTTCTCGGCGCGCTCGGGCGTTTGGGTGTGTTCTCTCCGCCTCCCTTCGCATCCCATCCCAAGTTGGGGCGGGGGGAGGAGATAGGACGGGGGCACGACGTCCTTCCCTCCTCCCTCCTCCCCTCTCCCTGCTCCTCATCCCTCGCCGCTCCCCGCTGCGGAGTACTTCGGGGAGCCTTCTGGTCCTTGAGCGGTCCGTCCGATAACCTCAGGAATCCTGGGGAAGTCATGGGGCATCTGCGGTCCGCCCGTGTCTGCCGATGCATGCTCCTGTCGGGCTGGCGACCGCGGGCGGCGCGCGGCGGTGGGTTCCAGCGTCCTCTCTCTGTGTGCACTGCTGGAAAGGGTCGGAGGAGGAAGGTGGCCGAAGGCACGGGGGGCCGGAGGAGGAAAGGGCGCTGCTACTGCTACCCTTAAGTCGGGCCTGTCCCCCTACAGGGGGATTTTCGACGACAAATGCGAAATGCCCCAAAAATAATGAAAAAATAGTTCAAAAATAGTCTGGGGACTATTTTGGATTATTTTTTTACCTTGTCGGGGTATTTTGGGGGTACTTTTGATTTTTCGTCGAAAATCCCCTTGTAGGGGGACACGCACCCTTCCGTCGTTTTCCCCTCCTCGGGAGGCCCTCGTCGCCACGCCTGGGTCGGCCCCGGAATGCTGGTCCGAGCGCACCCCCGGGAGAGGTCCGGGGAGCAGGGCCGGACCTCAACGGCGTTTTTTGGCGATTTCGTGGGCCGTTTTCGTGTCGGCTTCGTTGTGCGGTAGAGGGGGAGGAAGAGAGAACGAGGGAAAACGAAAACAAGACGAAAACGAAACGAGGGAAAACGAAATTTAGCCCGACGGAGGACCCAACCATATGCAGGTGTGAGTACCGCAATTGTGATTCATTTTTTCGGTGGTGATCCCTATGAGGCAACGAACCGTGCTAGGGGTGTGCCGAAATGAATGGCGTGGTACACGACGCGAACGAAAACGATTGATCTAAGTACGTAGGGTGACTGAGCGCGGGTGAATATGAGCGCGAGTGCGTCTGACTGTGAATGAATCTGCGTGCGAGCGAGTCTACGTGCATGAAGTAGAATATGACAAAGCATGGTGTACTTGTATATGAATGTCAATAGTTTGAGAACGACTGCTTCTGAGTACTCGTGACGCTGGGCGTGGCCGCCGCAAGGAGCTTCCCCGGGACTCCCCGACGACATCGCCCGCGCGCTGCGACGTCAATGTCGGCGCGCCCCCCCGCGAGGATCGCGCCCGCCCCCCCCCCCTTTTTTACTCCCTCTTGGCCCGCGCATTCAAAAGTCCAAGGCTGCGGGCGCAGCGCAGCGCGGAGTCCCCGCGACGCGCGCTGGTCGCCCCGGAGGGGTCCCAGCGACGCGCGCGGGTCGTCCGCTGCGCGGAGCAAAGAGAGCTAGCTGGTTAGTCCCCGCGACGCGCGCTGGTCGCCCCGGAGGGGTCCCAGCGACGCGCGCGGGTCGCCCGCTGCGCGGAGCAGACAGAGCTAGCTGGCTGGCTGATAGCGGGCAAGGCTCTTGCCGCTGGGCAGAGCGACGACGGGCGGGCGAGGCGCTGGGCAGAACGCAGCGCGGAGCTCCTGCGACGCGCGCTGGTCGCCCCGAGAGGGTCCCAGCGACGCGCGCGGGTCGTCCGCGGGGACCTTCGGTGAAGCTCCCTATGGGGCCACGAAGCGCTGTGCTGGGTGAGGGAGACGCATGCGGACTGCGCCACGGGGGTTTCGGTGGGGCCCCAACGGGGCCACGAAGCGCTGTACTCGGTGAGGGAGACGCATGCGGACCGCGCCACGGGGACCTTCGGTGGAGCTCCCTATGGGGCCACGAAACGTGTGAGGCGTGTGCCGAAATGGGTGTGCGGGGCGCATGCGGGCACGCCCACTGGGACCTTCGGTGGAGGTCCCTATGGGGCCACGAAAACTATGAGGGGTGTGCCGACATGGGTGTGCGGGACGCATGCGGGCACACCCACTGGGACCTTCGGTGGAGCTCCCTATGGGGCCACGAAACGTGTGAGGGGTGTGCCGACATGGGTGTGCGGGACGCATGCGGGCACACCCACCGGGACCTTCGGTGGAGCTCCCTATGGGGCCACGAAGCGTGTGAGGGTGTGCCGAAATGGGTGTGCGGGACGCGCGCGGGCACACCCACTGGGACTTTCGGGGGCGAACCCTATGGGCCCACGAAACCTGCCAGGGGTGTGCCGACATGGGTGTGCGGGACGCATGCGGGCACACCCACGGTGGAGCTCCCTATGGGGCCACGAAACGTGTGAAGGGTGTGCCGAAATGGGTGTGCGGGACGCATGCGGGCACACCCACTGGGACCTTCGGTGGAGCTCCCTATGGGGCCACGAAACGTGTGAGGGGTGTGCCGAAATGGGTATGCGGGACGCATGCGTATGAGGGAAACGTGTGGGCCGAAATGGGTGTGCGGGACGCATGCGGGCACACCCACTGGGACCTTCGGTGGAGCTCCCTATGGGGCCTCGAAGCGTGTGAGGGGTGTGCCGACATGGGTGTGCGGGACGCATGCGGGCACACCCACTGGGACTTGTCGGTGGAGCTCCCTTATGGGGCCACGAAGCGTGTGAGGGTGTGCCGAAATGGGTGTGCGGGACGCGCGCGGGCACACCCACTGGGGCCTTCGGTGGAGCTCCCTATGGGGCCACGAAGCGTGTGAGGGGTGTGTCGACATGGGTGTGCGGGACGCATGCGGGCACACCCACTGGGGCCTTCGGTGGAGCTCCCTATGGGGCCACGAAGCGTGTGAGGGTGTGCCGAAATGGGTGTGCGGGACGCATGCGGGCACACCCACTGGGACCGTCGGTGGAGTTCCCTATGGGGCCACGAAGCGTGTGAGGGGTTTGCCGAAATGGGTGTGCGGGACGCATGCGGGCACAGAGGAGGAAACGCGGGCCACCGTCTCTTCAAAACGAGGACCCAACACCACATGATGGTTGGAACAAATCGAACACGAAACACATCGTGTAGGTTCCGCCCTGCCGGGGAGCAGCGTCGTCGATGCCTTTTCTCTTTGCCCCAGGGAGAGGCGCGCGCGGGGCTCGCTTCTGCTCGTTCCGGCGCGTGCCCCGCGCGGCGACCTCCTCCGGTGCAGTGGGAACCCATGCCAAGGAACACCCTGCTGGGGGGCCCAAAGAAGATACACCACCACCACCACGTCGATGCCTCCTCTCTCCTCTACCCTCCTCTTCCGCACTTCTTTCCTGTGAGAGAAAAGGGGGGGGGTGAGGGAGGAGATGGTGGTGGTGGTGTATATTTGGGGGCCCCCCACCTGCTTGCGTCCGGGATGCCCTGGGTTTCGTGGGCTTCCATGGCCTTGCTGCGGAAGGCGTGCCGCTCCCACACAGAAAAAAACAGTGAATTTCCTGCGGTCTCTCAGGGTTGGGTTTCTTGTGGAAGGGTTTCTTGCCGTCGAACTCCTGCAGTCAACCCGCGAAGTAAGGCTGGGCAACCTTCCCAAGGGTACAATCGGGGCGCTAAACAAGGAACCCTTTTCGTTGTGGAGGGGTTCCGTGTTTCTTAATTGTTTCGCAGTTTGCCTCAGGGTTTCCTTATGTTTTTGATGGGGAATCGAAGTTTACTTATTGAAATTATCCTGGCGAAGGACCCAACCATATGCAATTGTGAGTACCGCAATTGTGAATATTTTTGTCGGTGGCGCGCCCTATGGGGCCACGAACCGTATGAAGGTGTGTCGAATTGTGCGGCGTAGCCTCTGCAGGGGGCTTCCCTGGGAACCCCGAGGCAGCGCCCGCGCGCCGCGACGCCCATGTCGGCACGCTCCACACGAGGATCGCGCCCGTTTCCTCCACTCCTTTTTCGTTTTCCTTTGCCCGCGCACTCCAAAACCCAAGGCTGCGGGCGCAGCGCAAGGCGGAGCCTTCGCGACGCGCGCAGGTCGCCCCGAAGGGGTCATAGTGACGCGCACGGTTCGTGCGCTGCGTGGAACGCAGATTGCTTGTTGGCTAACTGATAGCGCGCATGGCTCTGGCCGCCGGGCGGGGCGACGACGGGCGAGCGAGACGCTGGACAGAGCGCAGCGCGGAGTTCGCGCGACGCGCGCTGATCGCCCCGAGAGCGCCCCAGCGACGCGCGCAGGGCGTCCGCGGCGCGAGGCCAAACAGTTGGACAACCGAGAGAAGGCGCGGCTGTGGCGGGCCGTTCCTCAGGTCAGGCCTAGCGGATAAACTCGGGGCCACGAAACGTGCGAGGGGTGTGCCGAAATGGGCGTGCGTCACGCATGCGGGCACACCCGCTGGGACCTTCCGTGGAGCTCCGTATGGGGCCACGAAGCGTGTGAGGGGTGTGCCGAAATGGGTGTGCGGGACGCAGGCGGGCACACCCACTGGGACCTTCGGTGGAGCTCCCTACGAGGCCACGAAACGTGTGAAGGGTGTACCGAAATGGGTGTGCAGGACGCGTGCGGGCACACCCACTGGGACCTTCGGTGGAACTCCCTAGGGGCCACGAAGCGTGTGAGGGGTGTGCCGAAATGGGTGTGCAGGACTCATGCGGCCACACCCCATGGGACCTTCGGTGGAGCTCCCTATGGGGCCACGAAGCGTGTGAGGGGTGGGCCGAAATGGGTGTGCGGGACGCATGCGGGCACACCCACTGAGACCTTTGGTGGGGCTCCCTATGGGACCACGAAGCGTGTGAGGGGTGTGCCGAAATGGGTGTGCTGGACGCATGCGGGCACACCCACTGGGACCTTCCGTGGAGCTCCTTATGGGGCCACGAAACTTGTTAGGGGTGTGCCGACATGGGTGTGCGGGGCGCATGCGGGCACACCCACTGGGACCTTCGGTGGAGCTCCCTATGGGGCCACGAAACGTGTGAGGGGTGTGCCGAAATGGGTGTGCGGGACGCATGCGGGCACACCCACTGGGACCTTCGGTGGAGCCCCCTTTATGGGGCCACGAAACGTGTGAGGGGTGCGCCGAAATGGGCGTGCGGGACGCATGCGGGCACACCCACAGGGACCTTCGGTGGAGCTCGCTATGGGGCCACGAAACGTGTGAAGGGTGTGCCGAAATGGGTGATGACGATGATGATGGGGGAGGAGGAGGAGGAGGAGGAGGAGGAGGAGGAGGAGGAGGAGGAGGAGGAGGAGGAGGAGGAGGAGGAGGAGGAGGAGGAGGAGGAAGGAGGAGGAGGAGGAGGGGAGGAGGAGGAGGAGGAGGAGAGGAGGAGGAGGAGGTGGGTACCAAAGGAAAAAGCGCTGACATGTGTGTGTACATTCAGGCAGTGTGGGCGGAGTATTATCAGTCCAAGGGCCTGTCATCTGCTACGTTGCTGCTCGATTTGAAGAAAGCGTTTGAACTGGTCAAGCATCACCATCTTGTCCAGGCGGCCACTCGCACTGGATTTCCATTGTGGCAACTGCGTTTGCTTGTGCAAGTCTATCGGTCGCCCCGCCTGCTTGATCTCCAAGGGACTGTCAGTAATCACATCAAGGCTGAAACTACGATTATTCCTGGGTGTGGTTTTGCTACTGTTTTGCTGCAGCTGGTTTTGCTGGGCCCCCTGGATGTTGTTCAGAAAGAGTTTCGGGCCATCTGTCTTTCCGTGGTTGTCGACGATTTTGCGTTGCAGAGATCGGGGGAACACGGCCGAGTAGTTGCTGATGTTGCTGGCGCTGGAGTGAAGCTTCAGTGCGAGCTTCAGCGTGTGGATCTACGGCTCGCTCTTGACAAGACGCGAGTTCTTGCGAGTGATTCTGATTTACGTGACCAGCTGTCCAGGAGGCTGGTATCGCTTAGGGCCCAGGGCGTGAACCATGAGCGCAACCTGGGGGTTGACTACAGTTCAGGTCGGTTTCTCAGGAGGGCCACCAGGACGGGCAGAATCAAGGTCGCCAAACCCAAGCTCAAGAGAATGAAACATCTCCAGGGAGGCATGGCCAGGCGGAAAACCATGGCCATCATGGCCAGGGCGGCCCTGGAGACTTCGGTTGCTTTTGGGACCTCCGTTCAGGGTACTGCCTCTAAGGAGCTGGACGTGTTGCGATCCCAGGCCGCTGCGGCGCTCGACGCCAAGACCAGCGGCAAGAGCCGCACTCTCGCTCTCGCGCTCGCGCCGCAGGCCAACTACGACCCGATTTGGAGGGCTACTCTGGAGCCTATCAAAGCTTTCAGCTCTGTTCTTTGGGCGGCGCGCGTGCCATGTCATGTATTAGAGCATGGCCTTGAGGCCGCTAGATTGGCGTTGTCTGGGAAGGACCAAATGTGGCCGCAAGTTCGGGGCCCCCTGGGAGCCCTCTTCGCTACGCTCGCCAGAGTCGGGATCGTTGTCGTTGAGCCCCTGGTCTGGAAGTTGCCTGACGGTCTGGAGCTGAAACTCAAGTACATATGCCCCAGGGTCCTGCTGCACTGCTGTGCGCATGCGGTGCGCCACTGGGTTAACCTGCAGATTTCGGAGCACCTCCAGATGCCCGAGTTCCGTACTGGGTTCTGGGATGGGCCTCTGAAGTACCTCCTGAGCGCCAAGGGGAACCTCACTTGGCAGCAGCGTGGCTACCTCAGGAGTGCTATCATTGGAGCTCAGTGGCCCCAAGATCGGCAATTTCAACAAGGATGGATTGACACCCCGAGTTGCCTTGCATGCCATGAGGCCCCTGGGTCCCTCGTGCATCGGCACGCTGTTTGCAAGAGCATGCTTGAGGCAATAGGAGAGTCACTCCCTGATGCAATCAGACTCATGCTCCCGCATGCGGACCAGAATGACCTGGCGCGCCTGTTGCTGGAGCGTGTGCTCGTCCCGCTCCCCAAGGCCCCTCAGGCAGTTCTGCTGACGCCGTCGGAGCCCTGTGTGGAATGGCACGGGGATGCGCAACAGCTCACAGGGGATCTTTATCTTGATGGCTCACTGTTTACTGATTATCCACATCGCGGGACTGCTGCATGGGCAGTTGTTGCGCTGGCCGCCGACACTGACACGGCTGTCTGCACCATCACAGGTCTCCTGCCCTACCCGCTGCAGGACATAGACGGTGCCGAGCTGTATGCCCTGTTCGCAGTGCTCAGATTCGCTGTGCCACCTGTTGTCGTGCACACGGATTCCGATTTCGTTTGGAAAGGCTACAATATCCGCGGACCTGCTGACACCACGTCGGCGTCGGCGGCTTGGGCCTGTCTTTGGAAGCTCGTATGGCACAAAGTCGATGACTGGGGGGGTACCCCCCCTGAGGTAAAGAAAGTGAAAGCCCACGTGACAGACTTTCTGGTTGCGGAGGGGAGGTATAAGCTTCGAGACAAACTTGGAAATGATGCCGCCGACGGTGCTGCGAACAGTCGTGCTCGCGTCCTGCGGCCCGATCCCCAGTTTCAGAAGCTTACGTTGATGCAGAAGAGAATGGTCAGTCTTACGGGGAAATGGGCCGCCAGGGCGGGTGAGGCCATTGCATCTGTAGACTGTTTGCACCGCCAGCGCTCTGCACGTTCAGCCCCCTCCCTAATCATTGTCAAGCCAGAGCCGCCCACCTTAGAGCAAAGGATCCAGCAGGCTCAGGTTTCTCTGAAGGCCGCTGGGTCCAAGCATCATCGTGTGGCCTCGCTGTTCGTGGGCGAAACCCAGGTTTTTTGTTGCACTCACTGCGCTGCATGCACCACCCAGCGCGTGGTGTCCCTTGCGAGTGAGTGCCAGCCCCGTCATCTGTCGAAGGATCGGCGCCTTATCCTGGAACGATTCAGACGGGGCGAGTACTGTTTAGCCAAGAGCGTTCTGAGGTATGCAGGTTATCGCCTGCTCCCAGAGCCCTAATCCTTGTCATTGGCTACCCTACGGGGGGCGCGGTGCGAGTGGGGACTGCCCGGCGCTGCGCCGTTAGTGACCCTCGAACCGTTGCTCCCCGGCCCCGCGCACGGCGCGGATTGTGTCCGATGGGCGCGGCTAATGGCGGTTGCAAGGTGCGCCCCTAGCCGCGTTCGAGGTCCTGCTGAGGCACCATAGACTCTGTGGCGCCCCAGGCTGTGCCCAGGAGGAGGAGGAGGAGGAAGAGGAAGAGGAGGAGGAGGAGGAGGAGGAGGAGGAGGAGGAGGTGGGAGGAGGACGAGGAGGAGGAGGAGGGAGGAGGAGGAGGAGGCGGAGGAGGAGGAGGAGGAGGAGGATGGGGAGGGGGAGGGGGAGGGGAGGAGGAGTGAGGAGGGAGGAGGAGTAGGAGGGAGGAGGAGGGAGGTGGAGGAGGAGGAGGAAGAGGAGAGGCGGAGGAGGAGGGAGGAGGAGGAGGAGGAGGGGACGCTAGCGCGGTTTCTTCTCACCGACAGGTTGTTGGGGCTCCCTGCCGGGCGGGAGTGCCTCGGCGCCCGCCGCCGCGCGGCCCGCGCCCTGGCCCGCGACAAGGATACGGGCAGCGGCAACGAGTTCACAGCGGCAGCGATCACTACACCTTAGGCGATGCTCAAGAAAACTTAAGTTTTCGGCCAGGGTCTCGATTTCTCTTGACGTTTCAGTTTGATTCCTAAGATTTTGATAGGAGTTCTGGGTTTTAATTCAATTCTGAGACTATGAATTTCTTAACCCATGATTTCTTAAGCATTTCGCAGGGTGTGCGATCACGACGACAACGATCTCAACAGTCACTGGCCGCGCCGGACGGGGGAGGCGCCGCAGCCAGCGTCCGCGCGGGTGTTCGAGGAGTGGCTGCGGGCCGCCGCGCCCAGGCGGGCGCCCGGCCGGCGGGGGGTCGCCGCGGCCTTGCGCGCTTGGGGAGGGGGGCGGCCGATTGCTGATGGTGGCGGTGGTGGTGATGATGACGATGCTGTTGGTGATGATGCTGCTGCTGATGACGATGATGCTGCTGATGATGATGACGACTATTATGGTGGTGGTGGTGGTGATGATGATGCTAGTGATGATGATGAACATGATGGTTATGATGATGATGCTGATGAGGCTGATGATGATGACGATGATGATGATGATGATGGTGGTGGTGGTGGTGATGATAATGCTAATGACGGCGTCGACGACGACGATGATGACGATGCTGATGATCATTATGATGATGATGCTGATTATCATGATGATTCTGATGATGGTGGCGATGATGATTATGATGATGATGATGATGATGATGATGATGATGCTGATGATGCTGATTCGATGCTGATGCTAATGATAATCATTATGATGCCGTGGATGATGGTGATGAAGGTGAATCTATTGAATATACAGCGCCGCGCAGATGCGGATAAGAGTGAGGGGGCGGTGAGGGCGTCGTCAGTCTGCGAGACTCTGAAGAAGCACGCCGCAGGTGCCAAAGTTTCACAAATTATACAAAGAGCCCGCCGCAGGCGCCGATTCTTTTTTCAAACCAATGTGGATCGGTCGCGGGTGGGTCGCGGGTGGGTCGCGGGTGGGTCGCAGGTGGGTCGCGGGGTGGGTGGCGGGGTGGGTCGCGGGTGGGTCGCGGATGGGTCGGGGGGTGGGTCGCGGATGGGTCGGGGGGTGGGTCGCGGGTGGGTCGCGGGGTGGGTCGGGGGTTGGGTCGCGGGTGGGTCGCGGGGTGGGTCGCGCGGTGGGTCGCGGGGCGACAACAAGCAACAACAACAACAACAACACCAACAACAACAACAACAATAACAACAACAACAACAACAACAACAACAACAACAACAACGACAACGACAACGACAACGACAACGACAACGACAACGACAACGACAACGACAACGACAACAACAATAATAACAACAATCATTTTAAGACTGTTCGCCCTTATCTGCTCGAGTGTCCAATATCGTGTATTTCCAATACCCTCGATACCCGTCCTCTTCGTCTTCGATCGAGCCCCTTTTGGGGGATAGACCTTTCTTCCCTGCAGGCCGGGCCCCGGCAAGCGGCGGGGCGGCCGCGGACCGTCGGCTTGGCCAGCGGCAGCGCTGATCGGCGGGGCGGCCGCGGACCGTCGACCCGACCCCAAGACGGACGGACAGGGGACCGACCACGACGACGACGACGACGGCGACGACGCGCGAAAGCGAGAGCGAGAGAGAACGACAGCAGGGCCACGAAGGACACGAAGTAGGCCACGAAGGACGACAGCGGGGACACGAAGGGAATGCGTACGGAGCCACGAAGAGCGCGAACGAGCGGGGGCCACGAAGGGCAGATAATGCGGGGCCACAGAAGAAGGCAACGATGGGGCCACTGAGGGTAGCAACTGGGCCACGTAGGACAGTGAGGGTGCCACAAACGGCGACAGCGGGGCCACGAAGGGCGTGCACATGGGGCCACAACGGGCGCGACTCCTGGGTGCGTGGGTGTCGGGAGCGCGGCGTTTGAGCAACTTGCAAGAAATTCCAACGCAAGGGCGCTATTCTTTAGTAAACTGCAAGCTCGAGAGCGCGACTCCAGAGCGCCGGGAGAGCGATTCCTGAATAAATTGTAACCAAGTCCCAAGCGAGAGCGCGATTCCGGAATAAAATGCGAGGAAGTCTCGGGCGGGAGCGGGGGTCCTGGCTAAATTGTGAGGAGGTCTCAGGCGGGAGCCGTTGTTGTTGTAACCCGGGGGCCAGGGGCACAGTTTGAGCATCAAGGTTTTCCCTGTCAAAAAACAGGGTGCGAGCGTCGAGGGGCACACTTTGATTGAGACAAAACAGCATGCACGGGTGGGGGGGATCGACAATAATTATTCTTCAGAAGTGAGAGTTCAACGCAACAAACACAATCTTCACCACGGACTTTCATTGCAGCCACGCACCAATGGACAATGAATGACCGTTCGGCCCCCTCACCCTGATCTAGTGGTCTTTGGCCCATCCCGCCACCGTGCCTGGGTTGTGAGTTAGAGGTCTCTTGGATGTTCGTTTGGATATTGTGGGAGGTCCCTCAGGGGCCTCCTGGAGGCAGCTTGGAGATCTCTTGGAGGCTGTTTGTGGGCCTCTTGGGGCCTCTTCTTGGGCGTCTTGGGGGCCTCGTGGGGCCTCTCGGGGGGCTCTTGGGCTCTCCTGGGGCTCTCTTGGGACCTCCTAGGGGCCTTTTTCGGCGGAAGGCTCGAATTGTCGGTTCATGTTCCCACTTTTGGGCCCTTCTTGGGGCCGTCTTGGGGTCTTCTTATGCGATCTTGGGCGCCTCTAGGGTCGTTCTGGGGCCCTCCTGGACCTTCCTGGGGCCCTCTTGGGGGCCTCTTCGGCCGTCTTGGGGCGGTCTTGGGGGCCTCTGGGGCCACCTTGGGGCGTCGGAAGCCAGAAAACGCGAGAACATAAACCACATCGAAAATCATACCAAGAAAATTCACGATTCTGGCCTCTTGGGGCCCTCTTGGGAGGTCTCTTGGGGCGTCTTCGGGGCCTCTAGACCTCTCTGGGGCCATCTTGGGCGTCTTGGGCCAATCTCTCCGTGACTCGAGGCCGTCTTGGGTCGTCTTGGAGGCCTCTTGGGACCCTCTGGGGACCCTCTGGGCCCGTCTCGAGGCGCCCTTGGGCCCGAACAAGCCAAGCGGGCAGCCGCGGCAAGGCCCCGGGGAACCGCGCCAGGGCCCGAGAGATTTGGCAAGTTGGGCTCCGGGCCCCTTAACGACTCCTCATGAGTGCTGGCTGAGGCTCAGGCGATGAGGCAAAGGACGGGTGACCTGAGAACACGCCCAGTCCGTGCCCAGAGGCACGGTGGCCGATGATTGGTTAGGAAGATGAGCACGACTATGATAATCATGTTGGCTGTGGTGATGGTAGTGGTGCTGATAAAAGATGCTGATGATGAGGATGCTGCTGATGCTGATGCTGATGTTGACGATGATGATGCTGCTGATGATGCTGATGATGATGCTGATGCTGATGCAGATGCTGATGCTGATGATGGTTGTGGTGGTGGTGGCGGTGGTTGGGCTGGTAGTGATCATGGCGGTGGTGGCTGTGGTGATGATAGTGGTGCTGATAAAAGATGCTGATGATGAGGATGCTGCTGATGATGATGCTGATGCTGATGCTGACGATGATGATGATGATGCTGATGATGCTGATGATGATGCTGATGATGATGATGCTGATGCTGATGTTGACGATGATGATGCTGATGATGCTGATGATGATGCTGATGATGATGATGATGCTGATGATGATGCTGATGCTGATGATGATGATGATGATGATGATGGTTGTGGTGGTGGTGGCGGTGGTTGGGCTGGTAGTGATCATGGCGGTGGTGGCCATGACGATGGCAGTGGTGGCCATGTCGATGTCGATGTCGATGGTGATGGCGATGGCGATGGCTATGATGGTGAGGCTGATGATGATGATGATGCTGATGCTGATGCTGCTGCTGATGATGATGAGGATGATGCTTCTGTGTGATGATGACGACGGTGATGACGCTGTTGCTGATGATGATGATGATGATGATGCTGTTTTTGGTGTTTTTTGTTGTTTTTTTTGATTGTGTTGTTGTTTTTTTGATTTTTGTTTTTTTTTGTTTTTTTTGATTTGATTGATTGGTTTTTGGTTGTTTGTTTTTTTTTTGATTTTTGTTGTTTTTTTGTTGATTGTTTTGGTTTTTTTTTGTTTTTGTTTTGTGTGTTATTTTTGGTTTTTGTTGTGTTTTTTGTTTGTGTGTTGACGATGATGCTGATGCTGATTGCGCTGATGATGATCATACTGATGATATTGACTGTGATTCTGATGACGACGGTGATGCTGATGATAAGTTGATGATGATACTGCTGATGATGATGCTTATGCTTATGATGTTGATGATGCTGATTATGATGATGGTGACGATGATTATGATGGTGCTGATGATCATGCTGATGATGCTGCTGATGATGATGATGATGATGAGGATGATTCTGATGATTATGATGCTGATGTTGTTGATGATGATGATGCTGATGAGATGATGACGGCGACGATGATGATGATGCTGATGATGCTGATGCTGATGATGCTGATGCTGATGCTGCTGATGCTGATGCTGATGCTGATGATGATGATGCTGATGATGATGATGATGATGATGATGACGACGACGACGACGACGACGACGATGATGATGATGATGATGATGATGATGATGATGATGATGATGACGATGATGATGATGATGATGCTGATGGTCCTGATGAGGAGGAGGAGAAGGAGGAGGAGGAGGAGGTGGAGTAGACAGGAGGAGGGGAGGAGGCGGAGAGGGGGAAACGTGAGAGGAGCGAGAGAAAGATAATGAAGGGACGGCTCATCCTCTCCCTCCCTTTCCCTCCTCCCTTCCCTCCTCTTCTCAACCTCCCTCAACTCCTCTCCTCCTTTCCTCCGTCTTGTTTGTCATCCTCGTAAGGGGGTTGTCGTCTTCGCTGCCGACGACGGCAGCGAGGACCCCGTCAGGCTGGCCAGGCTCCCGCTGCTGCTGGTGGTGCACGCGGAGCGGGACGCGGAGAGCTCCGTGCGCGACGCGCGTGCCCTCCTCGGCTGCGTGGGATGGGCGGGTGGAGGAGGAGGGGGGGGAGGAGGAGGAGGAGGAGGTAGGAGGAGGAGATGGAGGAGGAGGAGTAGGAGGAGGAGGAGGAGGTATGGAGGAAGGTAGGAGGGAGGAGGAGGAGGAGGGAGGAGGAAGAAAGGTAGCATTTTCAGCAGGAGGGGGACGCTGGCGAAGTAGGAGGCGTGAGGAGGACGATGGGGTTTGAGGAGGAGGAGGAGGAGGTGGAGAGGAGGAGGACAGGAGAGGAATGCAAAGTAAGATCCAATCGACTGCAGATGGCTCCGCAGACCCCCCAATGTTAAAGCAATGCATTAATGAGAAGGATGATATTCAGTGCTCACCTGCCAGCGTTGCTGCAGAACGCCACTCCCTTCCTGCCCCCCGTCTCCAACCAATGTACCCTCCTTTCCGCTCTTGAGTACGTGTGGTTGGTGTCTTTGATACGTCGAGGGAATACTAGAATAGTCGGTGTTAGGCACCGCCAAGATTCGAAAACAGAGCCGCCATGGAGCCGTGCAGCGCTACGTGTGCTGAAGTTTCGGGCCTGAACTCGTAACGAAGTCTCAGGCGATAGCTCCATTCTGAGAAGGGTTCAGTGACAACCCATAGTAAGGACGGGTCACCTTCCCAAGGGCACCTTTGCGTCCTCAGATTTGTTCGGCAGTGCGCCGCTAGAGAAGCTTCAACTGGGGCGTCCAAGGACCTTCCAAGGTTCTTGCGTCCTTGCAACGCGTCCTTAGTGCAGATTCTGACTGTAGTCTCCACCCCGCCCTTCGCTGCATGACACCATGCATGCGCGCGGGCCGAGGCGAGAGCCCAATCTTGAAGGAACGACCAGCGCTCCGTCCTAGAATCGGCGGCGAGCGAGGGGAGGAAGTGAGAAGGAGAAGGCTATCTCAGAAGGCGGCGGGACTTCTCAGAAGCCCTCGCGCCTTTGGGACATTTTTTTTTGCTGTCGTCGGGGAAGGCTCAGACCATTTCTCAGAAGGCCAGGGGGCTTCCCAGCCTTCTGAGAAGGCCTTCGGCTTCTCACTTTGGCCCCCTCACGCGCCACCCCCTGCACCTGTTGCAGGATTTTGGGGCAGCTGCTCGCAGAGGCCTTTCTTCGAGAGAGGACCGCCCCCCTCGGCCGCCGAGCCGGTGCGGACCCGTGAGGGCGCCTGGCGCTGCGGCGAGAGGACTACAGTGGAGGCCCCTGCCGAGAAGCACCCTGCCTGCCTCCAGGGTGCCCTGGGTTTCTTGGGCGTCCGATGCTTTTCGCCGCGGAGAGCGTGACGTTCCCACGCCCGAAATCGATGCACGTCCTGGGGTCTCAGGGCTGGATTTCCTGTGGAAGGTTTCTTGTGGACTGGCATCGACTGTACTTTGATTGAAAGCCACCCCCTTCCATGATCAAGCTTACGGGAAGGATTGTCTCAACGGAGTCAATGGTGCAAATTCTGGATTTTGACGCAATCGTGTGCTACGACATCTGTGTCTCGGCGCTCGGGCGCTCCCGTCAAGCTCTTGAGGGCCGCCCTCCCCGGGGGGCGTACATCGGCGCCATGCTTTGTCTTGCCTGGTCTACCCACTTCCATCCCTGAAAGTGTTGCAAGCTTCTACGACTAATGTTCGCGGCGTTCAGGCGGGAGTCACATTTTGAAAACGCACCCCGCCATCCGTGAACCTGTTGCCATGTTTCAGACGATTCGTAGGCGGCGCTGAGGCGGGAGCCACATTTTGGGAAGGAGCCACCCTTCCTCCGCGAAGTTATTGCCAGCTTTTAGCACGAGTGTGCGCGGCCCTAAGGCGAGAGCCACATTTTGAAAAGGAGGCGCCCTCCATCGGTGAATGGATGCAAACTCCTAAGAACCACACTTTGAGAAGGATGCGTTCTCCATCCGTGAATTTGTCGCACACTTTTCAGACTGATGTGCGCGGCGCTATGGCGAGAGCCTAGAGCCACACTTTGAAACAGAGCAGCCCTTCATCCGCAAAACTGTTGCAAACTTTTGAGACGAAAGAGCGCGGTGCTGAGGCAAGAGCCACACTTTGAAAGCCACCCCCTCCATCTTTGAAATTGTTGCAAGTTTCAAGCTTCAGCATCACATTGCCAGGAAGTCTTAGGCGAAACGCCTGGCCCCCCCTACCGATACGTCTGGGGGTGCGACAGGGACGAGTTATTTTGAAGAAGAAGGGAAGGATAATCAGCAGGAGCAGGAGGAGGAGGAGGAGGAGGAGGAGGTGGAGGTGGAGGTGGAGGAGGAGGAGGCGGAGGAGGAGGAGGCGGAGGAGGAAGAGGTGGAGGAGTGTTTTCCCCACCGTTTTTTGTTGGGAGCCTCCAGAGGTCTCCAGGGAGGGGACGAGGACGATGGGGGGGGGCAGGGTCCACTCCCCATCCCCCTCCTCTTCCTCCTCCTCTTCCTCTTCCTCCTCCTCCTCCTTCGAGCGTCGAGCTGCAGACAGTGTCGAGCAATGCCTCCTCCTCGTCCTCCTCCTCCTCCTGCCCCACAGTCCTTCTTCGCCCCCCCTGCGCCGCCCGAGGCGCCATTGTGGCCCGCGTCCGCGCCGAGGGCGGCTGCGCGAGGCCGCGCCCATTAGGGGCGTCGGAGGCCCCCCCGGAGGCCCCGAGGTCTGGACTGGAGTCGGGCATGTCCCTCTACAGGAGGAGTATTCAAGAATAGTAAGAGCATAAAGACCGGGTGACGATGTGTTCTGCTTTTGTGTGGCATATACGTACATGCTTTTATGTTTGTGCATGTGTATAGGTATCTGTACATGTGTACGCATCTATATGCATATGCGTATGTTTATGTATAGGTAGATGTACACGTTCATGTACACGTATACATTCATGCATATGTTTGTATATATATAGTTATAGGTTTACGTATTCGTGTGTATACACATATATAATCATTTGCGTATGCAGGTGTGTATACAACTGTTTTTAACACACATATACATATATGTATATGTACATGCATACCTACATGTATTGTACTTGTATATATATATATATATATATATATGAAATATACAATTGTATATCGCTGTGTATGTTTGTGCACATATATGCCTGATCATACGTATATGTGTATAAATATGTATATACATACGTATACGTGTGCATGCATCTGTATATGCATGCATGTATACATATAATATATGTAGATGCAGATGCACACGCACATATATATATATATATATAAATATATGTATATGTATGTGTATGCAAACGCAACTGTATTTGTATGTGTAGTGTAGGTCTCTGTAGGTGTGTAGGTATGCACCGATATATATATATATATATGTATATATATATATACATATACATGTATGTATGTATATATATATATATATATATATATATATATAGCTCCCGCCCTCCTCTCTCTCTCTCTTCCCAATTCTGCCTGCAGGAGGACATGCCCGACCTAAGTCTGGACGGCGTTGCAGGATGTGGGGGCGAAGGAAGGGATGAAAAACGGTGCCCAAAAAGGGGGGCCTGAAGGGGCTCCCAAGGGGCCCTGAAGGGTTCCCATAGGGAGCCCTGAAGGGGCCCCAAAGGTGCCCCCCAGTACCCAAAAGGGGCCGCAAAGGGGCCCTGATGGGGCCCCCCAGTACCCAGTCTGGAAGCGATGGGCGCTCCATGGGCCACAGACCAGTACCCAAAAAGGGTCCCGGTCTGGAAGCGATGGTCTGTTGGCCCCCTTCAAAGAATGTTTACGGAACCTAGTACAGAGAACTCGAAGGGACCGGGGGACACTTGACTTCGTGTCTCAGGGCACGGTGGCGGATATGCGCGTCGGCCACGCAGGGGCGATGCGCACGTTCGGGAATCTAGTATAAACTCCGTGGCGGGTTCTTTCTGGCCATACCGCTGGGGAAACGCGAGTGTACACGATTATGTGCGATATGTTCGGGTAGGACTGGTGTATCCGAAGTATGTCCTTCTGCTTCCCATCTGGCCAGGCTGGCGCCCAGCCATTCACGGCCGCCTGCGGTCCGATTCGATTCGATTTGATTCGATTCGCCAGCTGGGGCCGCGATTCCGATTCGATTCGATGCGGCTCAATTCAACGGGATGGGCCAGGGCCAGCCATAGCAGGGCGCAGCGATCCCATTTCGATCCGACTCGGAACGATTGGCTGGCGATGCGCTTCGTTTCCAATCCGATCCGACTTCGCGATTCGATGCAGCTCGGGCCTGCCAGAGGATGAGGATGAGGAGGAGGAGGAGGAGGAGAAGGAGGAGGAGGACGAGGACGAGGAGGAGGAGGAGGAGGAGGCGGAGGAGGAGGAGGAGGAGGAGGAGGAGAGGGAAGGGGATGATGATGATGATGATGATGATGATGATGATGATGATGATGATGATGATGATGATGATGAGGAGGAGGAGGGGAGGAGAGAGGAGGAGGAGGAGGAGGAGGAGGAGGAGGAGGAGGAGGGGAGGAGGAGGAGGAGGAGGAGGAGGAGGAGGAGGAGGACCAGAAGGATTGCCCCGCCGACCCCCTGTGAAAGGCTCGCCGCGGTGCCAGACGAGGCGGCCGACTCCGACCCAGGGCGCAAGGGGGCGCGGCGGGGCCATCGGTGCGCCCTGCCGCCTGCCCACCGGTGGCAGCGATGGCGTCGTGGGAGGGCCAGTCGAGGCGACGCTTAAGTCGGGCATGTCTTCCTGGAGGAGGAATTCTCAAGAATAGTCAAAGAGTCGTCTGGGGACGATCTTTCCAGTGTTTTTGAATACTGTCGATTCGTTCCCGACTATTCCTTATCTAGTTGAACGCCCTGAGGGGGCAGACACCGCCGCCCACTTTTTTTGGAACGCGGAGTTTCTCTGCGGGGGTGTCCATGGCGACCCGAAGGGTCCAGAAAGGCTTGGAGGGCGGCGCAAGAGGGCGGCAAGAGGCTCTGAAGACTGCATGACATGCACCACACGTGTCGTCGTCGCCGTCGTCGTCGTCGTCTTCGGATGCGGGTTCGAGCACCCGTCCGGTTCGACCCCTTGAGTGGTATGGGCTCCGATTTGGAGCGGATCTCTGAATTTGTCGGCCTTCTGGAGGGCTCAGTGTGGCCGATGCCGGCGTCGTTGCTGCCGTCGTCGTGTAGAGGTTGGGGAGAATGATGGAGGAGGAGGATGAGGAGGAGGAGGAGGAGGAGGAGGAGGAGGAGGAGGAGGAGGAGGAGGGCTCAGGAGGACGAGGACGAGGAGGATGAGGAGGATGATTAGGACGACCACCATGCATATGCGGAGGGGGAGGGGTTCAGTAGGACCAGGTGGGTGGAACAGAAGGGGATGATGAAGATGAAGATGAAGATGAAGATGAACATGAATACGAAGACGAAGATTATGATGATGCTGATGACGATGATGATGCTGATGATGATGCTGATGATGATGATGATGATGGTGATGCTGATGATGACGATGATGATGCTGATGATGATGATGATGATGATGAGGATGAGGAGCATTGGATTATTATGATGCTTGGTGATGCTGGTGGTGTTGATGGTGGTGGTACGGTGGATGATGATGCTGATGATGATGCTGATGATGATGATGATGATGGTGATGCTGATGATGACGATGATGATGCTGATGATGATGATGATGATGATGAGGATGAGGAGGATGATGATGCTGATGATGATAATGATGATGATGCTGGTGATGCTGGTGTTGATGATGGTGGTGGCGATGATGTGCGGCCTGATGCTGTCTTGATGATGGACCGATGCTGATAACGATGATGATGCTGATGATGATGACGATGCTGATAACGATGATGATGTTGATACTGATGATGATGCTGATGATGATGATGCTACTGATACTGATGATGATTCTGATGATGATGACCATGATGATGGTGATGATGATGATCATGCTCATGATGATGAAAATGCTGATGATGATTGTGATGAAGAGGATGATGTTGCTGATGCTGATGATGATGATGACGATGCTGATGATGATGATGATGCTGATGATTGATAGTCTTGGTGATGCCGTGGACGTCCACAACCGACGACGACTGATGAGTACCATGTTGACAGCTCCGAACATGATGATGGTGCTGCTGATGATGATGCAAATGATGCTGCTGACGATGATCACCATGAAACGGGCTATCAGCATCATCGTGATGATTCTGATGTGTACGATGTCGGATCTTCACTTGTTGATGTGCATCTTGGCTGCTGGTGTAAACTCCATGTGTCCGCGTGCGCAGCCATGTGGGTCGTATGACCCTGAGGCCAGTACGGCCGCAGAGAGGCTGGAGGAACTGACAAGAACCGTCGGGTTCGTCCCAGAAAGCGCGCCGAGGAGTGTCTTCCCCATGTCCCCGAGACTGGGACGGCTGCAGAGAGGCTGGAGAAGCCCAACAACAACCGTCGGGTTCGTCCCAGGGGCACCTCCAGAGGGGCCCAAAGAGGAGCCGGAATGGGTCAAGTGCGGCGACTTGGGGTGAACGATGAAAACAGGAAGGGAAAAGAAGCAGTCCGGGTTTGTTTGCGGCTCTTGGAAGAGCCTCTGGAGGCTCTGAGGGGGCGTCCCAGATGGGCGAAACACTGTGCCGAGGAGGCGGCCAGACGGCCCAAGATGGGTCCGAGAGTCTGTCAGGGCGGTCGTAGAGAGCATGCCCGGGTCTTAAGATGGCCACAAGAGCCAGCGGAGATGCACAGGAATTCTGAGAGAGGTGCAGGGAGAAGTGCGAGAAGGCCAGAATCATCAAATTCTGATGTGTTTTACTATTTTTTTTGCTTGTTGGGGTGTTTTGGTATATGTGGCTCGAAAAGAGGTGGAAAGGCATCTGATACGGCTCAAAGTGGCTTGAAGGAGGATGAAAATGAGCCCAGGAGAGCCTCAGGATGCCCGAAAAGCCGGCTCAGTGGGCTCCTGGAGAGGTCTTTGAGAGCCTGGCGGCGCCTGGAAGGCTAGCACGTGAAAGGGGGGTGGTCGTCTTGGGACGGACAAGGCGGCCAGAAGGCGCCCTGGCCGCAGCCGGGGCCCCCGGGCCAGCGGAATGAGCGAGGCGCGGGGAGGACCCAAGGAGGGGTTGCGAGGGCTCAGAGGCAGAGGTAGGTATGAAAAGCGCGCTGGAGAGAAGACTTACACAAAGCATTATCGAAGACCATGCTGTGGATCTCAGACGCCGTACCCGGTGGGGCGGTGGATCGCTTCGCTCATGCGGCCGGCCCATATTGCCTCGCCGTTTGGGGGCCGCGTTGGGGCCTCTTGGGGGCCTCTGGGAGGCAGTTTTGAGGCCTCTTGGAGGCCGTGTTGGGGCCTCTTGGGGCCTCTTGGGGGCCTCTTGGGGCTTCCTGGGGTGCCTCCTGGGGGCCCCTTGGGGCCTCTTGGGGGTCTATTGGAGCCTCCTGGGGGCCTCTTGGGGCTGAAGGCTCGACTTTCCGGTTCTTGGTCCCCGTCTTGGGCCCCTCTTGGGGCCGTTTTGGGGCCTCCTGGGGCCATCTTGGGCGCCTCTTGGGCTGTCTTGGGGCAATCTTGAAGCCCTCTTGGAGGCTTCTTGGGCCGTCTTGGGGCGGTCTTGGTGGCTTCTTGGGCCGTCTTGGAGAGATGGAAAGCCGCAATGGCGAGAAACGTCGTGCATGCGAGACATTTTCCGTTTCCCGCAGGGAATGGGACGATTTTAGCTTCTAGGGGCCCTCTTGGAGAGCTTTTTGAGGCTCTCGTGGGGCTTCTTCGCGGCCTCTGGGGCCATCTGGAGACCATCTTGAGCGTCTTGGAACGATCTTTCGGCGAATTCGGGGCCTCCTGGGCCGTGCAGGGGGCGTCCTGGCGCCCTCTTGGCGCGCTCCTGGAGCGCCCCGGGGGAGTCGGCCGGGCATCGGCCCGGGTACTGTTCGTCCGGGGGTCCCCAGGGGCCGCCACGCGCGCGCGAACTAGAACTATTGTCAGCCTGTTGCCGGAGATCTTAGCACGCCTCTGGCCCCGTTGGGCCGGCGAACTTTTCATCCAACATCGGCTTGAAGGAGGGCATGCCCGACCCAAGGCAACGGCTTCTTTAAGGGTTTTCTTTTGGAGGTGCACCAGCCCCGGTCGCCCATCTTTTCATCCACATTGCAAGAACAGGGGCCCGAGTTGGAGCCGTCTTGGGGGTCCGAGGTGGCCCAGCTCTGGTTTTGACCAGCAGGACAGAATGGGGAGGTTCGAGGCTCTGGGTTCGGGAAGGCTTTTCGCGTTTTTCGGCCTCCAGGGGGCGTTTTCGGGCCCTAGGGCCGTCAGAAACGGCTCAGGGGTGAAAAACTGTACTAGATGGACTCCAGGAGGTGCACGGGGACCGACGTTGAGTCGATTTGGCATCATCCCCCCTCCTGACCGACGTTCTGGAGTTCCAACCGCTTCAGACCTCCTTGCTACCTCCAAGATAGGAGCTCTCTCTCTTGTAGCTGCACTGAACTAAGCCGCCCATCCTTTCATCCAACATGCAAACACGGGGGCCTTAGTTGGGCTACGCCTGCACTGTTTTACCAGGATTCGGGGTTCTGTTTCCCCAAACAGTGCTTGCACGTAGGGGTTCTTATCTCTTTTCTCAAGAACTGGGCCTGTGGACCGCCATGTGGCCGCCGTCGCCGTCTCGTTTCACCCCGTCGCCGCGCGTCGCCTGGGCCTGCGGGCCCCTATGGCCGCCATGTCGCCGCCTCGTCGCCGCCCGTTGCCCCCCGTCGCCGCCCGTCGCCTGGGCCTGCGAGCCGTTTTGGCCGCCATGTGGCCGCCATCGCCGCCTCGTCGCTGCGCGCCGCCTCGTCGCCGCCCGCTTTGCGGTGCTTTGCGTTGCTTTGTATGTTTTGCATTACTTTGCATTTCTTTGCGTTCTTTGGCATTGCTTTGCGTTGCTTTGCGTTACATTGATTGCACAACATGTATAGCACCGCGTATCTTTCACAAATATTGTGCCAAGTATATTCTCCTTTAATTCGTGCTAAGATCTCCGGTAACAGGTTAACAATATTTCTAATTCGCGCGCGCGTGGCGGTCCCTGGGGACCCCTGGACGAAAAGTACCGCGGGCCATGCCCGACCGACTCCCCCAGGGCGCTCCAGGAGCGCGCCAAGAGGGCGCCGGGACGCCCCTACACGGCCTAAGAGGCCCCGAGTCGCCGAAAGATCGCTCCAAGACGCCCGCCCGAGTGACGGACTCGCAATGAGGTTCACCACGCAGATTGCACCACGTAGATTTCCATTCAAAAACAAATCAGGATCCTCCCCCCCTGGGTGTCGCGGCTCCCCCTTGGGACATTCCCTCATCCCTCCCTTCCTCCTCCTCCCTCCCCCTCCTCCCTCCTTCCCCCCTCCCTCACCTGCCTCCGCCGCCTCCATCTTCCTCCTCCTCAACCTCCTCCGTACCTCCTCCTCTCCTCCTCCTCTCTCCTCCTCCCCTCCATCCTCCACCCCCCTTTCCTCCTCCCCTCCTCCTCCTCCACCTCCACCTCGCTCCTCCACACCCCCTCCTTTCTCTTTTCCTTTTTTCCCATCCGCCCCTCATCCCTCCTTCCGTCCCCAGCCTCCCTCCTCCACCCCTTCAGCCCTCCTCCCTTTTTCCTCATTCCTCTTCCATCCCTCCCTAAGTGCTTTCCTTCTTTCTCCTCTCTTCCTCCTCCGTCCCTCTCCTCCACCTCCTCCTCTTCACCACCGCCGCCAGCCGCCGCCGCCGCCGCCGCCTGACGCCGCCGTCGTCGTCGAGTCGTCGTCGTCGTCGTCGTCGTCGTCGTCGTCGTCGTCGTCGTCGTCGTCGTCGTCGTCGTCGTCGTCGTCGTCGTCGTCGTCGTCGTCGTCTTCGCCGTCGCCGTCGCCGTCGTCGTCGTCGTCGTCGCCGTCGTCGTCGCCGCCGTCGTCGCCGTCGTCGTCGTCGCCGCCGCCGCCGCCGCCGCGGTCGGTGGCCCCGAAGCCCTTGAGGTACTTCCACCACGCGCTCCTCGCGGAGAGCTCCGCGGGCGTGGTCCACGACGCGCTCGCCGAGGCCCCCGCGGGCGGCGGCATCGGGGGCAGGGGCGGCCTCCTCCCCCGCTCGACAGGACGCAGGCAGGAGCAGCGCTCAAGGGGCCTCCTCCTTCTGCCTCCTCCTCCTCCTCCTCCTCCTCCTCCTCCTCCCTCTTCCTCCCTCCTCCTCCCTCCTCCTGCCTTCTCCTCCTCCTCCTCCTCCTCCTGCCGCTCCTCCTCCTCCTGCTCCTCCTCCTCGTCCTCTTCCTCCTCCTCCTTCTCCTCCTCTCTCTCACTCACTCTCTCCCTCTCTCTCGGCCTTGAGGTCATGCTGACGCGTCCATCCCTCTCCTCCTCCTCCTCCTCCTCCTCCTCCTCCTCCTCCTCCTGGTCGTCCTCCTCCTCCTCCACGTCCACGTCACGTCCACGTCATCCGGGTTGACAGCCGCAAGAGGCCCCCGGGACCGGTCGGTAGTCTATGAACAACCTGGGGAAACGCAAGGAGGGGCGCGGCAAGCACACCCGTCAGGCCCCCCGCCCGAATTTTGGCGCCCCCCAGAAGGGAAGGCGGGGAGAAGGAAGGGCAAGGGGGAAGGGGGGGGAGGGAGGGGAGAGGAGGAGGGGGGAGAGGAGGGGAGGGGGGGGGGGAGGAAGAGGAGAGAGGGAGAGGGGAGAGGAAGGGGGTGGGGGGCGACAAGAACGGGGCAGGGGGCCCGACAGGCGGAGGGGCCTGGGGCCCGTGAGCACGACTCCGGCATCACACTGCGACACCATGGAAGCTCTCAAAGACAGCACGAAGAGGCCCCAAGAAGGTGGCCGCACGAGCGGTGGCGCAGAGCGCCTACCTTCGGGGGCGGACGGGACCCCCAACAGTGACACGTCGATTCGTGAATTGTCCGTTTTCGACTCTCGAGATGGCGCCGTGCCCGTTATTTTCCAGGCTTGCGCCCGCCATGTTTGGGCCTCAGGTCGTTTTCACTAAACCACGTTTTACTGAAGGGGGGTCTGTCCAACCCCGATACTTGGTGTATTGACACAAACCGACCCCTTTGGAACCATCCAAGCCGAAGACCCAGAAACACGAGAACAACTTCCGGTGTCTCCTGGTGAAAACAGACGCCCACGCCACACCTACCCCAAGTCTTCCACGCACGACGAAACGCCCCGAAAGCACGCGCCCAAACCCGGCAAGCACGGCCCCGGCTGCGAGGGGCCCCAGGGGCGGCGGCCACTCGGGGGAACCCGGTCAGATGCGGAGGGCCGAACCCACCACGAGGCCGCCCCCGAACGGTCGGGGGAACCCGCCGTTTGGCAGAGTGCCGTGTAGAAACACGAACACTGGCAGCGCAGCCACCCAATGTGCAAGCCGACCCGGGAAGAGCCAGAGCTCGTCGTCATGCGTGCTTTCCTTGCCTGACCTCCTCACAAGCATTACTCTGTAGGCTCCGATGACCACCTTTCGGTGTCGATGGGTCATGTTAGGGTGCCCACCCCGCCCGACCATGGCCGAAGCCACCGCCGAGCGACACAGGCCTCCCGGGACCGCACACCCCGCCCGACCATGGCCGAGACCACCGCCGAACGACATGTGCGCCCCCAGTTGACGGTGCGCCTCGACCAAGGGCGTCGCCGTCCTACCTCCCCGTCCACCCTCAGGGGAAAGGTCCGGAGACCCAACCGCCCCTGATAGGTTGTTGGACGAGGTGGGTTGTACACTCCCGCCCCCGAACGAAGAAATGAGACAGGAAATAGGTCCGCCAGAGCCCCGAGCCAGAGACGCAACACCAAAGCCAGCGAACCTATCCCCACCGAAGGCTCAAGAGGGGGCGCCCCCGAGGGGGCATGGGTTAGCCGTACCTCCACCCTCCTCCTCCCCTCCTTGATCCCTCACCCCGAAGGCCCGAAGAAGACAGAGCCCCAACAACACCACTAAGATCATGGGATGGGGTGGGGTCGAGAGGAGGGGGGTGAAGATAAGGTGGAGAATACGTTGTCCCAGGTGCGGCCGGGCCGCTCGACACTTGTGTACCTGCACCTGCGACGACGACGACGACGACGACGATCGCAGTCCCAGCAGTTGAGCGGCCACACGTGGAGGCCTGTGTACCTGCACCTGCTCCTCCTCCTCCTCCTTCTCCTCTGTCTCCTCCATCTCGTCCATCTCCTCCATCTCTTCCTCGTCCTCCTCCTCGAGGGGGGATCACCTCGGCCGGCGGCGGCCGCGGGCGGGGCCTTCCTGTGCCGTCTGGAGGCCCTCCTGGGTGCCTCGGGGCCGCCAGTGGGCGGCCATGAGCAGCGTTCGCGGTCCAGGCCTGTGCAGTGGGAGCCCATGCCAAGAGACACCCTGCTTGCCTCCAGTCGAAAGCTGGGCGAGGGCTGCTAAAACCTCCTGGAAGGAAAAAACAACTTCCCGGAACGAGGCGCGGCACGCGAAACAGTCAACGGGCTTCTGCCCGGAAGGACGAGGACAACCTCCCGGAGGTCGATTTTAGCGGCCACGGATTTAGCAGCCTTTGCCTGGCTTCCGATCCAGGGTGCCCTGGGTTTCTTGGGTCTCGAGGCTTTTGCGAGGCATACAAGAGCGCGACGTCCCCGCGCCCAGAATAAGTGGACGTCCTGGGGTCTCAGGGTTGGGTTTCTTGTGGAAGGTTTCTTTCGGTCGAGCTCCTACCGTAGAAAGATCCTCAGGATTGAGGATCGAGGGCTCAGGGCTGAAGGGGCCTGAGGGCAGTCCAACTCGTGCCTCGAGGCACAGTGGTGGATATTCAGATGGCATAAACATACAACTTTCTGAGGTCCGCGCGGGTTTCTCGGATCTATGCGCCCCCAGCGGTGTCCAGCGCGGAACCAAGAATTCCGCGTGGACCTCCGTTAGTGTATGTTCATGCCGCTTTTTGTTTCTCTATCCAGTTGCCTGCGGCAAGTCCGACTGCCGTGCCAGTCCAGCAGTCTCAGTGGCAGGCAGCTGTTTGAATCGGTGAGGATGATGCTGGCGAGGAGATGATGAAGAGGATAAGGATAGGATTAAGAATATTGTGACGGACGATGGGCAGGAATCACATTATGACGATGATGGTTGTGGTATTGATGATGAGGTGGACGATGATGAGGACAATGACGATGATGATGATGATGATGATGATGATGATGATGATGATGATGATGATGATGATGATGATGATGATGATGATGTTGATGATGATGATGATGATGATAATGGTGGTTGTGGTGTTGATGATGACGGTGATGATGATACTACTTGATGGCGATGACGATGACGACGATGCTGACATCGACGACGACGACGAAGTCGACGACGATGATGATAATGATGGTGGTGTTGAGGATGAGGACGAGGATGCAGATTGTGATGATGATGATGATGATGATGATGATGATGATGATGATGATGATGATGATGATGACGGCAACAACGTTGATGATGTTTATGATGTTGATGATGATGTTGCTCATGATGATGCTGTTGTTGTTGCTGATGATGCTGCTGCTGCTGATGATGATGATGATGATGATGATGATGATGGTGGTGATGGCGGTGATGATCATGATGATTGTGATGAAGATGAGGTTCAGGATGTTTTATGTGCCAAGGCTCCTGTTGATGCCATGCCGCCATGCTGGCGGCGGCGCCTCTGGCTGCTCTCTCTCGGCGCGGCCCACCGCTCACTGCACGGGGGAGGACGCGAGACCTGGCGGCCCCCCGGGAAGCAACGACCGGGTGCGGACCCCGAAGGCCCGGCGCTCCCCGCCTGCACCAGGGGGCGCGTTGGCCCGACAACAGGCTCGTGGGGGTGCCCCTCAGGGGCTGAGGTTGGTGATGATGATGATGATGATGATGATGATGATGATGATGCTGATGCTGATGATGATGATGATGATGATGATGGTGATGGTGATGGTGATGGTGATGATGATGATGGTGATGATGATGGTGGTGGTGGTGATCATAATGTTGGTATGATGACGGTGGTAACAATGCTAATGTAAATGCTTGTGGTGGTGATGCTCATGAGGACATTGATGACGATGATGAGACGGATGGTGATCATGCTGATGATGGGGATGATGGTGAGCTCGAGGGCGATGCTGATCATGGTGGTGATTGTGACGGGGATGGCTGCTGTGATGATGAGCATCATGATGATGGTTGTGATGGTGATGATGATCATGATGGCGATGATTATGATGTTCGTGGTAATGATAATGGTGGTAATCATGGTGAGTGTGATGATGGTGGTGATCATGACGATGGTGGTGACTATGATAATCATGATGGCTACCATGATGGGGATGACGATGCAGATGATGACGGTGATGATGAGAATGTTGGTGATGATTCTGATGAGAATTATGCTGATCATGCTGACGGTGCTGACGACGACCATGATGCTGATTTGGATGATCGGGATGGCGATGATGACGAGAGTAATGGTGATGATGTTGATCTCGCTAATAGCTGTGACAATGATGGTAATGATTGTGATGCTGATGAGTATGGTGATGGAGACGATGATGGTGGTAATGGACATGATGGTGGTGATGATGATGGTGTTTTCGCAGACTATGATGATTGTGCTGCTGATGATGATGATGACGATGTGGATGATGACGACCGTGGTGATGATCAGGGTAAGGGTGGTGCTGATGACCATGGTCATGGTGATGTCGATGCTGATACTGATGGTGATAACGATCATGATGCTGATAATGGCAGTGATGACGACGATGGGGATAACTATACTGTCAATGATGATGGTGATGGTGATGATGCTCATGATGCTGATCGTGATGGCGACGATGGCGTTGATGACGGTGATCATGATAATGATGGTGATCATTATGATCGTAATGATCGTGATCATGATGGTAGTGATGACGATGCTCGAGAATGATGGTGATCGTGGTCATGATGCCTGTGATGATGATGGTAATGGAAGTGATTGAAGATTATGTTGATCAATGTGATGATTGTGAAAATGTTTATAATGATAATGCTCATGATGACGATGAGGATGATGATAATGATGGTTGTGACGATGATGGTCTTGATAACAATCAGGATGCTGATCATGGTGATGCGATGGGTGTGACGAAAGGACTTGTGTTGGTGATGATGCTGGTGATCATGATGATCATGAGGATGGTGGTGACGATGGTGGTACTTATGACACTTTTCTTGGTGGCGATGATGCTGTTGATGATGATGATGACGATGATGAGTTTGAGCTTGACGGTCATAGTGGTAATCATGAGGATGGTGGTGACGATGGTGATAATGGTGCTGATCATGAAAGTGACAATGGCGATGACGATGATGCTGATGATGAGGATAATCACGGTGGTGATGATGATGCAGATGATCATGATGATGGTGGTGACGGTAATGATCATGATAATGGTCATATTGGCGATGCTGATGGTGCGGATGATTGTGATCATGGTCGTGATGATGTTGGTGCCGGTTTCGGTACGGATGATGATCATGATGGTGATAGCCATGGTGACGATGATAGTGATCATACTGGTGATGGGGATGATAATTTTGACCCCTGATGGCCGTGTTGGTGGGTGTGGCGATGGTGGTAATGAAGCAGATTATAATGACGATGATGATGACACTCAGAGTGATGCGGATGATGACGATGCTGATTATGATGGTATTCATGGTGGCGACGGAGCATATGATAATGGTGGTGATGCGGATGAAGGCGATGGTAATGGTGATGGTGGTGTTGATGATGATCATTTTCGTGATCATGGTGATGCTGATGATGCTGATGGGAGTGGTGGTGATGATGATGCTAATGATGATCATGATTCTGGTGGGGGCGACGATGATACTGCAGATGATTATGGTGATGGTGATGACGATGATGATGATGATGATTGTGGCAATGCTGATGGTGATGGTGGTGACGATGATGGTAATGATGACGGCCATGCTGGTGATGATGATGTCGATGATGATGATGGTGATAATGCTGGTGTTGATGGTAATCCTGGTGGTTATGATCATGGTGGTCACGCTGATGACAATGATGATGCTGATGTCGACGGGCATGGTGATGATGAGAACGATGGTGATGATGATGATAGTGGTGATCCGCATCGTAATGAAGACGGGATTGATTGTGACGACGGTGATGATGATCGATGGTGGTGATGGTGGTGATGAGAACGGTGATGATGACCATGGTGACGATGCTGGTTCTTATGTTGATGGTGGTGGGGATGTTGGGGATGATGGTGGTGATGGTGGTGATGAGGTGGTGATCATGGTGGTGGTGGTGGCGATGATGATAATGATGATGATGATGGCGATGGTGATGGTGACGGTGGGGATGGTGACGATTATGATGCTCATGATGGTGGTGGCGACGATGGTGACGAATTTGATGTTATGATGACGGGGTTGATGGTGGTGATGGTCATAGTGATGATGATAATGATGATGATGATGCGAACGGTGGTGCTGATGATGATCATGATGATGGTTGTGGCGATGAGGATTATGAACAGGATGTCGGTGGTCACCATGCGAATGTTGGTATCAATGCTGATGAGGCGTATGCTGATCATGGTGCTGGTGGTGTCGATGGTTGCCATGATGCTGATCATTATGATGACAATGCTGGTGATCATAATGGTGACGGTGATGATGATGCTGGTTGTGGTGGGTATGATGATAATAACGGTGTTGATGGCGATGGTGATCTGATGATGTTCGCAATGATGAGGATGGCGGTGGTGAGGATGGGAGTGATGATGATGATACATATACTGATGCTTATGATGATGGTGGTGGCGATGATGGTGAGGACGATGCTGATGATGTTGGTGATGCTGTTGATCTTGATGGCGATGCTGATAATGACGGCTTGATTTATGCTGATGGTGGTCATGATGGTGGTTCCAGCGGTGGCGATCATGTTGATGACAGTTTCGATAGCCATGATGGTGCTAATGAATTGGCTGATGGGAAGGGTGGTGATGATGACGCTGACGTTTGATGATCCTGATGGTAATGGTGATTGTTGTGGCGATGATGGTAATGATGATCATGCTGGTGATGACGATGATGATGGCGATTGTGATGGTGACGGTTATGAGAACGATGGTGATGATGATTGTGATGGTTATGTTGATGGTGGGTGCGTTACTTAGGGTGATTACGTTTATGACGATGGTGGCGATGATGGTGATGCGTATGTTGAGAATGATGGCTATGGTGCTGGTGTTGATGATGTTGGTGCTGCTGATGTTCATGATGATGGTGGTAGCGATGGTAATGATGCTGGTAGGTGGGATGACCGTGGTGACAATGATGATCATGATGCTGGTGATCATGTTTGTGATGCTGAAAGTGGTGGTGATGATGAAGATCATGGTTATCATGCTGATGGTCTTGCGGGCAATGGTTATTCTTATGATCATGGTGATGATGACGATGATGATGCCGATGGCGAAAATGATGGTGATAATTGCGATGCTTACGATGGCCATGATGATGGCGACGATGATGGTGATGTTGATCATGATGGCCATGATGGCGGAAACGGAATTGATCATGATGGCAACGATGATGAGGGTGGTGCAAATGATGATGATGTTGATCCTGCTGATGTTCATGATGGTGGTGTTGCCAATGCTAATGGTGATGGTGTTGATCATGGTGCTGGTGACGATGGTGATGCTGATCGCGGTATTGATGGTGATGCTGATGGATATGATGGTTATGTTGATGTTGATGACCATGCATGCTGATGCTGCTTGGGATCATGTCGGTGGTGGTGATGGTCGCAAACCTGCGAGGGTGGTTATGATGATGATCCGGGTGGCAATGATGATGATGATGATGATGATGCTGATGATGACGGGCAAGGTGATACTGACAATGATGGTGGTGGTGATGGTCATGGTGGCGGCTGTCATGCTGATCATGGTTGTGGTTCTTACGGGGGTAATGGTGACGGGAATGATGATCATGATGCCGAAAAAGATGGCGATGATGGTGGTGATGATGGTGATGTGGGAATGGTGGTCATGATGACAATGATGATGCTGATGATGATGATGATGATGATGATGATGATGATGATGCTAGTGGTGATAATGGTGATTCTGCTGATCGTGCAGCTGGTGGTCACGATGGTGGTAATGACGGGAATGATGGTGATGACGGCGACCATGTTCATGATGCTGAGCATGATGGTGGGGATACGGATGATATATGTTGATCATTGGGAAGGTGGTGACCATTCTGGTACTGATGATTCTTATCATGCGTATGACGCTAGTGACTATGATCATGCTGCTGATGATGATGCGGGTGATCATGGTAATGTCGATTCCGTTGGCGATGATCATGGAGATGGTGGTGGCGACGATGAGAAAGATGACTGCCATGATGGTGCCGATGATGGTGGCGACGATGATGCTGCTGCTGGTGATGGTGCTGATGATGATGGTGGCTATGTTGATCAGGATGATGGTAGTGACGGGAATCATACGGATGGCTTCCATGATGATGGCGATCATGGTGATGATGGTAATGGTGATCATGGTGATGGCGTTGCTGATGATCATGATGATGATGATGGTGGTGATGGTGATACTGCGAATGATCGTCCTGATGCTGGTGCTGATGACGATGTTTATAAGGGTCATGCTGGTTCTGATGACCATGATGCTGGTGAGAACGGTCATGACAATGCTGGTGATCATTATGGTGATGCTGTCGACGACGATGTCGGTACTGATATTGCTGATGTTGGGAATGTTGGTGCTGGTGATGCTGATGGTTTTGATGATCATGATGGTGGTGGTGACGATGGGGACGACGTCGACGTTCCTGTTGATGAGGATGATGACGGCGATGATGATGATGATGATGATGATGATGATGATGATGGTGATGATGATGATGATGCTAATGTTTTTGTTTATGCTGATGGTGATGACTATGATTAGGATGGTGATGACGATGATGAGGATGATTCTGATGAGTGGTGAATGTGGTTTTGCTGCTCATGGTGAATCTGATGATGATGATGATGATGACGATGCTCATGACGATGGCGATGCAAATGATTACCTTGGTGATGATGACGACGACGAGGACTAGGCGTATGAAGAGCAGGACCAAGAGGAAGCGCGGAACAAGATGGGGATCGCCATTTGATCATGATGATAGTGGTGACGATGGTGCCGATTGTGGCCGTGATGCTGATTACGATGATGCTGATGCTGATGATGATGCTGATGATGGCGGCGGTGGTGATGAAGGTGGTGATGATGACAATGACAATGATGAAAATGTCAAAACATGATGATGGTAGCGGTGATGGTGATGGTGATGGTGATGGTGATAATGATGTTATGATGATGTGATGATGATGTTCGACGACGGCGAAGAGTTTGAGGATGATGATGATGGTGATGATCATGATGATGATGATGACGATGACGATCACGATGCGGATGAGGATGCTGATGGCGATGCTGATGATGATGAAGACGATGCTGCTGATGATGATGATGATGATGATGATGCTGTTGCTGCTGATGATGATGATGATGATGATGCTGCTGCTGATGATGATGATGATGATGATGATGATGATGATGGTGATGGTGATGAGGAGGAGGAGGAGGAGAAGGAGGAGGAGGAGGAGTAGGAGGAAGAGCAGGACATGGAGGAGTAGAATGACGACGAGGAGTAGGAGGAGCAGGAGGAACAGGAAGGGGAGGAAGTAGAGGAGAGTCGCCCCTTCTGTAACTTTTCGTCTTCTCTTCTCGAGGAGTGCTCGTGAACCTCATTCGGGCAGTCTTGGGGCTGGCCTGGGCTCCTGCGGGGCAGGATTGGGGGTCCTTGAAGGCCCTCCGTGGTCGTCCTGACCGTGATAGGGCTTTCTTGGGCCGTCTGGGGCTCTCCTGGCCACATGGAGAGTGTCTTGGGGCCGCCGTTTGGCCATCTCGGCGCCATCTTGGGCAGTCGAGGGGCTCTCTGATGCCGTATTGGCTCTCTCCAGAGGCTCCTTACAGCCAGCCTGAGGCCGTCTTGGGGTCCTTGTGGGCCATCACGTGGGCCTCCTCGGGCCATCTTGGAGGCTTCTTTGGCCATCTTGGGCTGACGGAAGCCCGAGAAGGCGAGAATGCGAACATCCTTCAACAACGAATGGGACATCTATGATTCTCTTTTCTTCGGGCCCAGCTGGGGGTCCTTTTGGAGCCCTGTGGGGCACTCTTGGATACATCCTGGGCCGTCCTGAGGCCATCTTGAGCCACCTTGGGGCCGTCTAGGGCCGTCTTCGAGGCATCCTGGGCCATCTTGGCGGCCTGGGTTGCCCGCCTGGGCCGTTTTATGAGCTCAGGGCGCGGGTCAGTTGCTCGTTTTACGAGGGGTCGTGGCTCAGGGAGCCTCGGGGGAGGGGGGCGATACATGCATTTAGATACCAGTAGAGGGGTTTTGATGAGTCCCTTATGATAATGCAGAAGCCCGACCAGACAGCTCTAAGCATCCTTCCACGCTTCAGCGTGCACAAGGCACGGTGGCGGATCTATGCGGGTAGGGCATCGACGCGAATACATAGTTGTAGGTTCCCCCTCCGAGCGGTCCCCCTTGTCCTCTCTTCCCTTTTATCCCCTATCCCTCCCCCCCTCCCACTCCTCTCCCCCATTCCCCATTTCACTGGTCAAACGTTTCGATGGCAAGCGCTTTTTTAGTTGTCGTTTTTTTCCGTGTGTGTGTGTGTGTGTGTATGCGTGTGCGTGTGCGTGTGTGCGTGTGTGTGTGTGTGTGTGTGTGTGTGTGTGTGTGTCTGTGTGTGCGGTTTTGGCATCTTCCATGTGCATTCGCTCTTGCGCTTGTTCCTGCCGCGCGCGTCAGCCACTTCCCTATCCCCCGTTTGCAACGCCAAGTTGTACTTGACCTACGCGCGTCCCTCCCTTGCTCACGCTGCGTTGATTCCACCAGCCGCGACGAAACAAACATACATCATGTGTGCGTGCGTGCGTGCGTGCGTGCGTGCGTGCGTGCGTGCGTGCGTGCGTGCGTGTGTGTGTGTGTGTGTGTGTGTGTGTGTGCGTGCGTGCGTGCGTGCGTGCGTGTGCGCTGCGTGCGTGTGTGTGTGTGTGTTGTAGTGTGTTGAGTGTATGCGTGTGTGTGTGTGTGTGTGTGTGTGTGTGTGTGTGTGTGTAGATGTTCGTGTGTGTATGTGTCTGTGATTGTGTGTGTGTGTGTCTGTGTGTCTGTGTCTGTGTGTGTGTCTGTGTGTGCGCCGTGTCCGTGCTCGATGGCCCGTCGGGCGTCGGTTCACCCCGACGGGACCAACACATCTGCCCCCGGCCGCCGCCCACCACCGCGCCCGCCGCCGAGAGGCGCTCGCCGCCGCGCCCGCGCGCGGGCGCGGGCCGTGGCGGCCCTGCGGCGCGCGGCCGGCGCAGGAGGCCTTTCCGGGGGGGGGGGGGGAGCGGCCCGCAGGCGCCGCCAGCGCTCCGCGGCGGCGGCGGCGGCGCGAGGCCTCGCCCACTCCTCCTCGTCCGTCCACCCCCCATCCTCTTCGTGGTCCTCCTCCCTCTCCTCTGCTTCCTCCTCTTCTTCCTCCTCCCCCTCCTCTTCCACCACGGCGACGACGGCGACGACGACGATGGCGAGTGCCTCAGCAGTATCGCCGCCGCCGCCGCCGTGGTTGCCGTCGTCGTCGTCGTCGTCGCCGTCGTACTCGTCGTCGTCGTCGCCGTCGTCGTCGTCGTCGTCGTCGTCGTCGTCGTCGTCGTCGTCGTCGTCGTCGTTGGTGAACCCCCGGCGCCAGGCCAGCTTCGGGGCATTGGTCGACAATGATAAAATGACGAGCAGGAGGAGGAGGAGGCTGGGCGGAGGAGGGGGGCGAGGAGGAGGAGGAGGTGGAGGAGGAGGAGGAGGAGGGGGAGGAGGAGGAGGAGGAGGAGGAAGGAAGGAAGGAGGAGGAGGAGGGAGGAGGAAGAGGAGGAGGAGTGTAGTGGAGCGGGCGAGGGAGGAGGCGCGGTGAAGGAGGGGGGAGAAGAGGACAGGAGGGAGCGAAGGAGGAAGGGGGGTGAAGGAGGAAGGGGGGTGAAGGAGGAAGGAGGCTGACGGAGGCCGGGTGAAGGAGGCGGGGTGAAGCAGACGGGGTGGAGGAGGAAGGGGGGTGAAGGAGGAAGGAGGCTGACGGAGGTGGGGTGAAGCAGACGGGGTGGAGGAGGCGGGGTGAAGGGCGCGTGGAGGGGGACCAGGAGGAACTGCAGTTTTGGGGCGCCCGCGGGAGGCGGCGGGCACTGCCGGCGGCGTGCTGGCGGCCGGGCCGGCGTGGCCGGCGGCCAAGGCGGCGGGTCGGGCGGAGGGCTGGTACACGCGGGTCGTTGAAAGTAGGTATTTTTGGATCCCCAGGTCCCAATCAACTTCAAGCGCCTTCCTACTTCAAGAATCGATGTGCTTCTGCTGTGTTTTGTTCTTCTCTGGGAGGGCCTGAGTCCAATCTACTTTATCCGCCTTCCTACTTCATTTTTGTTACCTACTTCTTCCGACCGACGTGTAAACACCACTTGAACTTCAGCATGCCAGTCACCCCTCTGGCAAGACCACAAGGGGACAGCGGTGCAAAGACGCCCACGGCGTACCACCGCCGCCCCCTGCCTTTGGAATCGCCCATGTGGCCGAACGTTGTGGCCTTCCTACTTCATGTTTTTACTTTTTTTTCCGACCGACGTGTAATCGTGTCTCCCCTGTGCTCACATCCGGGCGTTGCTAAGGGCGTTCCCGGCCCTCGGTGTCCCCAGCTTGTCGCTCCGTTCTGGGGCCCCCGGGGTCCTCCTCGGGATGGAGGTCCTCTGCACGCCGCGGGCGCCTCCAGGGGACGAGGAGGAGGAGGAGGACGAGGAGTAGGAAGAGGAGGAGGAAGAGGAGGAGGAGGAGGAGGAGGAGGAGGAGGAGGAGGAGGAGGAGGAGGAGGAGGAGGAGGAGGAGGAGGAGGAGGAGTAGGAAGAGGAGGAGGAGGTGGAGGATGGACATCCAGGGGACATTCTGGGCCAGTGACACTTCTGGTATTACCTTGCCCATGCAGTCACTTCTCCTCCCTCCTCCTACCTCTGTCAGCAACATATATCCGCTGCTATCGAGCACGCTGCGGCCGGCCTTGGCCATGTGCCACGCGAGTGCCCCCGGCGCCTGGAGACGCAGCGCCAGCGTCAGAGCATGCGCGCGCAGCGCTACTACTACCGGCGCGGCGCCTCCGTCGACGATTACGCCACGCTCGAGGAGGATGACGGAGGATCACATGTGGGTTTCTACCAGAACCCATGGGTGCGCGAAACATTTCTAAGCTGTAACGAGGAACCCTCTGGCAACTATGTAGCTGGTGCTTCCACGACAGCCGTGCTTAAAGTCTATGCCGCCGCTAAGGCCGCGGTTTGCATGCGCGACTCCTGCCTCCTGGCCAGAGAGGAAGTGTCGAAGCTGTCGAAGTCAAGCAGTGGCGAAGCGTCCCGGCTCGCCTATAGGCCCACCAAACAAAGTTTTGAAGAACCTTTCGTGGTTTCCACAACATGTTTTTTGAACATTTCTGGCTGGGACTGTCTTGTTTTAACACAGCGGGCTTATGTTCAAAAAGCAGTGTTTTTGCTCTTCGAGTATTTCGGGTTCTAAGAACATCTCGTGGTAGGCCTATAGGAATGCCGGGACGGTCGGTCCCTGCTCAAGGAAGGAAGTCGCCGCAACCATCTTCGAGGAACACCATCTGCGTCTAGTGCAGATGTTTCGGGAGGCGTCCCTTCGAAGGCGCCCGGAACGTCGTCGACCCCTGACACGTTTTCAAGTGGTGCTGTCGGAAGGGTTCGGGTGGTAAATCCTTCGGGATCATCCGGTACCGCGAGGCGCTGAGAGTTGAGGCTTCCGCGACAGATGCCAGGGCCCTCGAGACAATCGCCAGGGCGGCGATGCGATCGTCACAACGCATGCTGTCTTCAGAGGCGGCGCGTCGCCCTGAGTGGGTTCGCGTTGCCGTGGGCGTCGGGGAGGTTCGAGGCATGCCCCACGCCGAGATGCAGGAGCAGGGCGACGCACCTTGGGAGGTTAACTTCGCCCTGCCGCCCGGCATTGCAGCCATCTTCACGCAGGCGCCACGCTGCGAGTCCTTCGGCGGTCCATGCTCGCCCGGGTCGCGCGCCCATCAGGTTGCAGCGCCAAGCCGACGAAGTGGGACCCAGAGTTCGAGGTCAAGCGCGAGACATCTGGTGCCTATGGTGTCGGTGGCTCGGAGCTAGTGCTCGCGTTGTCCAAGCGCGTTGACGGTCTGGAGATCGCGGGACGCTAGGAACACGTTGACCAGCTGATCGGCCGCTTCGCGAGCGTCTTCGGACAAAATGAAGGGTGACTGCGACGACTTCGGCATCTGCGGGGTACGCCAACACCGCAGTGCCGATGGAACAGTGGCGCTCGCCCAGGACGAGTACATCGCCGCCCTGATCCACGTTGTGCACGTCGACCTGGCCAAGGCGCAGGCCGACGAGCTGACGGGAGGTCAGCTTTCTGTGTGTCCCTCCTTGGAGCTGCAGCGTGCGCTCTGCTCGATCAGCGCCATGTCGCCGCGCGCGTCGTCGCACTGCAGAGGGCCAACAACAAACTGCTCACCCGCCGCGCGATGCCGGTCAACTCCGTAGTTCTGGCCGCGCAGAAGACCAAGCAGAAGACCAAGGCACGCGTCGCCTTCCCAGCAATGGAGTGCGCCGGGCGACTATGCGCACGCAGCGGTGGATCAAATGGGAGGAGGAAACTGGTTGCGGCATGAGGGGGACTGCGTACACGCGTCTGGGAAAGTTCCGCAGTACTGGCAAACGCGCATCCCACTCGCCCAGCACCGTGAGCCAATCACACAAGCTGAGGTGCCGATCGTTGCCTACAGAGCTGCTCGCAGCCTGCGGGGCAGCTGGCGGCCTGCAGGCGCGCCCCTGACCATCCACGAAATTGAGCGCGGACCTGCCTCAGCCGAGGAAATCAGGAGGCTGAGGGAGGATTGGGGCCATGCAGAGCCGTCTGGTTTGGTCGTCGACGGCATGTCCGTCTTAGCGCCCCTGGCCATGGATCCTGTTCGACCCCCATCTGAGAGAGAGCGTGATCCACCGCCGCTTTACTGTGGAAGTTGCCAACTTTTTCCTCTGGAGCCCGGGGTTCCCCCCCCCTCGAAAAATAACCCCCCCCGCCCCCCCTGCTGCAACCCCGCCCCCCCCCCCCCCTCCCCCTCCCCCCGGGCAAAACCCCCTCCTCCCTAACCCCTTCCCCTTCCCCCCCCCTCCCCCTCGTATGCCGGGGGGGGTCACATGCCGGTTCGAGCCCCCCCCCTCGAAAAACGGAGGCGTGGAATCATACGGTGTCGAACCCCTCCCCCACCCCCCCCTCTCACCGCCAGCAAACGACTCCCGGTCCCTACCACTGTCCTCACCTCATCCCCCACTGTTGTTCCCAGCACCACTGTCCTCACCACCACTGTCCCCACTGGTTCCACCACCGCCCCTACTGTCCCCACCAGTGCCACCACCACTGTCGCACTGTCCCCACTGTCCCCACTACTGTTCCCACCACGGTTCCACTCTCCCAACTTTCTCCACGGCCCCAACCACTGCCCGACTATCCCCACTGTCCCCACTATCCCACTGACTCCTCCGCTGTCCCACTGAGCTGTCCCACTGTTCCCACCACTGTCCCCACCACTGTCCCACTGTACCTCTGTCCCATTGTCCCACCGCCGTCCTCGCCACCGCCTTCACCACTGTACCCTCCACTGTCCTACTGTTTCCATCACATTCCCACTGTCCCCACCACCACCGTCCCCACCACTGTCCCACTGTCCCCACTGTTCCCACCATTGTCCTCACCAGTGTCCCCACCACTACCGTCCCCACCACTGTCCCACTGTCCCCACCACTGTCCCGCTGTCCCCTCACCACTGTCCCCACCACCACCGTCCCCACCACTGTCCGCACCCCGCCTCGGTTTTCGGGGGGGGGGGGGTTCGAACCGGTAGTGACCCCCCCCGGTTTTCGAGTTCGAGGGGGGGGGGGGGTTCGAACCGGTAGTGGCCCCCCCCCCTCTTTTCATGATGAACTGGGGGGGGGGAGGGGTTCGAACCGGTAGTGACCCCCCCCGGTTTTCCGGAGGGGGGGGGGGGG
>CAUYUJ010002874.1:77500-84763 GCA_963575745.1 Prorocentrum cordatum | reverse complement strand
CCTCCTCCTCCTCATATCTCCTCCTCCCCCTCCCTCGGTCCTCCCTCCCCCACTCTCCGCCGAAGAAACTGCCTCGAACCTTGGCCACGGCGATTGGGCGTCGCTCATTCGGTGGCGATGAAGAAGGGGTGGGGAGGGGGAGAAGAAAGGTGAACTTTCCGGTCCCGAAAGGGCCGCTTTGGGGGCCCTGAGGGGCCCCTTTTCTGGCTGCCCCCCCCGTTTATCGCCCCCTCAGTACGCGACGCCCAAGGCGACGGCGACGCCGCAGGCCCGGGGCGGTTTGCCCCGCGGCCGCGCCGCGGTGCCGGCGCCGCTCCTGCCGCAGTTGTACGGGTACTGCTCTCGAAGCTCGATCGTGTCGTCCGCCAGGAAGACGAGGATGACGAAGGGCCGCCTGCGCTGGGCCCAGGCATCCCAGGGAGGGAGAGAGGGAGGAGGAGGAGGAGGAGGAGGAGGAGGAGGAGGCGGGAGGGAGGAGGTAGGAGGAGGAGGAGGAGGAGGAGGAGGAGGAGGAGGAGGAGGAGGAGGGGAGGAGGAAGGGGAGGAGGAGGAGGAGGAGGAGGAGGAGGAGGCGGAGGAGACGGAGGAGGACGAGGAGGAGGAGGAGGGGGAGGAGGAGGAGGAGGAGGAGGAGGAGGAGGAGGAGGAGGAGGAGGAGGAGGAGGTAGGAGGAGGAGGATGAGGAGGAGAGGAGGAGGGGGAGGAGGAGGAGGAGGAGGAGGGAGGAGGAGGATGAGGAGGCGGAGGAGGAGTATCTCGGCGGCTGGGCACCAGCCCAGCTACCCCGATCATGGCCCAGACCATCGGCCATCCTGGGCCCAGCTCGGGCTGAAGAGGCCCCTCGTGGCTCCGCCTCCCTTCCTCGCCGGGGAGGAGGGGAAGGAAGCGCGCAGAAGCGCGCGCCGTCGCCGACCCGGGGCCCAGGCTGGGCCTGGGCCAGGATGGGTTGGGCGGTCAGTTGGCGTCGCCCTGGCGTCGGGGAGCGTGGGGAATGGAGTTCTAGCTTAGCAGCGCCAAGAGCGATTTTGCGAGGATGTCCCAAGCGATTTGGGCTTCGACGGCAGCCGCGCCGGGTCCCGCCCCGGGTCCCGCCCCGACCCCCCTGAGGAGTCCTGATGCTCTCTTTTGACCCCACTAGAAACCTATCAGTCTTCGCTGTTAGGTAAAAAGGAGGACGAGGAGGGCGACAGGATCGGTCAGCATCGAATCGGGACATCGGATCGGGTCGGATCGTGCGTGGGACCGGGATGCATCGTCACAGGGCTGGCATCGAATCTGCTCGGCCGCGCCAAGATGAAAACAGCCCCGTGCGCTAGGGTCGATATCGAATCGGACCGGTGGGATCGAAATGGGCCCTGAGAGGAGGCCGAGCATGAGCAGGAGGAGGACGAAGAAGACGAGAGGACCAACCCGCGAGGGAGAGAAGGAGGCAGGAGGGGAAGGAGAAGGAGGCGGAGGAGGAAAGAGGCAGGACAACGATCGACGCTTGGCCGATGCCGTCACGACAAGATTGGACCAGATAACAAACGACACCACCCCACCTACGGCCCCACGGGCCGTAGCGTATGCCTGGACATCTGGCGTGGATCTTTGCATGGCATACGCTACGGCCCCCGATGGACCGTGGCGCAACGTGGAGGGCCGCAGGTGGGGTGGTGTCGTTTTTCTCCTCGCCGACAGATCCCGCCTCCGTAGCTCTTGAGATCCCGCCTCTGGAGCAGAGGGAGGCAGGAGGGGCAAGAGGAGGAGGCGGCGGAGGAAGGAGGCAGGGCAACGCCGACCAGCCACAACTGGGGGAGCTGTGGTCCTTACCCCCCTGGGGGAACCCATCGCATCGACGATCTCTCGAGAGGGGCGTCGAAATCGATGGGTCCCCTTGGGGGGGTACGGACCACAGCTCCCCCAGGTTTGTGGCTGGCCTGCAGTGATCGACGCTCGGCCGATGCCGCCACGACGAGATCCCGCCTCCGCAGGTCTCTCGAGATCCCCAACCATCTGCGGTGGACAAACCTCCCTTCAGTAAACCTCCCCTTTGTGAAAACGGCCTGGGGCCGAAACCGACGGACCTGAACCCGCAAAAAATGACGGCCGCGACGCCCTCTCGCGAAGCGAAAACGGCCAATTCCTCAATCGACGTGTCAGGGTAGGAGGTCTGTCCACCTCCGAATGAAGCAGGCCCAGATCACAGAAGATATGCTGCTTGCAATCCGAGCGCGATTCCTCGATGTCGGCCTCGACGGGGCCCGCTCTCGGGCCGCGGGGCCACCAAAAAAACGGACCTGGGGCGCAGAAGCACGCCCGGCAAAGGGGTCGGGAACGAAACTTGTTCCGCCCGCGGCGAGGCAGAGGCGGTCCGCTCCAGCGCGTGGCCACTCGGGGCAACCGAGTGGCCAACTGGCCGGCGGGAGGAAGAGGATGAGGGCGGCCGCGCGGCCGAAACCAGCCCAGCTGCCCGGCGAGGCGCGCGGAGCCCCCGCGCCCGCTCGGCCCCACCCCGCCCCCCCCCCTCACGGGCCCGCCGCTGCCTCCCCCTCTCCCGTGGCCGCGGGCCGCTCCCGGTGCCCAGGGGGGGCCCGCGGCGAGCCTCCCGGGGCCCAAGAGGAGGCGCGGCCGACGGCCGCCGCGACTCCTCCAGGGCACCAGTCGTGGTCGACGTCGTCGTCGCCGGCGTCGCCGTCGTCCTCCTCCTCCTCCTCGTCGTCGTCCTCGTCGTCGTCGTCCTCGCCGTCGTCGTCGTCGTCCTCATCGTACTCGTGGTTGTCCCCGTCGTCGTCGTCCTCACCGTCCTCGTCGTCGTCCTCGTCGTCGTCGTCTTCGTCGTTGACGTCATCGTCGTCGTCCTCATCCTCCTCGTCGTCGTCCTCGTCGTCGACGTCGTCGTCATCCTCGCCGTCGTGGTGTCGTGGTCGCCGTCGTCGTCGTCCTCGTCGTAGTCGTCAACCTCCTCCTCCTCCTCCTCGTCGTTGTCCTCGTCGTCGTCCTCATCCTCGTCGTCGCCGTCGTCGTCGTCGTCCTCGTCGTCGCCGTCCTCGTCGTCGTCGTCCTCGTCTTCATCTTCGTCGTCGTCGTCATCTTCGTCGTAATCTTCGTCGTCGTCGTCCTCGTCGTCATCGTCGCAGTCCTCATCGTCGTCGTCCTTGTCGTCGTCGTCAACGCCTCGTCGTCGTCGTCGTCGACGTAGTCGTCGTCGTCGTCGTCGTCGTCGTCGTCGTCGTCGTCGTCGTCGTCGTCGTCGTCGTCGTCGTCGTCGTCGTCGTCGTCGTCGTCGTCGTCGTCGTCGTCGACGTCGACGTCGTCGTCGTCGTCCTCGTCGTCGTCGTCGGCGGCGGCGGCATCATCTTCGTCTTCGTTTTCGTCGTCGTCCTCGTCGCTATCGTCGTCTTTCTCCTCCTCGTCGTCGTCCGCGTCGTCGTCATCGTCCGCCAGGCAGCGCATCATGACGAAAGAATGTTCACTAATTTCGGCCTCTTGAGGCTGTTTCCCAGCTGCGGGACCGTCAATGGATGTCTCGGGAATGAGGAGCCAGTCCTGAGGAAATGGTCAGGACTTCTCGGGCCCCGCACTGAAAAACTGCACCTCGTCTCATGCCGCGGGTCCAGGGCGGCCCTGCGCAGAATGCATCTATACACCACCAACCCCATCCCCACCGTGCCTGGTCAAGGCCATCCTGGGCCCTGGCATGGTGTAAACGCCGTCCTGGCCGAAGCCATGCGGATCGATCCACCATCCTGGGGCCAAGAATGGCCTTGGTCAGGCATGGTGGTGGTGGTGCACAGCCAGGACTGATGGCAGGAGACACCCGAGAGGACACAAGACGCTTCCGAGGGCAGCACATGCTTCAGACACGAACGCGCGACTCCGAAGGGTGTGGTCTGCAGAGGGTGTGGCTTGCAATCGGCACCTTCGGGGGCACCCTCGGGGGCGGCTGGGGACCTCGACAGAGCTCTCCGCCGAGCCCCGAGGAACCCCGGCGAGGACAGTGTCGTTCCCCCCAGGCCCCAACGGCGCCGACCGCAAACCACAGCCCTGCGTGACCATACGCTTTTGTTTGGCGCCGAGCGAGGAAAGGAAGTGAGAAGGAGCGGGCCTTCTCAGAAGGCTCAGAATTCCCGCGGCCTCATGAGAAGTTTCTGCGCCCCCGAAGACACAGAAAATCTCTCAAAGGCCGGAGGCCTTCTGAGAAGTCCCGCCGCCTTCTGAGAAGGCCTTCTCCTTCTCGCTTCCACCCCTCGCCCAAACACAAGCGCGCAAGACGCTCTCACCGCACCGCGTTCGGCGATCTGGGGACCCCAGCACGAAAGGTCACTCCGGCGAAGGATCCTCTTACGAGCAGTCGATAGATGATCTCTGCTGCTGATGCATCAATGGCCGGGCATCCAGGGGGCCCCCGAGGCCGACGAGAAGGGCCAAGACCTGCGATGTCTTGAGGCGTCGCCGCCGCGCCGAGGCGGCGCGGATCTGCCGTGCCCCCCTTGGAGTAAGGCAGGTAGACGAGCAAGGCAGGGGAACTTGGCATGCTCCCGATCTCGGACTCCAGGCACTTCTCTGGGCCAACAGGAGGCTGCGGTACTCCCACGCGCGCGTCGTGCAGCGCGAGAGCAAGGCACCAGAATCAGGATTACGAGGGGGTCGCCAGCGGGTTCTTTCACTTGGGGTGTTCACGAGCGACGAACGTATCCACGCGCTGCAGAGGAGGAGGAGGAGGAGGAGGAGAAGAAGAAAGTGGGGGAGGAGGAGGAGGAGGAGGAGGAGGAGGAGGAGGAGGAGGAGGAGGGATGAGGGAGGAGGAGGAGGAGGAGGAAATCCCGTGGCGCGATCCCACTGTTACGCGATCTCTCGGATGCGTTCCGCGCTGGGCAGCCGCCGCCAGGCCGCCCCGTACCCCTGTGGATACGCGGCCCGGGAGTCCAGGCCGCAAGGCCGCAGAGGGCATGGCTACGTTTCCCGCCCACGAGTTCTGCGACACGGACGGCCTGGAATCGGCGATGCATCGCCGATAGATTTGGAGGCTTGGAAATGGGCGCCAACACCAACACAGGGGGTTGCCTGCACCAGGGGAAGATGGTCCTAGATTGCGGCGTTGGCGGTAAACTTTCGGCCGCCTGGGAAGCCAGAATATTACCACCATCACCGAGATTGGGATACTCTTCCCTCGGTGGAAGCAAAACGCCGATATTGGCGCTGGTGTCAACCTCTAGGCCTCCGATAGATCGGCGATAGGCCACCAACAGTGAAACCGTACGATCCCAGAAGGGGGTGGGCTATCGGGTCCCATCGGCGATGAAAGGGCGATTGGGGGTCGATGCACTCCCCCCCCTGAGCCCATCCGTCCTGGCCGGAGGAAAAAAGGCACAAAGGTCAACTGCCGCGAGGTCCGCGCAGACTTCTTGAATCTGCGCTGAGGCGCCGCCAGGGGGGTCCAGCGCAGCTCCAAGAGATCTGGCCGGAGCTCCGACAGTTTATGTTTATGAAGTTTTTCGTCTTCGCCTACGACGACGACGACGACGACGACGACGACGACGACGACGACCACGACGACAACGACGACGACGGCGACGGCGACGACGACGACGAGGAGAAGGGAGGAGGGAGGAGAAGGAGGAGGAAAAGGAGGAAGGAGGAGGAGAAGGAGGAAAGGGAGGAGGAGGAGGAGGAGGAGGAGGAGGAGGAGGAGGAGGAGGAGGAGGAGGAGGGAGGGCGGGAGGGATGGAGGGAGGGAGGGAGGCAGGGAGGGAGGGAGGGAGGCAGGGAGGGAGGGAGGAGGGAGGAGGAGGAGGAGGAGGAGGATGGAAGGGGAGAGGGGAGGAGGAGGAGGAGAGGAGGAGGAGGAGGAGGAGGAGGAGGAGGAGGAGGAGGAGGAGGAGGAGGAGGAGGATGAGGAGGAGGAGGAGGGAGGAGGAGGAGGGGAAGGGGAGGGAGGGGGAGGGGAGGGGAGGGGAGGGGAGGGGAGGGGAGGGGAGGGGAGGGGAGGTGGGGGAAGGGAGGGGGGGGAAGGGGAGGGGAGGGGAGGGGAGAGGGAGGGAGGGGAGGGGAGGGGAGGGCGAGGGGAGGGAGGGGAGGGGAGGGGAGGGCGGGGAGGGGAGGGGAGGGGAGGGGAGGGGAGGGGAGGGGAGGGAGGGGGAGGGGAGGGGAGGGAGGGGAGGAGGGGGGGAGGGGAGGGTGAGGGGAGGGAGGGAAGGGGAAGCAGCCCAGGCGTCAGGCACAGGAGCAGGAGGACGAGCGGCGGAAGCAGCAGCGGCAGCAGCGGCACTGAGCGGCCTCTCGTACGTCGTCGTCTGGAGGTCGTCCATGAAGGCGAAGAAGCGGAGCACGTTGCGGTCGTTCTGAGGCGGGGCGAGCGGGGCTCCCCAGGGCACCCGCGGCGATCGAAAACCTGCTCCCTCCGACCCCTCCTCCAGTCGACGGCAACGACGACGACGACGACGACGACGACGACGACGACGACGATCAGAATCGAGGTGCTCGGTGGATTGCGTAGAACTTCGCGGGCGGGGGGTCTCCGCAGGCCTCCGAGGACCCGCGCGGGGACCTGCGGGGACCTCCGGGGAACCCCCTGTGGCGGCAAAACATGCGCTCATGCCTCAAGATTGAACTCATTGATCCACCCCCTCTTTCTCTCTCCAGAGGCCTCAGGGGGGCCCAGAAAGGACGAGAAGCATAAAACCATCCGTTCCTCCTCCTCCTCTCCTCCTCCTCCTCCTCCTCCTACTCCTCCTCCTCCTCCTCCTCCTCCTCCTCCTCCTCCTCCTCCTCCTCCTCCTCCTCTTCCTCCTCCGCCTCCTCCTCCTCCTCCTCAGCCCTCCTCTCTCCTTCCTCCTCTCTCCTCCCTTCTCATCCTCCCCGTCAGCGTCCTCAATGATGACACCCAGAGGACGAAGATGGCCAAGTGCCTGCCGTCAGGATTCCTGGTGACGCCGAAATCTGAGCCCAAAAAACGACGTCTGAGTCTCGACTACCCTTTCCCTGTGACGGGCCCTTTATCGCCAGCCGTGGCTTGGCAGTCCCAGAGGCCTCGAACCGCCAAGAACCTCCCGTGGCTACTTTTCACGACGGCATGGGGTCTTGACTGGGGGCACGGCGACCCCGGTCCCCGATGTCGTGGGACTGTGGACGGGACAACAAAAAAAAACGAGGTATGCGATGGGGGGCGTACGCCAGCGATAGGGGTGCGTCCGAGTGGCCCCGCTGGGGGTGCACCCCCGAGCTGCCCCCCCTGTTCTGAACGGCCTCAGTTTTGCGGGGGGGGGGCCCTGGGATCTGGGG
>CAUYUJ010002874.1:55000-72500 GCA_963575745.1 Prorocentrum cordatum | reverse complement strand
CCCCACTGGTGTGGCCTTGGCCCCATTGGCCGACCTGTTCCCGTTAGTAATGCGGTCCCCCGCGGGTTTCGCAGGGCCTATCCCCGCCTGGGGAGGTGGGCTGGCGGAGCTGAGACGCCACGGCGCAGTGAGGATGAGGACAGTATGGACGATGCTGAACTTCAGGCCCCAGACGCCCCTGGCAACACCCCGAAGGCAGCCGCCGGTAGATGGTTTTCTCGGCGCCGCGAGGCACCCAATGCATCAACAGCCAGCCTCGATCCTGTCCCCATCTCTACGATTGACAAGTCCAAAGGCGACGACAACCTTAGGGGCGCGTCCTCAGAAATTGAGGGAATCCTTACGATCGGCGTCGAGATGAGATGATGCCAATCACAGGCCTAGGGGTATGCTTCCGGCTGGCCAGTCAAGGAGCGGCACCCGGCGGCGGGGCCGGAAGCAGCTGCATGCCGCAGATGTCGTTTCCCCCCCCCCCCCCTTCCCTGGTTCCCCCCTTTCGTCCGACCCGAGCTCAGAGGCCTCCCAGACGGGGTCGGAGCAGAGAGGGTCGGAGGATCGAGAGCCGCCTCGCAGAGGCCTCGGCGCCGTCGGCGTGGAGGAAATCGGGCTCCACGTCGCGCCGCCGTCGGCGAGGCATCGGCGTGGGTAGAAAGTCGAGGCCCACGCCGCGCCGCACCGCGCCGAGGCTTCCGGCGAGGCGGCGCGATCCTCCGGCCCTGGCTCTGCTCGGGCCCCGCTCCTCATTGAAGGGGCCCCAGGACACACAGATAGATGCACACTAAGAAAAAGATTCCCCATACTTTCCTGTAGTTTCTGGGTTTCTGTCTTCCCCCCCACTTGCCATATTTTCCCATATTCTCTGGGGGATCGAGGATTAATTGTGTCTGTGTGTTTCTTTTCCTCCTGACTCATGAGGGCCGAGGGCGCTCAGGGGAGCTCGCCGCCGAGTCGCTCGGCGAGCTCAAAGTCCTGCCTCCTGACGGTCACTCGCCTGCCGCCGCGGAGGGGGCGGAGGAGGGCAGGGGCGGCGGAGGGGGAAGAGGAGGAGACGGAGGAAGTGGCGGAGGAGGCGGAGGACGTCCAAGGAGGTGGCGAGGGAGGGGGGGGCGGAGGATAACGTGGACCACAGAGGAATCTGCATAATTAGGCGAAGAGTGGCAAAGAAGAGGGCGGCGGAGGAGGGGCGCACGACCCCGGAAGGCGCCGAACGCTTCCTCGCTCTGCTCGCGCGTCATCCCCGAGATCCGAGGTCGCGAAAAAAATACAGCACCGCAAACCAAAACCCGACCACAATGAAGGGGCCCCAGGACACACAAATAAATACACACAAATAACAGGATTCCCATATTTCCCCATATTCTCTGGGTTTTTGTCTTCCCCCCACTTCCCACATTTTCCAATGTTTTCTGGGGAATCGAGGATTAATTGTGTCTGTGTGTTTCTTTTCCTCCTGAAAAGTACTGCTCCGCGAACCAAAACCCGACCACAGCCCCGGACCCCGAGTCTGCGCGGCACCTGTCGAGCCAGACCGCCCCCCGAGGGCCCCGGGGCCCGGAGACAGTGGAAGACGCCTGGTGCGACAGGGCTGCGACGCCCAGATCTGAGGGGCGCGCGCTGCTTCCCCACAGAGGCCACAGCGTGTGCAACGTGTTCTCCCCCGACGGGCCGCGCGCCTGGCGCCCACGGCGCAGAGGGTCGCGCCCTCGAAGAGCCCGACGAGCAGCGCCTCGGTGGCCTCCTCAGCGGGCACTCGGCGTCGCCATCGGGACGTCGGACCGACTCGGAACGCGCGTCGGGTCGGGCCGCCTCGACGTGGAGTCGGCATCGGCCCGGAACGGCCACGCCGGGATGCACAACAGCGCCCTGAAGAGCATCGGGCCGCACTGGATCGCTGGAACACGGTCGAATCGAGAGGAGCCCTGATGGCACCAGGTCGCCTCCAGAGCACCCCATCGCGAGGCCCACCCAGGCGTCGAGCAGGGGAACCACTGCAGATTTGATGCACCCCAAGATGGAGTTGATTCGTCGAATCTACGAACGCTTCTATGCATGTTTCTCGTAGGCTCGACGAGGAAATCAGGTCTGGGGCACGTCAGTTCTGCAGTCGATCCCCTCCTCGAAGGCACCCGATTCGGCCAGGCGTAAGAGCGACCCTGGGGCAAGAGCGACCCTGGGTGCGCAGCTCTTGGGGGGCGCGAGGGAGCCAACCCCGAGGGCGCGGGCCGCTCCTAGATCGCATCGCGCTCGGCGGTCGGGGGGAGCCCGATGAGCCCTGCAGCGGACAACCACGAGGGGGGAGGAGGAGGAGGAGGAGGAGGAGGAGGAGGAGGAGGAGGAGGAGGAGGAGGGGGAGGATTTTTTCCAGTGCGCCGCTGCCAGCCAACCTCCAAAGTGCAAAAGATGCAGGGGGCAGGGGTTGCCTGGCAGGGAGAAGGAATTACGCCATCCAGCTCGTGGAGGTCTTAGACGGCGGGAGGCCCTTGCAAACCCGCTGCAAAACCTCGAGCTGGTGTTTTGTGATGGCGTGCGGTCCCAGCGCGGCCACGGGACAAGGCTCCCGCAGGGAGTCAGGGCGAGTTATTGCCCACGAGCCGCATTCACCGCAAAAAGTGAAGGCACCCTTATGCCACAAAACGTGTGACGGGTGGACCGCCTTGCCCGCGACCCAAGGCGCAGCACGCTGGGGGGGCGGGTCGAGCCTCAGGCGACGCCATAGGGCATCATCCCTGGCGGCCAGGGCCCGACCTGGCCTCGCCCACTTCTTCACAGTGACCTCCTCCGCCACCACCGAATCCGAACCCCCAACTCCACCTCCTCCACAGGCAGAGCAAGCCGAGCGGAGCCTCGCACGGAGCGAGGGGGCAGCATCGGAGATCGAAGCCTTGCACATCCCACAAGTCAAACCGCCAGAACCGAACTCCCAAACGTGCGACGAACCCCTCACATCAGCTTCGATCCACCGACGCCTGCGGAGCACAAGATCAATGGGCTGCTAGCGCAGCCTGCGCTCAGGCTCGGCCTTGAGGGCAGCACACTCGATAATGATAGAGGCGCTACGCTTGAGGATGGCACAAGCATTGCCGACTAGCTCATTATAAGCCTGAACAACTCCATTCGGAACCTGGCATTCCCGAGCACGCAATTCAGCGAGCTCATCAGCGACAGAGTTGAGCACAACCTGGCCCCAGTCTACAGAGTCGCCAAAACGGGCGAGCTTTTGGGGATCCTCCAACAGGTGGCTGGGAACATGAAAAGGCTGGAAGTCCCCAGGTCGCTCCGAGAGGAGCTGCCAGAATTCCCACCAGAGATCAAAGTTTGCCAGCCTCGCCGAGGCAGCACGGCCAGCCAGGAAACCTCTGACAATATTGGCATGGTCGGTGACCACGCGCAGAGCTTGGGCAGGGTCAATACAACGAAGGCACTCAACAATGGCCGCAAGCTCTGCGCGGGGAACCGTCTGTCGAACCGAGTCGAGCACACCTGTGACTCCACAATCCCAATCAAAATCATCGCTAGGACGGAGCCGCAAAGGCAAAGGCAACAGGAAACTTGGCAAACTGCCCTCCCGTGCCACCAGTGGCATAGAGGCCTCCTGGCAGACAGCCTGGAAACAAGGCCCCAGGACAACGCCGCCCCTGGAGGTCCCTGGAATCAGGCACAGGAGGGAGGTTGAACCAGGAAAGGGGAATAAGCCCACGCATTCAGAAGCACGGGTACTGGAGGGCTTCCTGCTGGGCACCGTGCCTAAGGTGCTGAGAGTCAACAATCTCCTGGACCTGCGATGAAGAATTACACATGCACTCCCAAAACCTGTGGCAGGAGGTCTCGGGGTCACGCTGGCAACGTCTACAAATATGATCAGGAGCCATCTGGGCCTTGTGCCTTCTCTCCTCGGTCCAATAGCCTCCAGAGACCAAGAGCCGAATCATAGCCGCGAGGTCCCGACGCCCGCCCTTCTCGAGGGAGGCAACAAGGTCCGAGACATGGCGAAGAGAGACAGGCCCCTGGATTCCAGCGCCATCGAGGTGCTCGGAAGCCTGGCGCCACTGAAGGGTGTCGATGGAATCGTTCAAAGCCTCAAGAAGAGGGCCTAGCGGGCCGTGCCCGTCCTCCATCATCTGCCACTCGTCACCACAAGGCGCGATGAGAGTGAAAGGTGAGGGGCACTGCCATCCTACCGCCAACATCGTGGCTTGAAAAGCCGCCATCGGGCCACGGACCCAGGACCACCCTTTTCGGACCTTGGCCAAAGAGGCCGCCCAGAGACAAGCCAGGCGACGGAGGAGCCCAGGGCGGCCCGCAAGGCGAGCAAACCACGACTTGACGACACGCCGAACGCACACCTGGAGGGGGCCCTGGCCATAGCCAAAAGTGAGACGGATAGCGGTTGTGGCACACACTCCTCTCTGAGGGGTCTTGCTGGCAGCACGAGCCATGCTGCGGAGGCCTTCGAGCATGGAGGGAGAGACACCGTGAATCTCGGGCGCCCACATGGCCTTCGCATAAGCATTAGGAAAGAACAAGTTACTGGCTTGCCTGCACGTGCGCCCAAACATGAAAATATTACTAGTGGCATCCCGCCCCTTGGTGAAACGGGTCTTCCTGACGGCCACAGTCCTCCTGGCGCCCAAAGCGGCGTCGCGCCCCAAACCCCTGGCGGCCAGAACCACCGAGAACTCACAGCCGTCACTGACAGCAACCCTGGAAAGCTCAGCCCGAAGGTCTGGCGAGGACGCAATCAAATGGGACTTTCCCAGGGACAACTCACAGCGACGCCTCCTGAGGCCAGCGAGGAGGGCTCGTAGCAAGATGGGAAACGTAGCAACGATGGACGAATGCGCGCCAAAAAGACGAGCTGAGATATCATCGACCCACTCCCGCAGCCGAAGGCCACCGACCGATCCACTGGCTCCTGCGAGGGGTTGGTGCAAATGCGCTCGCGCTAGGGAGGTGGCCAGGCCACATCCAGCCAACATGCCCCCATGAGCCAGGGTCCCCGGATGGACAGCCCCCTCCAGCGACAAATGCCGAACACCCAAGTAGATATCGATGGCCAGGGCCAACAGACGGAGTGGGCAATCTAATTCTCGAGCCGCTTCCACCAAGTCCTTAAGACAGACTTGGTCGTAGTACTTCTTCATATCCAGCAAAAGGCCCCCGACCTGGAAACCGCTGCGGAGGGCAAGTTCCGTTTCAAGCTCGTCGAGCCAACCAGCCACGTCGACCGAGCCCCCAACGGTCTGGTCCCAGGGCCCGTGCGCCCCACGGTCCCAAGCCGCGACGAAAGGCTTCCTGATGCGCAAGAGAAGCGCATAAACAAAGCCGAGCAGCGCAATGGGCCTTTTCCCCCCGTCAGGCTTCGGAATGAGGGCGATCAAGGCAAAAAGCTGCTGAAAAGGCAAAGTGCACTGCTCCTCAATGGACTCTAGAAGCTGAATGAGGTGGAGCTTGGCCTCAACACTAGCCTCCTTGATTAAGCGCGGCTCAATAAAATCCCAGCCCTGACCCCTGGAGTCAGGCAACGGCTTGAGCGCACGATTAAGGGTGTCCAGGTCGATTGGTGGCAAACGCGGGGACGACCGAGCGCACTTACGCAGGGCAGCTAACGCAGCCCGCGCCTCGCCCTTGTCGCGCTGTTGCCAGATGGCCGTCCAAGCGGCCGCTTCAAATTCCAGGAGCTGATCTAAGGCTGAGCAGGGTCCCTCCTCACCGATCTTTTCGGCCTCAAGAGGGCCCAGGGGTGGCTTCAACAGCCGATGGGCGGGCCCCGCAGGCCTGCAAAGCGCCCCCTGGAGCCAGGCCTTCCACGAAGCCTTCTGAGCCTGAAGAGCGTCACGGTGGGATTTTTCAGACACCTGCTGGAGCTCAACTAGCAAGTCTTGCAGCCCGTCGAACGGCAGCTCCGAAATACGCTGAAAACGAATATTCCACAAGTTAAAGGTTCCACACTGACCCGCATCGGAAGGGTCAGACGGTGGAGGGGGCACCTGCCGAGAAAGCCAAGCCATAGTGGCACGAAATTGAGCTGCATGCTTACGGCCAGGCTGCGGCGGGATATCCTTTATGGGATCCTGCGGGACAAGCCCAAGCAACAGCCTGAGCTTGACAAAGGCAGCTTGCCAGAAGCGGGCGTCACGGTCTGCCTGGCAAGGCCCTTCAACCTGGGCGGCCGCGAGGGGCACCAAACGCAGCCTGGGCTCCTGGCAACGACCTATAAACTGGGAAACCTGGTCCTGGACCAAACCAAGCTTCGAGAAGGCCTCAAGCTCCAGAGCAACAATCCAGGTAGACAACTGGGCACCGAAATCGGGAGAGACATGGATGTTGTCATGCTCGAGCTTGAGGAGACTGGCAGCGGCATAGTTGGCCTTGAAGAAGCCTGGCCGCTTACGTTGCAGCAGCTGCGCCTGCACCAGGAAGCGCGGCCAGGCTTCAACAGGGGCAGCAACGCCTTTGACAGGAATGGGCTTAGGTCGCATGGCCTTCCAAACCATGATGGCCCTGGGGGAAGCCAAGACCTGAAACTCCAAAGCGGCGTGAGTGCCCCAAGGCACTGGAACAAGCGACCTAAACTGGACTGCGCTAGAGAAGCTAGCAGAGACCAAAGCGCAATCGATCGACCCCAGAACACGTAACTGAAACACCAGGCATAGGAACAGGGACGAGGCCGAGAGGCTCCAGCCAACCTGACTCCTCAAGAACACTCTGGTCCACCTGCCAGTCACCCACCACAAAGGCGGGAACACCTGCCGCGCTCAGATGGGCGCCGAGGTCCGCCAACAACTCAAAATTCTGACCGCTGAGTTCACCCCCCGTGACCAGGTAGACAGGGACGATGGCCAGGGAGACCTTCCGAAGCCTCAGGGTACACAACAACCACCGAGCCGTTCCTGCCGTAGTCCACTCACCCGCCTCGCATGTCAACTGTGAAAGCCCAAGATGAGAACGCGCGGCAACAAGAACACCTGACGATGCATCATCAGCGAGCGTGGGCTCAGCGGCCTGCGCCACAACCTTCCAGCCCAGCTTGTGTAGCTTCTTGGCCATCGCCTGGTACTTGGAACCGCGCATCCTGTGCTCGACAAAAATGATGGTGTCTGCCGAGCATGCTGCAACCCACCTGCAAGCGGTTGGGCCCCACACGATGATGTTGGAGTAGACAATGGACAAGGAACGCTGAGGGGCGGTGTCACTGTCAGGGCCAGGCCCAGGCCCCTGACTCTCATCGTCATGCGAATCCATCAAAACGGGCCCGCCGCCTGATCCACTAGGGGCACCACTGGGCGATTGCTCCAACCCCGTGGGCCTCAGGGAAGGGTTCGACGGCCCTGCGACGAAAGAACCTGGCGAACCAGGATTTTCAGCAGCACAGACAGGCGATCCACCAGTAGCGACACTCATCCCAGGGCCTGAGGCACGGTTGGAGGTGTCAAACTCACGCTCAGCGAGAACCAAGGAGAGGGCGTGACGACGACGCCCCTCTTCCCATGCATCAGGGTCTGACTGCGAAAGCAAACGCATGTTGTTATGGTAGCGAGCCCTCACACTCCTCCTGGACCCCCAGGCCGAAAGACAGATGCCATGAGCCATGTCACGCCTCACAATAGCCAAGTTCTCAATGCCAGTCCGAGCCGACTGCTCCAAGACGAGAGGATCGTAAACACCCTGGGTAAGCAAGTCAGAAACATAAGTGACACACAAACGCATCCAGTAAGCTTGGTTGGTAGGCTCATCCAATAGACTCGGGTCCTGGAGCCAGAAGTTAGTGTATAACCGAAGACGACGCTCCATGATAAGTCGCTGACGAATGGCCTCACGCCGTTCAGGATCCTGGTCCTTACAGGTGAGGACAGAGTTCGCGGTGTGCCCTGCAGCGGGCCCCCGCAGGACCGCGCACCCTTGGGAGCGAGGGGCCGCCCCCTCTCCAGCGGCGCCTCCCACATCACACGCCTTCTGGAGACAGCGCAACCGCCTGCCTGCCGTTGAGGTCGAGCACGGGTCCGAGGTCGCCGCCAAGCCCGAAGCAGTAGATGCCGCAACCAACGCAGTAGTGGCCGCGCCGCAAGCACATGTGGCGTCGTCTGCCGAGCCTCCAGCAGGACTCGCGCCGCGGGAATCCGTGCTGAGGTCTTGGCAGAGCCAACCTGCAGCAGGTGCCGTCCGCGGGGACATTGCCTTCGCAGGCACGGTGAGTGAGCGCCCATCGTATGAAACCGAAGCACATGTGGCGTCGTCTGCCGAGCCTCCAGCAAGACTCGCGCCGCGGGAATCCGTGCTGAGGTCTTGGCAGGGCCAACCTGCAGCAGGCGCCGTCCGCGGGGTCATTGCCTTCGCAGGCACGGTGAGTGAGCGCCCGTCGCATGAACCCGACGAGGACTTAGTAGCACCAGGAGAGGTCGTCAAAAGCGGGAGAGAAAAGGGGTCGCCTGCCGTCGATCTGGACGGCACAGAAGAAAGTGAACATGAGGAGGCCGATCTTGAGAGCACACCGCCAGGAGAGCTGCAGGTAGAAGAGCTGTCACACGCTTGACCATCACCAGCAGAGCTAGGAGCCCGACTCACGAGCCTCAACCTTGGCCCGAGCAGCAGCAGCCTTAGCCCGTGCGAGAGTGTCAGCGCGCACCTTCTCGATCCTCTTCTCCTTGTCGGTCGGCTCGGCAGGAGCCTCAGCAGCCACGGGAGCAGCCTTCGGCGCATCAGCCGCAGGCGCCTGAGAGGAAGCGGCGCTCTGGCTGCCCGCACCTTGAGAAGCCGCGACCCCTGTTGCAACCGCACCATCAATAGTCTTGCGTTTCTTACGCAGCTCACCCATCCGCTTCTGGTATTCCTCCTGGTGCGTCTTGTACTGGGACTTAATGCTCGTGAGCGCTCCGTGCAAGAGGGTCTTGACCTGCTGGGACTGCTCAAGCTTGAACTTCTCAAATCCCTCGCGGTCCTCGGCCGAGAAGGCTGGCCCCGAAACGTCCAGCTCTTCACCAAAGTCGAGCTTGATCTCATCAGCGGAGTCCTTGAAGAGGGCGTCGAGGGAAATGACGTTCTTGCTGGAGATGGGCTCAGCAGGCTTGAGAACTCCGACGGCAAGCTTACGAGTGGCTTGCTCAAGTATGTCAGCGTTCTCCAGATCCCTCGCCATGAGCTCGTCAAGGTGCTTGTCCAGGTCACTGACCTCCTTGTCCAGCGCCGCGCGGCGCGCCAGGGCCTTGTCAAGCTTCTCCTTGGACGCCTTCTTGGCCTGAGATGCACGTTGCCACTCGGCCTGAGGTGTCGCCCGGGGCTGGGGCGGAGGCTTGAGCACGAACTGAGCGAGCAACTTCTGGGCAAGGTCGGGCGCGAGGTGCGAAGCAGCCTCCTTGACAGCCGCGAGAGCCTGAGGAGGAATGGCTTCGGAGGGGCCCTGCTGCACCTGCAGCGCCTGAGCACCCTTGCGCCAGCGACCCTTGGACTTGCTGGCTCCCTCACCCCATCCAGACTCCTCAGCACCGGTGTACAGAAGCATCTGGCCGCCGCCGCCGACAGAGGAGCTGAGCGGGTGGCACTGGGACTGGCACCCGACGCAGAGATTGTGCCTCTTGGCCAGGAGGTCATTCCAAGTCCAGTGGCCACAAGAACACACAGTGTACAGCCGAGCACCACGATTCTGCCCAGCCTTGGCGCCCCCAGGCGGAACTCGGATCCAGGGCTGCCTCGTCCAGGTTTCCTCCGCATCGTCGGGGATACGCCACGGGGCGGGGGCCATCGCAGCGCCGTAGCAACTAGCTCCGTCAGGAGCACACGAAAGATGGGCTGCCAGAAGCCCGTGCAGTACTGGCAAAAGCTGTCAGGCACAAGGCCTTGGCACTGCTGCGGACTAGCAGCTTCCAGTTCGGCACGAGGGCGCGGAGCCCTCAGGTGCAGCATTCTTGAGCCAAAATGGCTACGGAGGAGGAGGAGGAGGAGTACGAGGAGGAGGAGGAGGAGGAGGAGGAGGAGGAGGAGGAGGAGGAGGAGGAGGAGGAGGAGGAGGAGGAGGAGTAGGAGGAGGAGGAGGAGGAGGGGGGGGGGGGGCATGGCGGCCCCGGCCCTCTCGGAGCTCTGCGGGCGCCTCGACCGCACGAGGTCACTCCGGCGAAAGGTCGCTCCTACGTGTAGTCGACGCCGATGCTCCAGGCGGGGCGGCGGGCCCGTCGCCGGCCTGGGCCCCGGGGAGGCCGCCTGCGGGCCGCCGGGCCGGCGGAGAGAGCTGCCCGGGGGGGAAACGAGTCGGCTCCCGGGCGGAGGGCACGGAGGAGGAGGGCGGCGACGACGCGAACGGTGAGGACGAGGAGAGGAGAGGGGAGGAAGCAGCAGAGGGAGGAGGAGGAGGAGGAGGAGGAGGAGTAGGAGAGAGGAGGAGGAGGGGAGGGAGGAGGAGGAGGAGGAGGAAGAAGAGGAGGAGGAGGAGGAGGAGGAGGAGGAGGAGGAGGAGGAGGGGGAGGAGGAGGAGGAGGAGGAGGAGGAGGAGGAGGAGGAGGAGGAGGAGAAGGAGGAGGAGGAGATCTCCCCCATCCTGCCCATGGCAGTGGTGGTGGCAAGTTGGCCCGTCATCCTAGAGAGGGGCCGAGGGGGCTCTCGGACCCTCAGTCAGCCCGCACAAGGAGGACGCGCGGTAAGGACGCAAGGGCCTCGGAAGGCCATGCCGACACTCTGCGAGCGGGGCGCGGCTGGCGAAAGCGGCCAAGGATGGGCCGAAAGGGAAGGATGCAAGGGTAACCTCGGAAGGTCGCTCATCCTTACAGTGGGGGTTGACTATATCAACGGTGAGCGGGCGATTGGGGGCTCCCCACTGAGCTGTCCCCCCTTAACGGCTGGCCGCCTGGTTTTCGGACCATGACCCGGCTCTCCGGCAGCCAGCCGTTCAGAACGATCTGGGCACCCCGGAACGCTCGCGGCGAGGAGCACCCGTTGAGGGCATCCCGAGGCTGGAAAAGCGCCGAGCACCGACGAAAACGTCCGAAGACCTCGAACGTCGAACCTGAAACCCATCCCTCCCCGACGCTGCCCTCGAGGTCAAGAGGCCTGTGGAGCCCCCACCCTACGGCACCTGCGCGGTGCACGGTGCAGGCCGCGTCCGTGCCTGGCTCCTCGCTGCGCCGCGCCGCTCGCGATGGGCCCACCGGACCGCCCAGGACCCACGACGGAGCCAGGACAGGGACAAAATCGGACCGGCACAAATCGGGGACCTCTGAGACCTGGCGGTTCTGGAAAAATGTGATCGGGTGCCGCAGCCTTGGACGCTCTAAGAGCGTCCCGGAACGCTATGGAAAGATGCATCCCTGTCCTAGCCTCGCCCGATTGGACCCCACACCAAGAGAACCCGAGCGCCAGATGTCTGGGCAGAGAGCCCTGGGGGATGCCCAACCCATGCCTGCATCACTGCCTCACGCCACACAGCGTGAAGCGCTGCGTACACAGACAGCACGCGGTGCTCAAGCAATCGATGTAGACGGCCCCGGTGGACACACACACACACACACAATCACTTGCCCAAGACGCTCTTCCACGAGGGGGCAACCTGGGGCCAGGACCCCAGACGCCCGATGTCTGGCGTGTTCTTCAGCACGGGGCCCCCGAAGTCCAGACCCTCCCCCGGGCACGGCGCTTCATCCTGAGCCGTCTTCTGCACGGCCCTGCGGGCTGGCGAGGGCCCCCCGAGGCCCAGAGACGCCGAGGCACCGCCGCACCCATCGGCTCCACGCGTCGGAAGCCCCTCCCGGGACATCTGGCGTATCGATTTTTTCGAGACCCGGGCCCCCGACCTCTCGACCACTTCCCCGGGACGGGTTTTTCACCCCGAGTCGTGTTTTGACGGCCCCGAGGCCCCGAGGCGTTTTTTGGACGGTCCCAGAGGCCCAGCAGGGAAGGGCCCCCCGAGAGGCCGCAGACCGCGAGAAGCCTCCGTCGCGATCTCTCCTCGGGAGCGGCCAAAAGAGGGGTGTCCAAGAAGGGGGGGTGCAAATCATGACCGGCGGCATGTGCGCGGCCCAGCGGGGGGACCAGGGACGTAATGAAATGAGAAGAGGCGCCCTGAAATCTGGGGAAATATCATGGCCCCCACCATGAAATCCCCCCCCCCAGTCATCACCCTCCTCTTTTCCGCCCCCGATCTCTTCTAGACGCCCGACGTCTGGGTCCGCTCCTGCACCGCGGCCACCGCCTCGCGCCGGAACCTGACGTGCCTGTCCTCCGCGGCGGCCTCCTGCGCGGGGCCCCCCCTCCCCGAGGCCTCCTCGAGCGCGAATTAATAAGGGGGGGGGCGACCGATGGGGGGGGGGAGGGGGAAGACAGGGGCCTTCCCCACAGGGCCCCTTTACGCCCTTCGGAGCCCCAGAGAGCCCCTTCAGGTCCCGAAAGGGCCCTGCAGGGCCCCTAAAGGGTTTCGTCCCGAGGCCCCTGAGAAGGGCCCCTACAGGGCCCCTTCCTCTCGAGGCCCCTTCCAGGGAGCCCCAGAAGGAGCACTTTGGGGGCCCAAAAGGGCCCCATTCGCCCGCTGTGGCTGCTCCCCGGCGCCGGCCCCCTCGGGGCGCTGGCTCTGGGCCCCCTCCTCGGGGGGGAGGGCCCTGCCCGCCGGGTGCTCCCCCCGGGGGGTGCCCCGGGAGGCCCCGCGGGTGGCCCCCGGGGCACCCCTGAAGACGAAGCCAGGGCGAGGGCAGAATTGGGCGAGGAGAACTCGAGAACCTCCGAGATCCGGCGGCTCCGGAGGACGCGTCGGGCGCCCCGCGGCCCTCGCAGAGCGCAAAACGCGCCCTTCGCCCTCGTCCTGGCCCCACCCGAACCCCTCGTGAGAACCCCTGGAGGGCCCCTGGCCCCTTGGCAGGCACCCCGAGGCCCAGAGCGGCCCGACGAGGCCCAGCGGGGCCCGCGCACGAGGTCCCGAGGGCCTCGGAGTGCGACCCCACTTCGCGCCACGGAACAGGCTGCACAAACACACCTCCTCATCCTCCTCCTCCTCCTCCTCCTCCTCTCCTCCTCTCCTCCTCCTCCTCTCCTTCCTCCTCCTCCCTCATCCTCCTCCTCCTCCTCCTCCTCCTCCTCCTCCTCCTCCTCCTCCTCCTCCTCCTCCTCCTCCTCCTCCTCCTGCAGACTCTCGGAGGCCGCGCGGAACTTCCTTGGGTCGGCGCTGGACCTCCCCAGGGCATCCCCGGCGGCGCGGAGCGCGCCAGGGTCGGCGCCGGAGGCGCCGCGGAGGGGGGGCGGTCCGCCGCCGGCCCCCGGAGACTTCGCGCGGGCCTCCGAGGGCACGCCTGGTGCTGGCTTCGTGCTCCCTCCACCGGTGGGCCTCCTGCGCGGTCTCGCGGAGGAGGCGGACGAACACGTGCCTGGGCCGCAGCACGGCTGTGCACAGGTGCCCGCCAGTGAGCTTCCCTTTTTGGCCTCCGGGGAGGGCAGCAGCGTGTCAGATCGTGTGCCCTCGGCGGGGATCTGTGCACCGCCACCGTCCACGGAGGCCGAGGAGCAATCCACTGAATGGAGGCCCAGTCAACATCGAGCTGGGTAATCAGATCGAATCGGAATGTGCGTCGGGCCGGGCTGCATCGGCACGGAATCGGAACTGAATCGGATCGGCCGCGCCAGGATGCGAAACGGTGCCACGCAGGCATCGGGCCGCACGGAATCGACGGAACACTGGATTCGGATAAGCTCGGACCGGCCAAAACCGAACTCGAGCCGGATCGATCAGATCGACGTTGGGGAAATCAAAAGGCACCGATACCGCTACACCCCGGACCTCTCCCGGGGTGCGCTCTGACCAGAATTTCGAGGCAAATCCGGCGGTGGCGACGAGGGCCTCCTAGCAGGAGGCCCAAACAAGGGAAAGCGGGCGAAGAGCAGAGGCATGGGTACTTTCTGCGGTGGACAAACCTCCCTTTAGTAAACCTCCCCTTAGGGAAAACGGCCTGGGACCGAAACCGACGGACCTGGACCCGCAAAATGACGGCCGCGACGCCCTCTCGCGAACCGAAAACGGCCAATTCCTCAATCGACGTGTCAGGGTAGGAGGTCTATCCACCTCCGATACTTTTGGTTCCTCCTCGGAGACATGAGCCCTGACCCCGGGGGGGGAGGGGGAGGGTTCGCATGTGGTCCCCTAATGGGTACTTTTGGTTCCTCCTCGGAGACATGGGCCCTGACCCCGGGGGGGGGGGGGCCTGTGCACGCGTTTTTGCGGCGCAGTGCCTGCGGATCACGGGCCCGTCAGCCCGCTGCAGCCTCCGGATCTCTCGCAGGGCCTGCGCGCCCCGCTGGCCGCCGCCGAAGGCGCCGGCCGAGGGCGCGTGCCTCGGAGCGTGCTGCCTGCCGCTGAGGACGCGAGCGAGGTGAAGGTCCTCACGCCGGAGGGGACTTACCAGTTTCAAAACATATCCCTATCCCTGTGGTTGGCATCACCTCGCCTCGATGCCGATCTTAAGGATTCCCTCGGTTTCTGAGAGCACATCCCTAAGATTGTCCTCGCTTTTTCCTCGCCCATCTTAGGGATAGGGATGAGTTCGAGGCTGGTTAGGAACGTATGAAGGGGCCCGGGGGCGCACAAACAAATACACGCAACTCCCAAGATTCCCCACTATTTTTGTTATCTCTTCTGGGTGCTCCTCCTCCCCTCCCCACTTCCCGTACTTGTCCCGTATGTTCCCGGGGATCGGCCATGAACTGTGTCTCTGCGTTTTTTCCCGACGGGGAACAGAGCGAGCGGGGACGATCGAGCAGATCCGGGCGACGCAGGAAAGCCGTGGTCGCTGGTTTTTTAACGAGTTGGCCTCTTGATGCCATTTCCCGACCCTGGGACCGTCAAAGCACGACTCGGGAAGAAAAAGCTGCTCTTGGGAAGGGGCAGAGATCCACAGGGGACCGAGTCACGAAAAAACGGGACGTCTTCGATCCTGAACCTCTTGTTACCCATAGGCCTTTGGCGTGTCTTCGGCGGTCTTCGGCGTTCTTCTGACTGTCTTCGGCGGTCTTCGGCCGTCTTCGGTAGTTTCCGGCGGTCGTCGGCGGTTTCCTGCGGGGACTTCGGCGCGAAGGCTGAACGAGTGCGTTTAACAAGGGGTCCATGGTCAAACACCTGAAGGAAGGAACGAGCGGGGACAATGTTTCGGGATTTGCCTCAGGTGTCCCACCTTTCCGCACGGTTTGGGAACCTCTGGGGCCCTCTGGGCCTCGTGAGGACGGCCTTGGAGGCCACCTGGACCTCCTGGGAAACCCTCGCGATACTTTGGGCCAGGGACACCTTTGGCAAACCCTGAAGGGGGGACGATAACCCACAACGGTTCTTCTGTTTTGCACAGGAACCGCTGTAAAAATCGATGCGAACACTGTCCGTTTGTTACGAAGACCGCTCCCTCCCGACAGGAGTCGCTGTCGGTTTGGGGCAACACTTGCTGTTCAGCATCATTCCTATGATTGTCGCCCCCATGTCAAATCTCCAAACCATCTCCGACGTCGTGGGTTGTTCAATGCCCGCTCCGTTCTGGCCTCTGGAGGCCCGTTGGAATGAATCACCGGCCCCAGAAGGGTGTCCGGAGCTCTGGTGGCCCCGCACCGTCAGAGCGCGACGTCGGAGACGTGCGCTTGTCCGCGGCGGCGCGCAGACGGGCATCGTCGCCGACGCTGCTGACTCGGAGGCCTTCCCCACGAGTTGCACAGCAGGAACAACCGAACGAAAGTTAGAACCTGGAGGAACGTGAACATGGAGAGGAGGAGGAAGAACAAACAGCCACGAGAGGACATCGGGGCGAAGCCGCTCGAAAGTCCTGGGCCTGGTTCGATGCGGCTCTGAAGCATCTCGTCGCCGCGGCTGGACGTGGCTCGGGCAACTGGCTCGGGGCACCCTGGGCCGGCGGTCCTCGGCGGTGCCTCGGCGGTCCTCGGCGGTGTCTCGGTGGCTGGGCCGGCGGTCCTCGGCGGCGCCTCGCCCAGTCGCCGACCCCGCGGCGGCAGCCCCGCGGGGCGCTGCCCGTGCACGCTCCGGAGGGCCTCCGGAGGTCCGCCCGCGGGCGCCGCCCGTGGGGAGGCCGCCCGTGCGGAGCTCAAGACGCAGACCGAGGACGAGGAGGAGGAGGAGGAGGAGAGCAGGAGGAGGAGGAGGAGGAGGAGGAGGAGGAGGAGGAGGAGGAGGAGGACAAGGAGGAGGAGGAGGAGGAGGGGAGGACAAGGAGGAGGAAGGAGGAAGGAGGAGAGAGGAGGAGGAGGAGGAGGAGGAGGAGGGGGAGGAGGAGGAGCGCGCCCCCGTGCGCGCTGGAGGGCTTCCGCAGGTGCGCCCGCGGGCGCCGCCCGTGGGAGGCCGCCCGCGGTGCGCCCCGTCCAGAGGGGCTCTGCCGCCCCGCGGCCGCCCGAGTGGCGCCGCCCGAGGGCGCCGCCCGTCGTCGTCGGCTTCGTCGCTGTCTTTTCGGAGGGCGTCGTCGAAACCGTCGTCGAGGTCGTCGTCGGCTTTGCCGCTGTCCTCGTGCGGAGGGCGTCGTCGAGCTCGTCGTGGAGGTCGTCGTCGGGGTCGTCGTCCGCTCTGCCGCCGTCTCTGTCGTCCGGGCGGCTCTCCAGGCTTCGCCCAGGTCGCCGCCCGCCCCGCGGGCTGGCCTCGGGTCGGGCAAGTCCCCCTGCAGGCGGTTTCTGGAGGAAGAATCAAGGAGAGTCCAAAAATACGCAAGAGCAGCCAAAAGGAGTCAAAAGAATAGCCCAAAGCAGTCTTGGAGACCTTTCGCCATTTTTAGACTCTCTCGGCAGCCTCTGGCGGCACTCTCGACAGCCTCTGCAGGCGCGTTTGGACCTTGCTTGACGCCGTCTTGTAACCCTCTCGGGCCACTTGAGGACGCTCTTTACCTATCTTGGCACTCTCTGGAGCCGTTCCCGAACCCTGGAGGAGGCCTCTTGAGCTGTCTTCGGACGACCTTGCAGGTATCTGGCGCCGTCTTCGAGCCATCTGAGGGCATCTTGGACTCCTCTAATTACCTCCATTGTCTTCGTCGTCGCTGCCTACAGGGTCGGCGGCATCGGCCGTAAGGCCTTCGCAATAGCCAAAAACAGTCAGAAGAATGCCGCCTGTCGAAGGACAGGCCCGACCTGAGGCTGGCCCCGTGGGCGCCTCGAGGGCGCCTGGTGCGCGAGCGAGGCCCTCTGACGTTCCGCCCGGCCGCCCGCGGGGACGACTCGCGGGCGGTCCCGCTCGCTGGCCAGCTGTTAAAGGGGGTGTTCGCCCGGTCGCCGCCAGCCGGCGCCTCGTGGGCGCCACGTGCGCTGGCTCGCTTTGCCGGGCTCTCGCCTGGTCGACGCTCGCGGGCACCGGCTGGCACTCCTCGGTGCGCACACTGGCTGCGCCCGGCTGATTGCAGACATTGGCTGTGCCCCGTGGCGCGCACCACGCAGGCTGCACCCCACGGCTCTGCACCACACAACAAGCAGCAGGCACCACACAGAGAGCTCCGCATGGCTTGCACCACACAGCTTGCCCCACGCAGAAGCTCACTGTCTGAGGTCCACGCTGGCATACTCGGGG
>CAUYUJ010002874.1:37500-42500 GCA_963575745.1 Prorocentrum cordatum | reverse complement strand
GAAGGCCCCAGTGGCTGCGTTCGCATTGCGCCACCGCGCCCATGTGGGCACGCCCCTCACATCCTTCGTGGCCCCATAGGGAGCTCCACCGAAGGCCCCAGGCTGCGTTCGCATGGCAGCGCCGCACCCGTTTCGGCACACCCCTCACACGCTTCGTGGCGGGATAGGGAGCTCCACCGAAGGTCCGAGTGGCTGCGTCCCCATGGCACCGCCGCACACATTTCGCCACGCTCCTCACACGCTCTGTGGCCCTAAAAGGAGCTCCACCGAAAGCGGTACGCACAACGCGGTATGTACGACTGCATATGGCTGGGTCCTTCGCCAGGATGATTTTTAGCGTTTGACACATCTAAAAGAGGAAGGAAGGGGGAGAAGGAGGAGGAGGGGGAGGAGGAGGAGGAAGAAGAGGGATGGAGGAGGAGGGAAGAGGAAAAGTAAGAAGGGAGGAAGGAGGAAGGAGGAGAAGGAGGAAGAACAGGGGGAGGAGGAGGGGGAGTAGAGTATCGAGGCCGTTGGTCGCTGTGGGCAACGTCCGGAGCCTCCAGATGCCTGTGCAGGCCCCGGATGCCCTGGGGAACTCTGTAGGAGGAATCCGTTGCTCCCTCCATATGCTTCCTGCCTGCCTCGCACGTGTACCGTTGCATGTTTAACTCGCCCCCGTTCCACCACCAACAGACGTGTCGATAGGGCGGGCCGTGCGCTTGGCCTGAGATTCCCTCACCCCTTATGACCCTGACGCTTGAAAGTCCCAACAGATAACAGAATGCATTGCGGCAGTAGGTACAAGCATGGAGGGCGGGTCGCTTCCAACATGCGGCTCTCGCCTCAGCGCCGCGCACAACCTGTTCCAAAAACTCAAAGAATACGGGCGACGGACCTCAGTATATGAGGGTGCGAGTGCCGTAAGGCAGGTGGGACGAAGGAAGAGCTGGTCCCTCTAAGGCCAACGTGCGATGGGTGTGTGGGTGTGCCGACATGAGTGCAGTGCCGCCATGCCGACCCTGCCGCTGGGGCCGTCGGTGGAGATTCCTGTGGGGCCAAGAAGCGTGTGAGGGTGTGAGAGGTGTGCTAAATTGGACGCGGGGCCGCCATGCGGACCCTGTCGCTGGGGCATTATGCGAAGCGTGTCGCGAAATGTGTGATGGGTGCGCCGAAATGCGTGCGGGGCCGCCATGCGGACCCTGCCGCTGGGGCCTCTGGTGGCGCTCCCCATGGGGCCACTAAACGTGTGAGCGGTGTGCCGACATGGGGGTGGGGCAGCCATGCGGACCCTTCCGCTGGGGCCTTCGGGGAGCTACCTGTGGGGCCTCGAAATGTGTGAGGGGTGTGCTGACATGGGGGCGGGGCAGCCTTTCGGACCCTGCCGCTGGGGCCTTCGGTGAGCTCCCTGTGGGGCCACGAAACATACGAGAGGTGCCAAAATGCGCGCGGGGCCGCCATGCAGACCTGCCGCTGGGGCATTATGTGAAGCTCCCTATGGTGCCACAAAACGTGTGAGGGCTGTGCCGAATTGGACGCGGGGCCGCCATGCGGACCCTGCCGCTGTGGCATTATGTGAAGCTCCCTATGGGGCCACGAAACGTGTGAGGGCTGTACCGAAATGGGCGCGGGGCCGTCATGCGGACCCTACCATCGGAGCCTTCGATAAAGCCCCTGTGGGGCCACGAAGTGTGTGAGGCGTGCGCCGACATGGGTATGCGGAAGAACGAGGCCGGGATGAGGGATGTGATGAGGGAGGAGGGGGAGGAGAAAGAAGTAAGACGCGGGGCGCTGTCTTATCAAAACGATGACCGAACACCACAGAATGGCTGGGAGCAGTGTAAAGGGACGGGCAGTGAATTAAATGAGTCCTCGCATTTGCGTCGCGCGCAGTCTTTGCATAAGCGTTCAACTGTGACGAAGAAAGATTACAAATTACCTTCGGAATGTGACTCTCACGTAAACTCCGCATCCAAAACGCTTAAGCGTGTACATGATGTGTCCTGAAGTAAAGCATGCGTAAGCATCAGTGCTGTCACTTCAGGCTTCATCCGCGAGTGTAGCCACGGTGCAAAAACGTGCAACAGCCTCACGAAGGCTTCCAACGTACGCAGCAGCTACACGGATGGAGCGTGGCACTTGTTCAAAAGCGGGCAGCAATCGCTGGACACCCCCTTGAACTGCATGATCCTCCTACGGCTGGCGCACGCTATCCCTGTAAGGCGATGCCCCGCAAGGGCCCCTTCTGCGCACGGTACCTCCCTGACAGGACGTCGTCAGTACACGATATCCTCTTGGAGGGGGATAGCGTGTACTGAGCGGGCAAGCAGCGCCACATCGCACGCTGTCTTTCCAACGCCAACTGTACCCCGTGGCAGTCCTTAATATGTCAGCGGGCGCGGGGCAGCAGGTGTTCAACCTTGTACACGGGCCCTCGCGTGAACGCACGGCAGGCCCACGGGGTTCTCCTCTCCCTCGCGCTTCTTCCTCCTCCTCCTCCTCCTCCTCCTCCTCCTCCTCCTCCTCATCATCATCATCATCATCATCATCAGCATCATCATCAGCATCATCATCCTCCTCCACCTAATCAGCATCATCCTCCTCCTCATCCTCATCCTCATCCTCGTCATCATCATCAACAGCATCAGCATCAGCATCATCGTCATCATCATCACCACCACCACCATCATCATCATCATCATCAGCAGCATCATCATCATCATCATCATCATCATCATCATCATCATCATCATCATCATCATCATCATCATCATCATCATCATCATCATCATCATCATCATCAGCATCATCATCATCATCATCATCATCATCATCATCATCACCATCATCATCTTCTTCATCATCATCATCATCATCATCATCATCATCATCATCATCATCATCATCATCCACCCGCTCCTCCTCCTCCTCCTCCTCCTCCTCCTCCTCCTCCTCCTCCTCCTCCTCCTCCTCCTCCTCCTCCTCCCCCTCCCTCCCTCCCTCCCTCCCTCCCTCCCTCCCTCCCTCCCCTCCCTCCCTCCGCGTCCGGGACCGCCAAGAGGCCCCCAAGACGCTCCGAGAGGCCTCCACTCGGGGACCCTTCCTCTGTGTGCTGCCCACTTCCCTGATCGAGGCAATTCCTCTGGGCATCGTTTCTGGATGGGCTGGTGGGGTTACGCGAAGCATCTAGAATTTGCAAAAGTTTCACGGATTGAGGGCGGTTCCTTTTCAAAATGCGGTTCTCGCCTAAGCGCGGCGCACATTCGCTTCAACATGTTGCAAGAGTTTCACGGATTCCTATCATCAACGTGTCAGAAAACGGTGTTTTGAAAGGATGCAGAATCATGCTGGTGCAACAGTTATGTTGGTTCGCTGTGTTAAAGTCCCAGGAATGGTTTTCTGGCACGATTCAGGGTAATCAAGACGCAATTGTCAGGTTGACCCGTGGCGTTGGAAACCCGAGAACCATGCTTTGGCATGCTTCAGGGTCTTCAAATGGTGTCTTCCAAAAAGGCACTTCCTTCAATGGAAAGGAACCATTATAGGAGCCTATGAAGAGGGAGCTTGGAGAGAGGGTGTATTCCATCATTGTTGATGACTCTTGGGTTTACAATGGTCATCCTCCTCCTCCTCATCATCCTCCTCCTCCTCCTCCTTCTTCTCCTCCTCCTCCCCCTCAGAATCCTACCCGCTTTGTTGCGTTGAGCGAACATGAGGTGCCATGCTTGCTACGTCCTTCCTCCTCCTCCTCCTCATCCTCCTCCCTCCTCCTCCTCCTCTTCCTCCATCTCCTCTTCATCCTCCTCCTCCTCCTTATCCTACCCGTCCTCCTCCTCCTCCTCCTCCTCCTGCTCCAACTCCAACTCCACAGTCACACTCTACGAATACGACTCTTATCTCCCCCTTGAGGACGTGTTGTGAATGCACCCCTCTACATGCATTGACGCTTACATACAGGAGTTCAAAAGCGGTTGTCTCTCTGATGTGGTTGTCCTGCCCGCACGTTTCTGGCCCCTCCAAGAGAATACGGCTGCAGTTTGGGATCGCAGATTCGCCCCCACCGTCGTTCAGAATGGCGCTCTCGCCACAGCGTGGGCCTCAATTCCAAATCCGAATCCTTCCTCATCGCGGTCGCTCCCCTCACTTCCCCTCCTCCAGTCCCCTGGTCATCCTGTCCATCCCGCTCTGTCCACTCCAGTTCCCGCTGCTGCTGTTCGTCCTCGTCTTCCGCTTCCTCAGCCTCCCCATGTTCCTCCTGCGCACCCTCCTGCTCAACCACCTCCCATGTACGCAGCTCCCCTTTTCTGATTGCGCATAACACGATGGGGTCTGTTTGGGAGCTCCAGGCCCGCTATGACACGCGTCTGCAGATCGAGAAAAATGAGCGCCATATACAGGGAAGGGTGGCAGGGGCAATGAGGATGACGGATATGGCGCGAGTGCACCGAGTTCGTCCTCCTCCCCTCGCCCCTCCTCCACCTCTCCCACCCCCATCCCCCTCCTCCTCGCCCCGAAGGGGGGGCCGCCTGGGATGACGTTGGGGTGCTGTCAGCGTGGGTAGTCCGCATGGTCGCGTCAACTCTTGCGTTAGCAAACTGTTACGCCCTGACAGCTTCACGGATTGCGAGCGGCGTTTTGTTTGTCATCGAATGGTTCTCGTTTTAGCGCCGCGCGCACTCGCTTTAACCAGTTGCAGGAGTTCCACGGCTTCGCATGATTGATTCAGGATCCAGTGTTTGCGAACGATTCAGGGTTGTCAGGGCGTAGCAGTTATGTTGGTTCGCGTTGGCGCGAGCGACAGAATGCGCCGATCGATGAGCAGTGCTGTCGGCCCCGCACCAGCGCTGCCCCAGCAAGAGCTATAGGCCCTCCCCCCGCAGCTTCGACCATCGCTCGCCTCCCTCAGTATGATGCACCAAGTCTGCGCCCTTCGCCCCTCGCCCCTCCTCCTCCTCCTCCTCCTCCTCCTCTTCCTCCTCCTCCTCCTCCCCCTCCTCCTCCTCCTCCTCCTCCTCCTGCTC
>CAUYUJ010002874.1:25000-27500 GCA_963575745.1 Prorocentrum cordatum | reverse complement strand
CCGTCTCCTCGGAGGCGCCCGTCCGAACCCAACGTGTGGCACAAGCTTCTTGCAGTGTATCCTGTCCCGGGCGGTATGGCCAGAGGAAGCGTCCGCCGCGGAGCTCACGCCACGAGATGTCTCGGCGCGCGTCGGGGGGAGGGGGGGGGGGAGGGCGACGCCGAGTGCGGCACGCCTCCCTCGTGGCCGTGAAGTGGTCGACCTCCTCGTCGACGCCCTCCTCCTGCAGCCGTGCGGGGACCGCTGGGGCCGACTTCTGGACAGCCCCGGGCTCCCCGAGGAGGGGGGAGGGGCAGGAGGGAGGGAGAGCGGAGGGCTGCGCAGCGCGGGGGGGGGGGGCAGCCGAGGAGGGGAGGGGGGAGCCGAGGGGAGGGAGGGGCCGACGACGACGACGACGACGGACGACGACGGACGACGACGACGACGACGACGACGTCGACGACGAGGCTGCCGACGGCGACCGTCGGAGAAGCGATCCAGCTCGGGCACGCGCCCCGCCGCAGAGCGGGCGCGCGGGCGCCGGGTCCCACGGAGGATCGGGGAGCGCACCCCCCTGAGGCAGGAGGCCAAAGCGGCGCCCGACCTGGCGGCGGAGCGCGCCGACGTCGTGTGGAGGCGGGACCCGTCGCGAGTCCGATCGCCGCAATGCATTGGATGCCATGACACTGGACACCCTAACAGTCAGATCATTGAATTAAACATGCGTGAAACGACTGTTCTGACGATTTTGAAGCACGCATGTTTGCGTGTCCTCGACGAAGAAGCTGGTGGCCGAGCGTGCCGTTGAGCTAGAAAGAGATGTTTGGGGATGGAGCGTCGGGGTGGCTGGTGAGATCAGCAGTAATAGCAGCATAGGATCGCGATCCGCTTGCCGCAGTGCTGCCGCAGCTTCTGCTTTGAAGCAGGAGGCGCTGATAGCGCCCCAGGCCCCCCCCCGATCCGAGGGTTCGCTGGCAGACCCAGCAGGGCCTGCCAAACCCATTGGCACCTGGTTCCTTTTCCTCCTCCTCCTCCTCCTCCTCCTCCTCCTCCTCCTCATCATCATCATCATCATCATCATCATCATCATCATCATCATCATCATCATCATCATCATCATCATCATCATCATCATCATCATCATCATCATCATCATCATCATCATCATCATCATCATCATCATCATCATCATCATCATCATCATCATCATCATCATCATCATCATCATCATCATCATCATCATCATCATCATCATCATCATCATCACCATCACCATCACATCTTCATCATCATCCTCATCATCATCATCATCATCATCATCATCATCATCATCATCATCCCATCATCATCATCATCATCATCATCATCATCATCAGTATCATCATCATGGTCATCATCATCATCATCATCCTCATTCATCATCATCATCATCATCATCATCATCATCATCATCATCATCATCATCATCATCATCATCATCATCATCATCATCTCATCATCATCATCATCATCATCATCGCATCATCATCATCATCATCATCCGCCTCCTCCTCCTCCTCCTCCTCCTCACCCTCCTCCTCCTCCTCCTCCTCCTCCTCCTCCTCCTCCTCCTCCTCCTCCTCCTCCTCCTAGTAGTCAGCAGAGGGCGACAAAAGCAAGATGGCCAATCCTCGAGCCGGGAGAGAAGCCCCAGGGGAGGCCGACCCCCTTCGGGGGGGGGGGGCCCTGGCGCTCGTCGCGAGGCGCAGCGTGCAGCGAGCATCGCATCGGACAAAATCGGATCGGTCGGATCGGAACGTGCGTGGAGTCGGCGCATCTCGGGGGCGGCCAAGAGGGGGGCGTCCGAGAGGGGGGGGCACCAATCATGGCCGGCGGCACGTGCGCGGCCCAAGGGGGGGGCCGGGGACGCGTTGAAATCAAGAAGAGGCGCCATGAAATCTGGGGAGAGATCATGGCCCCCGCCATGATGTCCGCCCGCCCCCCCTAGTCCTCCCCCCCCCTAGTCCTCGCCCCCGAGGATCGGAACGTGCGGCGTCGAATCAGCGCGGCGGCACAGGGGCGGAGAGTGGAAGCCGAGCGGCCGCGCCGGGAGGCCAGCGCGGGCGCCGTGCGAGCACGGGATGCCGCCGCACCAGGGAGCCGTCGAGGTATCGCAGCGGGCCGGCGTGAGGGCAGGGGCGGCCTGCCCCCGAGTTGAGGGGCAACGACAGGGGGGGGGGGAGACTGGCATCGGCCTGGAGTCGGCGATACGTCGCCGATGGATCGGCGATGGGCCCCCGATAGTGGATCCGCACCTTCCCGTGCAGGTTGGGGCTGTTGGGCCCCTCTCGGCGATCAATGGGCGATTGGGGATCGATGCATGCCCCCCCATGCCTGTCCCCCCCTATCGTTGCCCCCGACGAGTGTTCATCTGGTGCGCCGAGCAGGGGGTAGGGGGGGGGACGAAGAGGGAGAGTTGCAGTAGGGGCTCGACCGCCAAGAGACCTTCCACAAGAAACCCGACCCTGAGACCCCAGGGCGT
>CAUYUJ010002874.1:12500-22500 GCA_963575745.1 Prorocentrum cordatum | reverse complement strand
CGAATGCATGCATGCATACATACACACATACATGTATGTCTACCTACCTACCTACCTGCCTGCCTGCCTGCGTGCATGCATACCGACATACATACATACATACATACATGCATGCATGCATACACATACACACATAGACATACAACACGTACACGTACACGTACACATACACATACACATCCACATACACATACACATATGCATGCATGCATGCATGCATGCATGCATGCGTGCATGAATACATGCATACAGACATACACACCTACAGACATACATACATACATACATATGTACGTACGTACATATATACATACATACATACATACATACATACATACATACATACATACATACATACATACATGCATGCATACATACATACATACATACATACATACATACATACATACGTGCATACGTGCATACATGCATACATGCATACATGCATACATGCATACATGCATACATGCATACATATATACATACATACACACATACACACACACACACACATGAAGGGCAAATCCGGAGCTCTTTGGGGAGTGGTAGAAGGACCAGCGGCAATGAAATGTTGGGATCTTGACGACGCGTAGGGGAGTCCTGGAGCTTCTCAAGCACTTCTTACGCTTTTCTGGATCCACGCGAGGACCGGATGAGGAGAAGGAAGAACTGAGCAAAGAGGAGCGGCGCCCGAGTCTGGCTCGAAGCACACGCCACCAAGGCAAAACCACGGAGCATCGAAGGCCACCCCCGTATACTCCTGGCCACACATCTTGACCCAAAACCACGGCGCAACGAAGGCACAAAAATCGGTGCGGGTCGCACCAGCAGGGCCTCCGACTCGACAACTGTAGCTTCTCGGCGGCGTTATTGAAAAAATTCTGGGTCACCTCCACCCGTCTTTGGGCCATCTTGGAGCTTTTTTGGCGCCTGCAGGAGATGCGGTATTGGTGGCATTTGGGGGCCGTTTTGGGAGCCGTCTTGGGAACATCCTGGGCCATCTTGAAGTCTCTTCGAGCCGTTTTGGGGGCCTCCTGGGCTGTCTCGGGGCGCCCTCTTTGGGCCGCACTGGGGCCGTCTTGGGCCCTTCTTGTGCCGTGTTGGGGTCCTATTCCGTTTTGAGGGCCGCCGTGCGTTCCTTCGGGTACGCCTGTGTGACATCTTGAGCCCCTTCGAGGGCCCTCTTGAGGCCCTCTTGAACCGTCATAGGCCCATCGTGGACCCTCTTGGGGCTCTTTTGGGCCTTCTGGGGGCGAGCTCGGAGTCAAGGGGCCGTCTTGGGGGCACGGCTCCCGAAGCCCCCTCGAGTTCCTCCTCTTGGACCCTATTTCGAGGCGCTTTGGGGGGCGTCTTAGGCCGTCTTGTGGGCCCTCTTGGAGCCCGGTTTGGCCGTTCTCTGGCGAAGTTGGCATGCTCTTGGGCCGTTCAAGGCGCTCGGAAGTCCAAAATGGCGACCCTGCTGAAATCCTTCGAAAACCTTTTGAAATGGTTGAATGTTGCCTTTGGCCCATCTTTGAGATCCTCTTGGGAAACTCTCTGGGGATACTGGCAGCATTTTGGGCCGCCCTGAACATGTCTTCGGAGGTCTTGGGGCTTTCCTGGGCCCTCTTGGGGCTCTGTTGGGCTGGTTTGGGCTAGCTCCGTGGCGTCCTGGGCGCATTTTGGGCCACCCCTGGCCCCAGAGGACGCCCCCCGCGGGCCCAGTCCCCCCATGGAGTGTACAGGTCCCAGCTCTGAACGCCTCCCGTCTACTTACATACATACCTACCTATCTACCTACCTACCTACCTACATCCATCCATCCATCCGTCCATGAATGCATGCATGCATGCATGCATACCTACCTACCTACTTACCTACCTGTCTGCCTGCCTGCCACACATGCTCCATGACCCAGCACAGGTGCGCTCGGGGCAGGCTGGCGGCACGGGGGGGAGGGACAGCAAGAGGCGCGCTGGCTTCGGCGGGGCCCGGCGGCACGCGCCGTGCCAGCCCTCCCGGCAGTCTCGGGCCCCCTCGCCGCGTCCTCCCCCGCCCGGAGGCTCCTCGGCGTTCTCGGCCTCTGGAGGCTTGCTCCTCCCCCCCCCCCCTCCCCTCCTCCCCCTCCTCCCCCCCTCCCCTCCTCCTCCTCCCCTCCCTCCCTCCTTCCCCCTCCCTCCTCCTCCCCTCCCTCCCTCCCTCCTCCCCCTCCTCCTCCCCCCCCCCTCCCTCCCCCTCCTCCCCTCCCCCCCCCCCTCCCCCTGCTCCTCCCCCAGTCCTCGGGTGCTGCCGGCAGTGGCCCTGGCCTACGAGGGCCCCGGCCTTTCCCAGGGAGGCCCGAGCGGCCTCCCAGGGCGCACCTCACGAGGCCCAGGGGGCCTCGGGAGCTCCGAGGCGGCACGGGAGCCTGGGGTCACCTCGGGTCGGGGACGTCTTGGGCGACGCCCGCCTTCGCCCCGTCCTCCCAGCAGGCGGGTCCTGCTCCACGCCGTTCTGGAGGCACCAGTCGCGAGTGAACGCGTCGCAGTCCGTGATCATGAACGCCTTGCCGTAAACGTGGAAGGTGCCGCCTACCTGGATGTCCTCGACTGGGGGGGGGGTCCCTCCGACCCCGGCACACATCCCAAGCCCCATGCCTTCCCACCAAGCATTTCCACCTCCGCCCCAGGGCGCCGTGGCAGGTGCGCACGGCAGCGTGGCTGGAGAACTTCTCGTCCCCCTGCTCCTCCGCCACCTCCTCCCCCTCAGAGCGAGACATGACAACGAGTCGAGACGGCTTCGCTTTGCCTTCGGCGCGTGGCCCTTCGACGGCTGCCCAAATCTCACGTCCGGGATTGTAGCTGCCGTGGCGGCCGCTGACAATACTTTATACATTGCTAATGGAAGTGTGTTTGACATGGATTGTCTCTTGAGTTCCGACCAGATGCGACCCTCGCTGACGAAGTTGACGTCGCCGTTAAGAGCCCTCTCACATTGCGTTGCTCCTGTCGCATACTGCCATGATTTGCTGGTCGGTCTCTCGTCTGCCTTCTTCACTGTGGGATATGATGGTAACGGTGATGCTCCAACCGGCGTTGCTGCTTGCGGTGGGCATTAAAATGTGGTTAGGTTCGCGGCTCTTGCTGTATTTCATATTGCTTGCTGCTTACATCGGGTATGCATGTCGGCCATGTACGTTCGCGCACGGTTCTGTATTCCGTCGGCCAATCTGTTCCATGGCACAGCTCCATGGCTCGCAACAGTTTCGAAATGGGCAGCGCCGTTGTTGCTGCCGATGTCGTCAAGGATATGCATAATCCGAAGCAAGGCCCGAATCGTGGTGCGGCATATTTTCGCCCCTGCATACCTTGATAAGTGCCTCACTGTCCGTATGATCGCCCATGACATGCATCTCCTCTGCGGAAACGGCCCAGCATTACTTGAGTTACTGCCACAATCTCGCCCGCCGTGCTGATGTTTCCTTGTCCGCCACCGTGCCCCCTGGCACGTTGAGGCCTGGAAGAATGCCAAGATCTGTCTGGTAGGGTTTTCGAATTCTAATAAGGAGCCGCCCCTCCCTCTACCAGCAGACTCTTGCGTGCATCGCCCATCTTTTCCAGGGCCACTTCCCTCATGCCCGCTCGAAGACGGTGCACCTCCAGCATGGCAACGAATGCCTACTCCCCCATTCCACGCGCGCCCGCTCAAGGTTGGTGCACATTTAAACTGCCATCCACGCGTGCCCGCTCGAGGAAGGTGCACTTCCCGCACGGCAGCCAATTCTTGAACTCTCATTCCATGCGCGCCCGCTCGAAGACTGTGCACTTCCCGTATGGCTGCTAACTCCTAGACAATCCACCGCGCACCCGTTCGAGGATCGCGCACTTCCCACATTCCCAGGCGCAGCTCCAGGACCTCCCAAGCCACGATCCCTTGTATAAAACGATGGATCTGCGTCCCGAAAATCCAAGACGGCCAGCGAAAGCAACCAAGGACACCCACCAAGGCGGCCGAACATTGATTCAAGACGACCCAAGAGGCCTCCAAGAGGGCCCAAAATGGCCACAAGAGGACCTCCAGCAAGGCCCGAAGAGCCAAAGTCACGGATTCCCCCGAAGTTTTTGAATGATCTTCGCATTATCACCGTGTCGGGCTGCCGTCAGCTCAAGACGGTCCTAAAGGACTCCACGATGCCCCAAGAGGCATCCAAGACGGCCCCAAGACGGCCCGGGAGGGACTTCCGTGGGACCCAAGACGGCCTTACAAGCCCCTTCGACTGCCCAAGACGGCCCCAAAACGAACCCAGACCCCCACCAGACGGCCAAGAGGGCCCCAAAACGGCCCAAGAGAGCGCGAGGCCGGCATTCGAGGGCTCCAAGACGGCCCAAGAGGGCGCCAGGGGACCCCCAGGACTGTCTCACAGAAGGCCAAGACAGCCCCAAGACGGCTCAAAGAGTTTCATCATCATGATCCTGATCATGATCTTCAAAATCAGAGTCAGCATCAGCATCATTACCATCGGCATTTTCGTCGTCGTCGACGTCGTCATCACCATCACCATCACCAGCACCACAATCACCATCGCCATCACCATCACCAGCTCCATCACCATCGCCATCGCCATCAGCATCATCATCACCACCAACGTCGTCATCATCGGCATTGCCATCATCATCGTCATCATCAGCACTATCATCATGTCCATCATCATCATCATCATCATCATCATCATCATCATCATCATCATCATCATCATCATCATCAGCTTCATCATCATCAGCATCATCATCATCATCGTCATCATCATCATCAGCAGTATCATCATCATAAGCATCATCATCATCATTATCATCAGCGCCACAACCACCATCATCATCACCATCACCCTCACACTCACCATCTCAATCACGATCATCATCAGCGGCATCAGCATCACCATCACCATTGTCATCACCATCATCATCATCACCATCATCCGCATCATCACCATCATCATGAGCAGCATCAACATCAGCATCATTATTGCCGTTTGCCAAATGATCGGTAGAACCTGACATATGAGGAGTCCCCACATCCTCTTCTCCTAGCTCAGCAGACCCACTCACGAAAGTCTCTGGGATGATATGATCCTTGACATTGGCGGACGAATGGTAGCGCGAACGCGCAGCTCCTGGTCTTCCGCTACAGTGCGCACGATGCGCACTATCACTTCGTACTTGAGCCAAACGCTCGCATCGGCTGGCGGATGGAAAGTTAAAAGAAGGACAGAGAGAGCGAAGGTAACGCATACCAGCATCATCATCATCGTCAGCATCAGCATCATCATGTTCAGCATCCTCATCATCGTCTTCAGGTTCATCAGCAGCAGTATCATCACCTTCACCATCACCATCACCATCGCCATCAGCATCATCATCATCAGAGACATCAACATATATATATATATATATATCAGTACCAGTATGGTCAACGTCATCAGCAGCAGCTGCAGCATCGTCATCATCAGCAGCAGCATCAGCATAAGGATCAGCAGCATCATCATCGTCATAACCCCTATCATCCTCGTAACCCTTATCATTATCACGGCTCTCCCAAGCCTTAAGAGACGAGGTGCCACACGTGACGGCCTCTCGTGCCCCCTCGAGCAGTCGCCACCCGATAAATGCTGGGCTGGCACAGTGGCGGCACTTACCGCAGGCAGCTGAATATCCCCTAGGCATAGCATGGATTTCCTTGCACCGCTCTATCGCGTCCTCCTCTCAGCTGGTGCTGGAACATCGCTCGTCGTCTACTGCGCTACCGCGTATCCCCAAAGTATAGCTGGTGTGTCTTGATATTGATTGATGCGTCCGTCAAGACGTCCTTCGCCACGTGGTCGTCAATAGTTTACCGATCGACGTAGTTCGTAGCGCATGGCTGGCTGTGGCGGAAGATCGTCTCCGTCAAGGTTGGTGGCAAGTCCTAGCGGCGTGCCCGCTAGCATCCGCCTCCCAGCAGTTCTGCAATCTCTCAGCTTGCGCGTGCACACTGGCATCGGGTCGATTGACGCTGGTAGTGGTGGTGCTTGGGGGTCTCTGCTTGTTCCTCGGCTTGTTGGGGTAGCGACCTCCGCGGCCAGGGCCATCCGCGTCGGAGTCAGTCCGAACTCCATCGGGGGATTTTGGGCCAAATCCGACGGCATGCCTCCGATTGGAAGATGCCAGAGAACGCTCATTCGTTGGTTTGGCCCTGAACGGTGTTGCCCGCCACGATGCGGTGCTCATAATTGACTTAAGGGCGTTGGTTGGTTGAGATCGACCCTGCTGTATTCCGCCCCCCCCTCCTCTTTGGCACACGCTAACATGGATTACGGATCCGTAGATCTGGCGCGTGGGCGCCAGATCCACGGATCAGTGCAAGCACCCCCCGAAACACCAAGCCAAGGCGCCAAGGCGACCTGCATTGGCGGCGGAGCGGGCCGATTCCGTGTGGGAATGGGACCCTTCGCTAATCCAATGCGCCTTGATCCCTGTTTGCGATTCCTCCACCCTCCTCCCCCCTGCTCCGCCGCTCCTTCATCCTGCGGTCCCTTCTGGGAAACCAAAAGGTACCGATACCGAGACTCCCTGGACCTCTCTGGTGGTACCTTCTGACCAGAATTTCGAGGCGAATCCAGCAGTGGCGACGAGGGCCTCCCAGGAGGCCCGAAGGAGGGAAAACGAGGGAAGGGTTGCAGTAGGTATACTTTTTCCTCCTCCGGCCTTATGTCGGGCACGTCCTCCTGCAGGCGGGCATTGAAAGAAAATAAAAACAATCAACAAATATCTAAAAATAGCCAAAAGAGCTCGAAAAAGCGGCGTCCCCAGACTATTATTTGACTATCCTTGAATATTCGTTGACTATTCCTCCTGTAGAGGGACATGCCCGACTTAACCCTGGCCCCATCTTGAGCAGGGACCGACCGTCCTGGTGTTCCTATAGGCCTACCACGGTATGTTCTTAGAACCCAAAAATGTTCTAAGAACAAGAGCAATGCTTCTAGAACATAAACTCGATGTGTTAAGACAAAAAAGAAGATTCAGCCAGAAACGTTCTGATAAAACTTCGTGCAGACCACAAAAGGTCCCTAGAACATTCTCTTGGGTGGGCCTACAGGCGACCCAGGACGCTTCGACACCGCTGGACCTTCGCCCCCCAGCAGCAGGGCACCCGGCTCCTGCCAGCGCACGAAGCCGCCGTCGGGGGCGGGGAACTTGTGCCGGCGCACCAGCTGCCTGCACCCGCGCGGAGAGATAGAGCCGGCCGAGCTGGCCGGCTCCTCCACGACGGCGACGCCCACCACCACGACGACCACCACGACGACCACCACGACGACAACGACGACGACGACGACGACGGCGGCGACGGCGGCGACGACGGCGGCAGCGGCGGCGACGACGACGACGATCAAGGTGTGGGGCTGTTTCAGGCATTTCTTCCTGGGTCCGTCGAGCCGTCCGCCTCAGGGTTTTCACGCTCCGTCGGGCCTCTGGCCCGAGACCCGAGAGGTATGAAGCAGGGGGCGTCGGAGTCTTCACACGTACGAATACGTGTGCGGACGCGGGAATCGAACATGCATACGGCACGCGGTTTTCGCGTGTGTAGGCGACAAGGCGAACATGCGGCCAACGGATTCCCCACACGTAAAACATAAGTGCGCGGAAGGCACGTGCACGTCTGACACGTGCTTTCACGCGCGCTGGCGCCAAGGGCGGTATCGAAAGGAGTCTGGCGCGCGACTTGACGCGCGTCTGCAAGCGAAGGGCGGGCATTTGGCACGCTACTTCCCGTGTGCAGGCGCCGAAGGGGGGTAACATACAAGGAGGCGGTGGACGTTCCAGACGACAAAATACGCGCGCGCGGTTGGGGGTGGGTCGACCATGCGCCCGGCGGCATCACTGCCGCACCGCGGGCAGCTCATCCGCCCGCTCGTCGGCCAGCGACGGCTCGGGCCAGGTCGCGGGGCAAAGGCCGTCCACGGCGTCCAGGCCGAACAGACGACGGAACTGAGACCGGCCGAAACCATAAGGCCGCACGCAGCCTGAAGGGCGCAGAGACGCAGTGACGACACGACAACCGACCGATGCGGACCGACCAAGCGCAACCGACGGCCGCGCAGCCGCACCGACAGAGCAGCGGACACCCCGACCCCGAGACGAAAGCGGGACGAGGGCAAAATCGGACGAGGAGAGACTGGGGCTCTCTGGAGAGTCGGCGGTTCTGGAGGATGCATCGGACACCGCGGCCTGTCCAGATGGTGCTCCAGGAAGAAGACGAGACCAGGACGAGGATAAATCCAGCGGTTCTGGAGGATGTATCGGGCGCCGCGGCCTTCTCAGAGCGTTCTGGAACACTCTGAGAGAGTTCTTGAACGCTCTGGAGTGGATTCATCCTCGTCCTAGCCCCGTCCGAAGGAGTCCCAAGGACGACGAAGGAGAGGACAGAAGGCGCTCTCTCACCTCTCCAGCCCTGGGCGCCATCCTGCCATCCCAGTCGGGCGCACTATCCCCCGTCCCCCGTCCTCCCTCCTGCGTCCCCGCGGGCGCTCGAGTGCCGCCCCTCCTCCCTCGGACCCCAATCGGAGGAGAATGTGCCGACCTCCTGGGGCCCCTCGGCGGGTGAGATTACTGCCCCTCCCCAGGGCGGAGGAGGAGGAGCGAGGAGCGAGGAGGCGAAGGAGGAGGAGGAAGAGGATGAGGAGGAGGGGGAAGAAGAGGAGGAGCCTCCCCCGGGAGCCTATTGCGGCCAGTGGGGAAGGGGGGGGGGGGGGCGGATCCCGCCGGCGGGGCCGCCAAATTCACCTGGGCCCCTGGCCCTGCAGAGCTCCCGGGCGGCCAGAGGACGGGCCAACAGGGCGCAGGACTACGCCAGATGTGGCTGACGCGCCTGCTCGCAGACGGCCCCAGATGGTCCCCAGACAGCCCACAGGGCGCCAAAAAATACCCCAAGAGGGCTCCAAGGGGACCGCCAAGAGGGCCTCAAGACTAGAAAGTTGTCATTTTCCCAATGCAAAACGTACATGTTTAGCGCCCTCGCTATTCGGGTCCACGGAGCGCCCACGACGGCCTACGAGGCCTCAAACATCGCCCCAAGACGGCCCACGAGGCCCCCGACACTGCCCAAGAAGCGCCCACGATGGACGGCCCCAAGAGGGGACCAAGACTGGGAAAGCGAAGGTGCCCGAAGGCCAAAAACCCCACAGACCACCCGCAAGCCCCCAAGAGGCCCCAAGGGACCCCCATGAGGCCTCCAAGAAACCCCGACACGTCTCTCGATGCGTTTTTTGTTGCCGTTCCCGCAAATTGACCTTCAATGGGTCAGCGGTGCAGCGTACGCCCGTGAATCCACGTCCGGACTGCAGCAAAGCGTCTCGGCAGTCCCACAGGACGGGTGTGTGACGCCAGGGCCAAGTCACGATGCGTCAAAAACGTCCAATTGCGATCCCTCATCATATAAAGCCTTTGCGAAGCAACCCCCATTAATTCACCACCCCCAGGACTCGCGCCGAGTCGCCGATCAATTTCCACGTATCCCACAATCCCGAAGAAAACCTACCAAAACAAAAAGAAAATCACTCATTTGGGTTTTTGGGGTTCCCAAGGGCCCAAGAGGGCCTCAACACGGCTCAAGATGGCTTCACGACGGCTCAAGACTGCCCCAAGACGGCCCGACATGGCCCCAAGAGAGCCCAAAAGGCCCCCAAAATGGCCCCAGCGGTCACCTGTGGGGGGGGGGCCAATGACGGCCCAACCATCCTACAAAATGGCCCACTGATACGGCCCAAGAGGGCCCGAATACGGCGTCGGAGCACCCCAGGATGGCCCAAGGAAGCCCACAAGACGGCCCAAGAGGGCCCAACAGGCCCCCAAGAGTCCGAACAACGCCTGGAACGTAAGTGGCCAAGACCTGCACCCCGCGAAGGGAGAGGAATCATAGAAATACACAGATTCAAGTCCATCCTCCCTCTCCCCTCCTCCTCCCCCTTTCCCTGGGAGGAAAAGGGGGAGTAACGAAGTGGATCTGC
>CAUYUJ010002874.1:5000-10000 GCA_963575745.1 Prorocentrum cordatum | reverse complement strand
CGTCCTCGCCCCCCGCCGGACGCCAAGCGGCCCCGGGAGGACGAGGAGGGGGAGGAAGAGGGGGAGGGGGAAGGGGGAAGGGGAAGGGGAATGGGAAGGGGAAGGGGGAAAGGGGAAGGGGAATGGGAAGGGGAGGGCGAGGGGGAAGGGGAAGGGGAAGGGGAAGGGGAAGGGAAGGGGAAGGGGGAAGGGGAAGGGGAAAAGGGGAAGGGGAAGGGGAAAAGGGAAGGGAAGGGAAGGGGGAAGGAGAGCGGGAAGGGGAGGAGGATAAGGGGTGGTGCCATGACCTACATCAGGCCGTGATCGGAGCAATCGAGAAGGCCCGACTAGAAGAAGACGGGGGTGGAAGGAAGAGGAGGCGGAAAAGGAGGATCCGAGCATCGGGCTCCACTACCCACAAGCGAAAATCCTTATGTATTAACTAACAAAACTGATAACAAAAACAACAATCAGCGAATCTGCTTCATGACGCGCCTCAGCCCGAGGCCCAACGTCGTTCATATCGCCGCCGAGCTTGGGGCGGCGCGCAGGAGTAGCGCGAGCCGAAGAACACCTGCGGCCCTGCATTCCCGTTGGAAGGAAGGGGCTCATGGTCTTGAACTCCGCGGCCCTCCAGAGGCCCACGGAACGACCGCCGAGGTCTCCAGCGGCCGCGGAGCGACCACGACGCCGACGGCGACGGCGGTAGCGGAGACGGCAACGGCAGTGGCGGCGGCAAACGGTGAGTTATTCCACCGTGACTGTGCCAGTTATGGGGGTCAAAGTATGTGGCGCAAGCTTGTGTTTCAAGCTGTGCGGTGAAACCTGGGGGTGGTACAAGCTCTGCGGTGCAAGCAACGTCGGGGAAGCTGTGGTGCAAGATACGTGGAGCGATTAAGCAAGCCAATAACGAATTGTCAACTCAACTGCTCGCGCAAACATCCCGCCTTCCCACCCGCAACTTGTGTTGCAGATTCCGCGCGGCCACGACTGTGATGACTGCGCGCGCAGAAAGTCGATAAGCATTGCAGAAGTGTATGTTGGATAACATGTGCTCAGATTCAAGAAGCAAACTCTATACACCGACGCGTTGTCCGGCCTTGCACTGACGCTTGCGCAGGAAGGCGGATCCTGGTGCATACGGGATCCTGGTGTATAACGGGCGCCAAAAACAGCCAAGATCTACTCCAGGTTGGGGGGGGGGAGGGGGAGGGGGCGAGGGCCCGCGCCGATCGGCAAAACAACGAATAAGAAAATAACTCCTTGAAGATATCGACTTTGAAATGCTTCGAAAACCCATGGCGGTGTTGTGAGGACATCGGCGGGCGCGCGCGCGCGTGATGGCGCGGGCGCGTGGCCCGCACGACATCGTATGGCACGGATTCGTGCACCGGGCGCACGCTGGATCAGCGCAGATGCACCGCCCGGTGACACGCTGAGTGCGGGCCCCGGACGAGGCTGCCGAAATCACATGGCTTGCTCTCTGGGCGGTGCCGGGATCGCCCCGAACGGCCTCCGGAGGTCCAAGCTCACGCCCAACCAGATCCTGACTTCTCCTCCTCCACCTTTTCCTCCTCCTCATCCTCCTCCTCCACCCCCTCATCCTCCTCCACCTCCACATGCCCCTCCTCCTCCTTTTCGTCCCTGCGGCCCCGAGCATTGACACAAGAAGGCCCCAGGACAGCAATAGAAGGTCCCCGCCTAGATCCAGGGGTCGGCGGATGTGGCGTAAGCCTAGAGGATCACATGGCTTGCCTATGGCATGCACGAGTGCGCGCGGGCAGAAGCTCTGCGGAAGCTCTGGCGGAAACCCAGTGGGGTGTGATGCTGTTGTGCCTGGAATCCCCTGCAGAACGAGCGTGGCTGTTACGACTTCGGCCTGCGCGCGCGCGTGGCCTTGGCGGCACGCGCTGCAACAGGTGACTGCCAAATGATCTGCCGAGGCAGAACGTGCGCGTGCATAGCATGAGTTGACGGGGATGAGGGGAGGTCAGCACCCAGTCGCAGGGAATGGTGTGAGCTCCTCGTTGGGAAACGAACGATGAGGCAGAATCATATGTGTGCTGCAATACTATACGCGTACGGTGAAGTCTGCGGGGGAGAGGTCGAAGTCCTTGCCCGTACGGTGCGTACGGTCGAGTCTGTTTATCATCCAAAACTTCGCCACCTTGCCCTTGGCACGAAGTGGACTGCCCCGAGGCTCACAGCTGTGCTGCTGCTACAGCCAGGATTCTAAATTCTCAAGGGTTCGTAAAAGGCCTGGACACCCAGTTTCCTGGGCGCTCCCAGGAATGCGTCGTGTGCGTCTTCTGGAAGCCAAAAAGATCCCGAGACGGGCCCGAAGGAACCGAAGAGGCCGCGAGGACGGCCCAAGAGAGCCTCGAGTCGCCTCAAGATCGCCCCACGATCCTCAAGACTGCTTGAAGACGACCAAAGAGGCCCTCAAGAAGCTCCAAGGGGAACCCAAGAGCACCCCCAAGAGGGCCCGAGGAGGTCAAAATCATTGATTTTCTGGAGGTCTACGAATGACCTTAGCCTTCTCCCCTTTTTCGGCTTACCGCTCCAAGAAGGCACTGGGAGCCCCAAATAGCGCCCCAGGACTGCTCAGGAAGCGCCCAGGAGGACCCCAAGACTCCCCGAAAGGGCCCCAGAACGGCCCAGCAGGCCCCCAAGACGGCCCAAGAGGCACCCAAGAGGGGCCCAAGAGGGGAATACGAACGGACATTTCGAGCCTTCCGCCCAAAGATGGCCCCAAGAGCCGCCCAGAAGCTCCCGAGGCTCCCCCAAGACACCTCAAGAGGCCCCCAAGGGGCCACCAGGAGGCCCCAAGAGGCCCCGAAGAGGCCCCCGAGGAGCCCCCGAGACCCCGTCTCCTCCAAGAGTTCCCCGAGGGGCAGCCCAAGCGACCCCCACGTGCACCCGAGGGGCCCCCGAACCACAGCCCAGGCACGGTGGCGGGATGGGCCGAAGGCCACCAGGCACACGTGAAGAAAGCTGTGTGGCGCAGGCACTGTGCTGCAAGGGGCGCCCGCGAGGCGCCCGCGGGCGGTCCCCGGGGGGGGAACCCCGGCAAACACACCCAGCACACGGGGCGCCCGCGAGGGCGCCCACGGGCAGCCAAGGGAAGCCACCAGGCGAAACCTCGGCAACATACACTCAACGCACGGGGCGCCCACAAGGCGCGCCCGATCGGCCACAAGCGGCGACGTGGCGAAACCCCGGCAGAAACCCGTCGACTTAGGTAAAAACCCAAATAAGGAGTTCGAGAATACTGCGTGAAACAACGGTGCGCGGTCGATGTGGTGCAACATATGCAGCACAACCGGCGTAGTGCAACGTATGTTGTACAGTGTCGTGAACTCTATGTCGTGTATCCTGTACGACGCCATAGATTTGCGCAAGATATTTGGTGCACCCTATGCGGTGCAGTATATGCGGCGCATTGTGCACATGTGGTGTAAACTATATGATGCAATATCTGTACTGCAGTCTATACGGCACAGTCTGCGAGGTGCAATATATGCGGTATGAGCTATGATGTGTGCGCTATGTGGTGCAAGCTATGTGGTGGTGCAAGCTACGTGGTGCAAACTATATGGTGTGAGCTCTGGGGTGTAAGTTGTGCGTGGTGCAAGCGAAATGTGATCGCAGCTAAGTGTGGCGAGAGCTGTAATGCAGAATACGTGGTGAGAACTGCGCGGCGCCTATGTGGTGCGAGCCCTGTGCATAGGATGGCATGGACCCACGAGACGCTATCGACCAGCCACCGGCGGCAACGTGGCGACACCTCGGCACAACCGCCCAGCACACGAGGCGCCCACGAGGCGCCCACGCGCAGCAACGCGACGCTATCGCGGCACATACGCACACGCACACACTTTTTTGGTCGGCGGGGCGAGCGCGAACCTCTTCCGCTAAAAGCTAGGCGGGCTACGCACAGCTTGAATTAGGGAGACAGGGCACAGGAAGCCACACACACACACGTCCAGCACACGAAGCTTGCCGCACGTGTGGCACCGTGGCGAGACCTCGCCACACCCGCCCGTCCGTAGATCGCACGCGTGAGAACCTTGCAGTGCAAGCACTGTGTAGGGAAGGAACGGTCATGCAGATTAGGAATGGAAAAAACATACGCCCAGCCATGGCATAAAGGTTGCATGTAGCATGCTCTTGAAAAAAGAATACACAAATCGGTGTTCCCGTGCATGTATATAGTGCAACATCTGTAGTGCCAGTAGCCAAGTCAACGATGAGCTGTCATATCCATTGTTCGCGCAAGCGCCTATCCTACCACCCGCAACTCGCTTTGCAAAAACCATGCGGCTGCGGTTGCGGTGACAGCTTGGCACTGGCTGGCGCATCTCAGCGGCCGCGCTGGCGCGCGCACCCTTGCAGGTCCAGCTGCCAGCGATGGTGGTGGCGATGACGGCGATGACGACGGTAACGCCGATGGCGACGGCAGCGGCGACGACGACGGCAATGGCGGTGGCGACGGCGATGCCGGCGACGACGACGACGACGACGACGACGACGATTCCCACTCACCCTATCCTTCTCCTCCCCCCCGTGCTCCTCACCCTGCCCATCCCCCTCCCCCCTCCTCCTCCTCCGCCACCACCACCACCACCCCCTCCTCGTCCTCCGACTCCTCCTCTTCCTCCTCCGCCTCCCCCTCGCTTTGTGCCACCCATGGCATTGCATCAGGAAGCAAGGACAAAAACCGTAAAAGCGAGCGCTCAGCACGTCTGGAACCTGAGCTGCCACTGCAGCTCCGAGAGCCGGCCCGTATCCAAAACTCACTCGTCACGACCTTGACCAGTGGAGGAGAGGGGGAGGAGGAGGAGGAGGAGGAGGAGGAGGAGGAGGAGGAGGAGGAGGAGGAGGAGGAGGAGGAGGAGGAGGAGGAAGAGGAGGAGGAGGAGAGGAGGAGGAGGAGGACGGAGGAGGAGGAGGAGGAGCAGGAGGACGAAGAGGAGCAGGACTCACCCCTGAGGCACAGCTGCGGCGTCGGCCTCCGCGAG
>CAUYUJ010002873.1:45000-84764 GCA_963575745.1 Prorocentrum cordatum | reverse complement strand
GGAGGGGAGGAAGAGGAGGAGGAATTGGAGGAGGAGAAGGAGAAGGAGAAGGAGGAGAAGGAGGAGGAGGACGAGGAGGAGGACGAGGAGGAGGACGAGGAGGAGGAGGAGGAGGAGGAGGAGGAGGAGGAGGAGGAGGAGGAGGAGGAGGAGGAGGAGGAGGAGCATTCGGTTGAGCATTCGGTAGGTGGTTATACCCCGCAGGGTAGCGTCCATCCCGGGCCGGGTGGAAACACCCCGCAGGGCCTATATCCCCGCGGCTCCGGGGCGGGGGCGTTGTCCCGCAGGACCTGGCCCTGGAGAGCAGCAGGCTGGAGTACGGAGAGGAAGAAGACGGAGAAGAGGGAGGGCCGGGCGGAGGAGGAGGAAGAGAAGAAAGAAGAGGAGGAGGAGGAGGAGGAGGACGACGACGACGACGACGACGGCGACGAAGAGGCGGAGAAGGACGACGAGGGGGAGGGAGGGAGGGGCCCGCAGGCCGGGGAGGGGCCCGCAGGCCGGGGAGGGGCCCGCAGGCCGGGGAGGGGCCCGCAGGCCGGGGAGGGGCCCGCAGGCCAGGGAGGGGCCCGCAGGCCAGGGGAGGGGCCCGCAGGCCGGGGAGGACCCGTAGGCTTATGCAATAGTATGTTTTTGTGCGACCCCGCCAATCACGGTAGGGTGGGGTCCAAAGGCCGCGCCGATTCCGTGCCCCAGGCTCGGAGGAGGAAGGAGGAGGCGGGGAGGAGGAGGAGGAGGAGGAGGAGGAGGGGAGGGGGGGGAGGAGGGGGAGGGAGAGGAGGAGGAGGAGGAGGAGGAGGAGGAGGAGGAGGAGGAGGAGGAGGAGGGGGAGGGCCCCCCCTCCCCTGGCGGAGGTCCGCCGCTCCTCTCGGGCCGACACGTGCGAGAGCAGCCGCTCCTTCTCCCTCGGCGGGGGGGGGGCGGGGGGGGGCGGCACGCGGCCACACCGAGGAGGGCCCTGGCGTCGGGCCCCCGCTCCCTGCCGCGGCGCCCTCGCGCCGTGCGCTGGGAGCGGCGACGGGCGGTTGGTGCGCTTCAGTCGGGCACGTCCCCCTCTTCCTCGTCCTCCCTCTCCTCCTCCTCTTCCTCGTCCTCCTCCTTCTCCTCCTGTTCTTCCCTGTCGCCCTCCTCTCTCCTCCTTCCGCCTGGCGCGCGTGATTAAAAAAAAGGATCGCGCCCGGCGGGGTCTATTCATCAGCCCAAGAGGGGGGGAGGCCTTTTGTTAATCACAAACTGATATGACAGGGGGTTCTGGACCAAATAAAAAATAGTCAACACATATTCAAACAAAAAAGGATACATGCTAACACATTATCCCTGGACTATGTTTGGACAGTTGTTGAATATTCCTCCTCTAGAGGGACAGGCCGGACTTACTGCTGCACCTGATGTCGCCGCGCCGCCCGTCGGCGGCGGGCGAAGGGGCAGTGAGAGGGGCAAGGCCGTCTCGGCAGCAAGCGGCGGAGCTTCTCGGGAGCCATCGCGCCTTCCGAGCGGTCGTCTCCGTCTTCGGGGGAGCGCCCGGAAACTTCTCCGAAGGCCAGGGGGCTTCCCGAACCTGCTGAGAAGGCCCGCCCCTTCTCACTTCTCCCCCGGGCTCGCCACCGCGTTTGTTCTGAGCGCGCTCAAGTCATCTACCTGGGCGCCTGGGTTTGCCGCGGCGACGGCGTTGTCTAAGGCAACGCCGTCACCGCGGCAAATCCAGGGCGAGTCCTGCGCCCGAGGCGGCGTTTGCCCTGGTGCCCGAAGCGCCCTCCCCAAAACGTAAGGCCGCGCGTCGGGACAAGCGGCGCGGCGGCACACGCCCTGCGGCGGAGAAAAACAACGCAGGTTTTGCGCGAGATGGCGTAGCGACCTGACGCGGTTGCCTACGTGGGCCGCCAGCACGGCACGCCAAATTGGAGACGAAGGCGCTCACGCGCGACCTTACGCGAGACACTTACGCGACAATGTCGGTGAAGACGATCCCGTTTTTCTGCGTCGCTCACATGTTTTGTCTCTGGAGCCCTAGCTCGGACCCGGGGCTGTAACAATAGTGCCTCGGGGTGCAAACCAGGTCGCCGGGAATGGATCCAGACATCTGCAGGGGCCCCGCTGCAACAAAAACAACAAAAACAACAATCGAAGGCAGCGGCGTGGATCGGGGTTTCCCCGCTGCAGTGTCACGGCGGTGATCCGCGGGCAGCGCCCGACCGCCGCGAGCAAGACCTGCACCTCCACGTCCATATCCTCTTCCTACTCCTCCTCCTCCTCCGCCTCCTCCTTTCCATCTTGCCGATGCTGTTCCGCCACTACCTCGCCCAACCCCCGCTTCCAATGTGCCTTCCTCCTCCTCCTCCTCCTCGGCGTCCCCCTCTCACTCCAGGCCCTGTCTTGCTGTCGTTCAACTGCTGCCAGTGCTTTTCGTCCACCACTGGCGAATGCTCCTGCACCTTCGAATGCACGTCCACCCCCGCATCCCCCTCCCCAGCATCTTCCTCCTCCTCCTCCTTATCCTCCTTCAGGCCATCCTGCCCGTCTTACGCGGTGATTCACGCAAGCCGCTCGCACGGCAGACCGCGTGAACAAGAGGGCGCGCCGACGCCCCCACCTTCCGCGGGCGGCTCGCGCGCGAGCGGCTGCGCAATCGACCCCCTTCAGAAGGACCGCGAGTGCGCGGCCAAAGAAAAGAAAACATGCACACATGTTTTACCAGCCGAAAGAAATAGCCCTGTGGCTAAAGGTGGAGCAAGAGAGCAAAAGGGGAGAGGGAAGCGGGGCAGAGAAGCAGCAGCAGGAGCACCAGAGGAGGTGCAGAAGCAACGGCAGGGAAGCAGAAGCAGCAGGAGCAAAACAGCAGCAGGAGCAGCAACAGCAACAGGGAAGAACACGTGCAGGCGAGGACACGGTGACCCCGTGCAGAAGCCCACTCGAGCCGCTCGCATGGCAGGCCGCGTGAACCACGGGGCGCTTACGCGCCACCTTCCATGGGCAGCTCACGCGCGAGTGCCAGCGCAATCGATGCCCCCTTTGGACTTCTGCCCGCCAGCCTCCCTCCCCCAGCGAGCGGCTGCGCAATCGACCCCCGTTTGAGATTCCGGTGGCGGTTGCGGTTGCGCGCGCCCGCGGGAGGGCTGAAATGTGTCGCCTGGGTGCGGTTGCGGTTGCGGTTGCGCGCGCCCGCGGGCGGGTTCAGATGTGTCGCCTGGTTGCGATTGTGGTTGCGGTTGCGCGCGCCCGCGGGCGGGTTCAAATGCGTCGCCCGGTTGCGTTGGTTGCGGTTGAGGTTGCGGTTGCGCGCGCCCGCGGGCGGGTTGAAATGTGTCGCCTGATTGCTGTTGTGGTTGCGGTTGCGCGCGACAGGGGGCGGGTTGAAATGCGTCGCCTGGTTGCGTTGGTTGCGGTTGCGATGGCGGGTACGCGCTCCCGCGGGCGGGTTGAAATGTGTCGCCTGGTTGCGGTTGCGGGTGCGCGTGCCCGCGGGCGGGTTGCGGTTGCGGGTGCGCGCGCCCGCAGGCGGGTTGAAATGTTTTGCCTGTTTGCGGTTGCGGTTGCACGCGCCCGCGGGCGGGTTGATATGCGTCGCCTGGTTGCGGTTGCAGTTGCGCCCCGCTGGAGGGTTGAAACGTGTCGCCCGGTTGCGGTTGCGGTTGCGCCCCGCGGTCGGGGTGAAATTTGTCGCCTGGTTGCGGTCGCGGTTCCGCGGGCGGGCTGACATGTGTTGTCAGAAGTGCCCCCCCCAGTCCGGCGAGTCCAGTTCAATCCAGTCCAGTCTGGAGGGCACGGAGTTGCACCCGGCGCCGCCGGGAAACACGAGGCCGGAGGCCTGGGGGCCGAGGATCGGCGTGCACGCCCTCCCGGCTCGGCGAGGGAGGGGTGCGCCTCCGCTGGCCCTCGGCCCAGGAATGGGCCATGCCGGGATTGGCGCAGGGGGGTCGTTGACGCCCTCTGGCCTCAGCTTCGGCTCGGACAGCGCCATCTGCTGGCGCACCCTCTCCAAGTCCGCCGTGGCACTGGCCATCGCGCACCGGGAGAGCATGCCATCGGCGCCCCCGTCTGGGTTCCCTTGGCGAGCGTCCCTGATTCGTGCTAGGAGCGCCGACGAGTTGTTCAGCACGTTTTTGAACGACCCACGGTTGAGCACCACCCGCTGCACTCGTGGTGTGCTTTCCCTGAGCTGCGAAGCAGCAGCGATGTCTACCTCGTTGGCGCGGATGAACTCCTCGACTTCTGCAGCGCTTGGCCCGCCTTTCGGGTCCTGGCCCTCTGTCTGGAGGAAAGCCATCTCGGCCTTCGCCTTCTCGAAGCTTTCCAACGCCGCCTCCTGGTCGGTAACCAGCTTCTGGATCTCCGTCTCGCGACTGGTTACTTCCTCTAAGAGCATCAACAAAAACGACATTTCTCTGTTCTGCGCGGATTTCGTGGATCGGGGCTGGACCCCCCTAATGGAGGATGACGATGAATAAATGACCGGGGGTCGTGTTCACGCGGCGGCGCCCGGGATGACGATTAGAAAACACCGGCCGCGGGTTGGAAAACTAGTTTCTCGAATCGTTCTTCTCCAGTCAGAAAATTCTGCAGACATTGCAGAAAACTATTTTTTAAATCGTCCCCCGCGGCAGGTGCCACGGGGGGAGGAGGAGCTCCTCCTCCTCCTCCTCCTCCTCCTCCTCCTCCTCCTCCTCCTCCTCCTCCCCCATTTTTTTATTAATCGTCATCCCGCATTACCTGGCGCGTGGAGCGCGCCAGGGGCGGCGCCCGAGGCGCCGCCCGGGCGGGGGGGGGGGCCCGGCGTCGATCCCAGAACTCCGCGCGGAGCTGGGTGGCGTGCTTCTCCTTCGGCTCCTCGAGCGTTCTGACCAGCACCCCCTGTTGAGAGGCAACAGTTTGGGGAGCCCACAAACCCAGACCCCCTCGAGTAATGAAAAAATCACGACGGGAGGTTTTTCACAATTTTTGGCCTTTGGGGGCCCTCACCGGCCCTCGGGACCGTCAAAAAACGACTCAGGACGAAAAACCGGTCCCGGGGAATGGGTCGAGACCTCGGGGGGTCGACGTCATGAAAAAATCATGACGTCGGGGGTCTGGGAAGGACGTACGCGCCCAGCTATGTACATGAACACGGCCCCTCGATCCGCGAGACCGGCCGCGTGATACGACCATTTGCGCAATGCGAACTCTCGAAACCAGCGCAGATTCATGTACATGTACGTCGTTTTTTTCGCTCCTGACAGTTAGGGGGGGACCAGCTCAGGAGGGGAGACATCGACCTGGAAGCGGCGATGCACTGCCGATAGATCGGTGACAGGCCCCCGATTGCGAAACCGCACGGTCCTGGCCGGGGTGGACTATCAGGCGCCCCCGGGGCGGTGATGGGGCGGTTGGGGATCGACACGTCCCCCCCCCGGAGCCCATCCCCCCCCCTAACGTTGCCCTGGACCTGTAATCTCTTTAGGGTGTCGTCCGCATCGCGCTTCTCCTCCCACTTCCTGTTGCACTGCTCCCTCAGGTCGTCCCGCACCCGGCGCAGCTCCTCCAGGTCCTCGTCCAGTGCGCAGGTCTCCTGAAGGGGTCGGCCAAACCAGCATGTTTCGTTGTTGCTTCGTTCCCGTTTTGATGGTTGCCAAACGACAGCAGTCCGACCGGTTGCCCGAAGCAGCCATCTGGAGCAAGCCCAAAGTCGTGATCAGCCAATGGTGGGCCACAGAACGAAAGCAAAACGAAGACGAAGAAAGCACGAGATCAGTCCAAGGGACTGCCACGACAACGCTTTGTGCACCGTACCATATCTGGACTCCCCTCAGGCCCCGCTCCAGAGCGGTACGGTGCATAGTTTTCACTTCAATGGTCGAAGAACTGTGCACTGTACCGCAGGTCGTGTCGTGTCGACCCCAGCGTTGGTTCCTGGCACCGCAGGGATCGTTCAACCTTGAACGATCGGCCGCTTCCCAAATGTCAGCCGTTCAACGTTGACCGATTCTGGGCCGCCGCCGGCGTTCCACGTTGCAGGCCAGCGGTGGAGTCGCCACCGGTCGACACGACGAACAAAAACCTACCGCGCCATTATTTGAGCAGGGACCGACCGTCCTGGCATTCCTATCGGCCTACCACGACATGTTTTCAGAACCCAGAAATGTTCTAAAAACAAGACAGCGTTCTTAGAACATAAGCCCGATGAATTAAAACACAACGAACTCGGCCAGAAATGTTCTAACGACAGTTCGTGCAAACCAGAAAAAGGTTCTCAGAACATTCTCTGGTGGGCCTATAGGCGAACCCGGACGCTTCGCCACTGCCTGAACTCTGGGCGCCGAGGCTCGAAGACGCCGCGGGAGACGCCAGCGCGGCACGCTGCACAGCAGTCGCCCGCGGACTTCCCCTGGCATCCGACGCTGCCAAACGAGTTGCAGCATCGCCAAAAAAGTCACGACCAGACCCCTGGACCCCATCTCTCTGCACCATGTCTCGAGCCGGATCGACCTGCGAGGGCCCTGGGGCCCGAACCCTGACCTTCCAGAGAGCTATTCTTTAGCACTGGAAACCAAAAAACCTAAAAAACAAGACGAAACAGCCCAAAACCAAGACGTAACATAGCTCTGGGATGGGTTTTTACGTCGGGTGCTATTGTTTAGCCCTCCTGGAAGGTCAGGGAAGCAGGGCGAGAACGTCCGGCTCGAAAGCACATGGCGCCGCCCGGATCTCAGGGCTTCGGCCGAGCCCGGGCCTCCTGCTGCGAGTGCGCGGAGACGCCCCCGTCGGCGGCCTCGCCGCGGCCGCCGGCCCACCCTGGCGCCTCGGGCGCGCCGCTCGAGGCCGGGGGCTGCGCCGCCTGGCCGCCGGGCACCCTCGGGAGGCAACTCCTGGGCGAATCCCCCGAGATCCTGGCGACTCCGTTCCCTGAGATCCGACGCTCCCAAAAAATTGGAGCGGGCGGTTTTTGCCAGTTTTCGGCCTCCGGGGGCCCTCGCCGGGCCTCGGGAGCGTCAAAAACGACTCAGGACGAAAAACCGGTCCCAGGGAAGTGGTCCAGACCTCCTGGGTCCGCGCACCAAAAAAGTTGAAGCAGCCGGACGTCTGGGTTTCTTCGAGCCAGACGTCCTCGCCCCAAGTCGGGCCCAAGGACCCGCACAGATCGATCCTGCTCGCAAAACGACGCAGAGGCATGGGGTCCGGGGGTCTGGCCGTAATCCCAGACCCCCGACGTAATGATTTTTTCATTACGTCGACCCCCAGAGGTCCTGACCCTTTCCCCATGACCGGCGTTGCATCCCGAGTCGTTTCTTGAGGCTCCCGAGGCCCGGTGAGGGCCCCCGGAGGCCGAAAATTAGGAAAAACCTCCCGCCATGATTTTTTCATTACTCGAGGGGGTCTGGGTCCGGGAGAGGGCCCTCGGAGCCTGGGGCCCGGGCGCCGCGAGAAGCCTCGGGACCCGCTTCCCTCGGGACCTGTTTCCTTGGCGGACTGGCGAGAGAGAGGCGCCCCCCCCCTCCAGTGTACTCGCAACAGCGAGAGGTCCAGACAGGGTCGCCCTATGGGAGGGCACCGAAGCTCACGGACGCTCTTCTCGCGCGAGAAGGCCAGCTCGGGCAGACGTCCCCCGCGAAGAGCCACTGCCCACAAGAAGGGTCCGCCCTAACAAATCCCGAGCACTGCACGCATGCTCGCCGTTTCGGTGCAAAGAGCGCGTCGAAGACGGCCCAGGAGCCCCCCCCCCCCCGAAAATCTCGGCCCACCACGGCCCCCGAGGCCCAACGAGGGGGTCGGCCTGGCGCGAGAGCTCCGGGGGGCGGAGAGTCGGGGGCGTCCAGGAGGGGAGCGTCCGAGTGGGAGGTTCGCAAATCAGAACCCGAGGCACGTGCGCGGCCCAGGGGGGGGCCAAGGGACGTATGTTGACATGAGAAGAGGCGGCCACGACAGACGGTGAGGTACCATGGCCCCAGTCATGAGACCCCCCCATGAGATTCCCCCTTCTTGAACGCCCCCGAGATGGTCAGCACCGCACCCGACTCCTTCGCCCCCGGGGGCCAGCCCTGCCCGATGCAGCCAGCACGTTTTTTCTGTATGGCCTGCTGAGCGGTGCACCCCCCTTCTGGACCACAAATGATGGGCCGATCTTCCACAACCACTGCCATAAGTAGGAGAGGGAGGAGGAGGAGGAGGAGGAGGAGGAGGAGGAGGAGGAGGACGAGGAGGAGGAGGAGGTTGAGGAGGAGGAGGAGGAGGAGGACGAAGGAGGAGGAGGAGGAGGAGGAGGACGAAGGAGGAAGGAGGAGATGGACCTCCCCGTCCTCCCTTCTCCCCCGTCCCACCTGTGGCAGCGCCAGTGGAACACTGGCCCACCACCTCAAGCCCGTGGGCCGACAGGCCGAGGGGGCAACGACTAGGCGGGGGCCTGCCCAGGGCCCGAGAACACTCGCGCTGGAGTCGGCGAGGTCTCGCCGACAGGTCGGCGACGGGCCCCGACAGCGAGCCCGCCCGCTCTCGGCGGGGGTCGGCTACGTCGGGCCCCTCCTCGGCGATGACTGGGCGGTGGGGGGCCGCTGCGAGCCGCCGTGACCCTGGCCAAGAGAGCCTCGAGGCCGCAGAACACTGCGCCCCCCCCCCTCCCCGAGGTCTGGGCCGCTGAGGGTCTGGACCCCTTCCCCGGGACCCGCTGTCGGTGCTTCCTGCGTGGCGGTCCCAGGGCCCGGCAAGGGCAGAAAATTGCCCAAGACCGTCCGTCGAGGGTTTTCGCAACGCGCGGGTGTTAAGGACGTGCAGTCGGATCTAGGCCAGAAGCGCATCCTTCAAGAACATCAGACCCTCCGTCGGCCAAAACAAACAGAACATCCAAGGGTACCCGCCCTGGAGGCACAAGAACACCCAATAAGCACGAAGAACACTAGGGTACCCTCCCCCAACCGACCTACCTCGATCTCATGCCTCGGTGCGACTGTAGAATAAAGCGCGATGCCGCGAAACATCCCGACCCGAGCTGCTGGCCCCGTCTTCGTGCGGTAGACTGCTCGGGCTGGGCCGACCTCCGCCAGGCCCGCCCCCAAAAGACTCCCAAGAGACCCACCAAGAGGCTCCTGGAGTACCCCCAGAGGCACCCTACACGCCCCAAGGGGGCCTCGGCGAGATTGCCAAAATCACTCATGCTAGTATGATGTTGGCCACATTGGGGCCTCCTGTGGGGACCCTACGTAAGAAGCCTCCCTCCTTTGCCCGATCTCCTCCCAGTTGGTCCCGAGATGGCCCCTCATGAGCGGGCGGCAGGCACTGCGGCGACGACAACAACGACGACACCGGACGCGGCGACGACGACGACGACGCATGCGACGACGACCGTGACCGCGACGACGACGACCGTGGGCATCCTATGAGCCGGCGGCGGCACAGCAACCGCGACGACCGCCAAGACGACGACGACGGCAGCGACGACGGGCGCGACGGACGGCCACGACGCCGACCCACACATGCTCGAAGTCGGTCTTCAGGCCCCTCCCAGAGGACATCCTGTCCAGCTTCTCATCCGAGGTCGTTCTTTGATAGCTCCTCGAGAGCCCCGAGCAGGCGCCCGGGGGCCGAAGACACGGGGACAAACAAAGGCGGCCCGACGTCACAAAGTCCGCGACGAAGACGACGCGGCGGCGAGGGCGGCGGCGCGGCGGCAGCAACGAGCCAACGTCAGCGTCGACGATGACGGCGACGGCGGCGACAACATTGACGCCAACATCAACGTCGACGACGACCGTGAGCACGACGACGACGACAACGACGGTGGGCGCCCGATGAGCCGGCGGCGGGCCGACGCCCACGACGACGGACGCAGCGCCGACGACCGACGACTGCGACCGACTCGAACCCGCTAAAGATCGGTCTTCAGACTCCCTCTGGAGTCAATCCTGCCCGGTTGTCCATGCCAGATCGTCCTTTGACGGCCGGGGCCCGGAAAGGGGCCCCAAAGGCCGAACGTGGAACAGAGCAACCCGACTCGAACTCGAAACCCGCCACGGCGGCGTCGATGATAACGACGACGACGACGGCGACAACGACGGCGGCGGCGACGACGACAATCACGACGTCGCCGACGTCGACGTCAACTCCGGCGACGACGGCGGCGGCGGAAACGACAACGCCGACGTCAGCGCCGACGTCAACGGCGGTGGCGGCGGCAACGACGATGACGACGACGAGGACGACGACGCCCACGACATGGGGGGACGCCTGAGGAGCCCGCGGCGGGCGCGTCGGCCCGGCACTGGCGCTTTCTAGACCTCGGTTTCACTCGTGGGCCAGCCAAGGAAGCCGTCCATAGGGATTGTTGCATTGTGGACGTGAAAGCAGATCGGTGTGAGTTATGTGGTGCAAGCTGTCGTTAAAAAACGATGTGGTGCGAGTTATGCAGTTGAGTGCTGTGCTGTTCAAGCTATGGAGTTTACACTCTGTCGTGTACTATGTTTGTATTGTTGGAACTGGAAGTGACAACTAAGATGTGTCAGCCACGACGTGAGTGTGAACCATGTTGTGTACGCGATGCGGTGTCAGCAAGAAGCTATGTCGTGTAAGCTGCGCGGTGCACGCTGCGTGATGCAAAAAACTCAATCCACGGGGCACCCACAACGCGACGCTGACGGCAACGTGGCTTCACCTCAGCGAGGCCGCCCGGCGCACATGCTGCCCACAGACTGCCCACGAGGCGGCACGGGCGGCCACGTGGCGCGACGCCGGCGAAACCACCCCAGAGGCACGGGGCGCGCGCGACCGCCCACGGACCGCCACGGGCGGCGACGCGGCGCGACCTCGGCGAAAACACCCAGCGCACGGTGCCCACGAGCGCCCGCGAGGCGGCACTGGCGGCGACGTGGCGCAACCTCAGCTACACCACCACGCGCACGGGGCGTCCACAGACTCCGGCGGGGCAGCACGGGCGGCAGTGCGCCCAGACACCCGACGCCATGATGTTCTCATCACGTCGACCCCCGAGGTCTCGGCCCACTCCCCGGGACCGGTGTCTCGTCCCGAGTCGTTTTGCTGACAGTCCCGAGGCCCGTTCATGGCCTCGATACGCCGAAAATACGGACAAACCTGCCGCCATGATTTTATCATTACCTCGAGGGGGTCTGGGTGGCGCAGCCTCGGCGGCGCCACCCCGCGCACGTGGCGCCCTCACGGGTGTCCACGGGGCGGCGGGCAGCAGCGCGGCGCAGCCTCGGCGAAGCCACCCAGCGCACGGGGCGTCCACGAGCGCCCGCGAGGCAGCACGGGGCGGCATCATGGAACTTTTGGTCGGTGGATCTCTCAAGCTCTCCGCCGCCTCTGGCGGTGTGCGTTGCGAACAGGAGCGCAGCAAAACCACAGGAAAACGCGGCATTGCCGCTCGCAACGCACACCGCCAGAAGCGGCGGAAAGCTTGAGAGATCCACCTGCCAAAAGGGGCGGTACCATGGAACTTCTGCGGCAAACACATCGAACTGCTAAAGACAGCCGAATAAGAACCCTGGAATGCAAGGACTGCGTGGGGAAGCGTTGACACACTCGGGCTGCACCTCCACCAACCACATCCAAAACATATTCGACGGGCCGCACTGCACGCCAAAAGTTCGCAATTGTCAGCGGGAGGCTGCACTCTGCGTGCTGCATGGGAGCTGGCTGCGATGCATCAAGCGCACAGCCAAATAGGTGATGAGTGGGAAGGCCATCGTTTGGCGACCGACGACGGCAAAGAGGCCAATGCGGCTATGTCGTGACATCTATCGTGGCAGAAACACGTACACTTACATGCAACATTGGTGGGAGTAAGTAAACGTGAGGTAGCAGTGAGGGGGGCAGTGAATTGCAAGGTGAAGGCAGCGCCTTTGGCAATCTTGGGGGTGGAGCGCTCTTGTTTTTCCCAGGGGCAGAAGGCGCAACGATTTGCTCAACGGGCCAGGTGACACTTGGCCGCCGCAGACAAGGCTGCCGTCCAAACGAAAAACCCAGCATCCGCAAAAGAGAAACGTCTGGCAATATGCAGAACAGACGGCTCGAACCAGGCCTCTGAAAACACCAAGGGGCAGCTCATCCAAGGCCCTGATAAGCGCTGTCTGAATCTCTGAAATCCTGCATGGCCAAATCCGTCACAGACACGCCCTACTGTTCTGACAGGAGCTGACGGACGCGCTCCAACTGGCCCCCACTGCCCCTCGGAGAGGGAGGCACGGGGGAGCCAGACGCCAAGACACAGTGAGCTTTTCCCACCTGCGAAGCAACGGCAGTATCATGTGCGCAAGGACCCGGCGGCCCTTGACTCGAACTGAAACTGGAACGCGCTGCGAGGCCCGGCTCAGCTTCTCGCCTGCAAGCTTGCCTTTTGGACGCAAGCAGGGCCCTGGCAACGTCGAAACGCAGCCCGGTCGAATCCTCGCCTGGGCCTGGCGACAGCGATTTGAATATCCCGCGTCCCAACGCTGGCCCCTCTCGACCAGAGCCCCAGCCACTTGGGTGCAACGGCGTAGAGGCCGATGACCGCGCCGCCATGCGCGCTCACGGCGAACGGGCCAGCGAAATCTCAACCCTGTCGAGGGCGCGCGCAGCAGGCGAGGCAGGCCCTCGAACTGACAAATACCTGAGCCCGCCCGCGGGGCGAGGGCGCCCCAAACTTGCTTGGGCTCTGGAACCCCACGGGTCCACGACGCCCTGCCCTGTCCGAGGATGCCGACAAAATTTCTCGGGTCCAGCGCGCGATTGTCACCGGCGCCCCCATGTCAGACTCACACTCGAACATGGAGAACGAACGCTTCCCTTCTAGCTTGCGGCTTGGTGGCGGGCAGCTCCGCGCGTCTGATTTCCTCCGGGCTCGTTCCCGGGATCTGGTCGATAGCTGAGGCACGTGCGCGCTTGAAATTTACCACGGGCGACTCTCTATTCTTCGGGCTCCCTGGCCCGCGCAGTCTCACCAGCTGCGCTGGCCTAGCTGGTCAGATTTTGGCTCTCGGTCCCCTCGGCGCCGTCTCAGCGGCCCTGCTGACGCGCGCTGACTTGCCGGCTGAAGGAAAGACCGCCCAGGATTCACGGCAGACTTCGGCGCTGCGCCGCTCCGAGCTCCAAGCGCGAAGATGGCGCTCCAGGGCCGCGCCGCGGACCGCGAGCGAGCTTCTGTCGGCCGACATGGTGGCTTCCTGCTCGCCCATGGCCGTCTCTCCCAGCACCTTGTCCGCCTTCGCCAAGTTGCGACGCGCTTCCTGAGATGCCCCGAGAGCAATCACACCGAAATCGTCAGCGCAGAAACCATAATAAATAGCTGCGTTAAGCGATGTCGCCCATGGGGAACCTTGAGAACCATAGATCCTGACGTGGCCGATCGCCGCTGAGCAGCCTGCTACTATGCCCCCCACAGCAAACATGACATTCGCGACTGCTCTCTTGCACCCCGCGAGCCTGGACGCCCCGTGAGCAGATTGATGAAGCGGCATGAACTCGGGGCGACATAACCTTTGCACGCGCTACGTTTTTGCAGACGGCCCCAGGCTGAACCTCCCATGGAAAGCCGCGAGGTCCCAAAAGAGCCCCGCCGCAAACTCACCCCCAGACTTGGAGGCCCAACTTCGCGCGCTGCATCTCCAAACAACATCAACTCGGGACCTCCCATGTCCGCAGCTAAAACACATGCGATCAAACAGACTCCATCCAAGCCCTTGCGGACGGAAGCCCCATCCAAGACTCCATCAAAGTCCTCCATCCAGGACGCGCGGGTACCCTGTGCACCGTGCGAAATATCCCAACGGCGCGGCTCCCCTTGGCGCCGTCATAGAAGAAGAGCCATGATAACCGATTGAAGCTGAAGCGGACGCCCCCCACGACACTTCGAGCTACCCAGCAAATACGCGGCCCCCATCGCCCAAGGCACGGACATGCAACGCAGGTACCCGGCGCGAGCGCCATCTGAGCTCGCGGCTGGCCTTGCCGGATCAGAGTTGCAGATTTACGGATGTCGCGCGCCGTCGAAACTGGCGGGGGTGGAAGTGGCTGCTGCGCAACGCTGGCGCCGCGCCGCGGGCGCGCGCCCGCCCCCCGCGCTAAGCCGAAAACCATGCCAAATCCGGGCTTCCATTGTTGTTGTCCGCAGAACTCGCGGCCCCTGCTGGCCCCCTTGGCTGGGCCCTTCCGACTGCCGCGATGCGTCTGGGGCGAGTCCGCAATGGCCCCTCTTGCGAAGCCAACGAAAACGCCCATCTCATGCTCAACCGCTCTCGCGACACGCCCCCTGCCCCGCCCCGACATTCCCCCCGCGCTGTCTGGGTGGCGAGCGAGCTGCCGGGCAATGCCCGGCAAGGTCTTGAAAGACTTGGCCAGGCTGGGCCGCGCCAGAACACGCTGGGGCTTGGACCTCGCGCGTTTGCGAACCAAGGAATCGGATCCCTGAGACCGCCCCTGCGCGAAACTGATCGCGCCCACGCAACTCGAGGCCCTCGGCAGCTGCAGAGCGCATTTCAGACGGGCCACTGGCCCGGGCCCCCGGCTGAACATTTTCGCCCCCGGCGCAGCCCCTGATGCATATTTCGGCTTCCACAACACGTCCCCGTGGCAATGGGCCCAAATGCACGGTGGGGCCGCGACTTCTCCGGGTCCGCGCGGGCATGGAACTCGGGGAAAGGGAAAACCCCCACTGTACTGAATAGTCCACGACCGGTCCGCGCCGATCTCTCCTGGCTCGTCGGGCAGTTCGCGCTCGAAAGATGGCCGGGGCGGAGGCTGCGTCGCGCGCAACTGGCGGATGCCTGGCGGCGATCCCGTCTGAACGGGGAAGCGAGGGCGGCCGCGCCGCCCAAGATCAGTGCCAACTGACGCTACTGCGCGCATGGCCACCCGCGACTCCGCGACGAAGTAATGCACGACCCCGGCCCTGCCCTCGTCGCTGAGAGGAGGCTCAAACACTTTAACTTGCACCCCGAGAGTCTCGCTGAAGCGAAGGTCGGCAAGAGTCTCGCGCGGCGTATTGAAGCCCCCCCCGATCATGAACTGCGCGTTTGAAAACTCACACTTGGCGGCAAGCCCGGGCAGAAACTCCCGGGTGAAAACTGAAGGCCCCGCGGGAATGTCCCCGCGCGGCGACGCGCGCAATGTCCCCGTGGCCCTGGGGAACTCCGCCGCAGAAGAGATGGTCCCACTGGGGGGCGCGATGCCCCCAATCAGGGAAACAAGGCGGCTCTGGATGGAGCCGCCCAAGCCCGGCCCTAGCAGACGCGAGCCCCGCGAACGAACGCCGCTGTCTCCGAGGCCACTGCGACTGAGACGCGACGCGCTGGACAGGCCTCCGTCGAGGGGGCCCGAACAAATGTCGAGCCGTTCTTTAGAGCCCAAGCTGGCGCTGCGGCGACCCCCCCCCCCCCGCGCGAACGCAGCCGAGACGTGGCCCGAGCAACCGCGGCAACTCAAACGTCACGTCATACCGCCCACGGAAGACTGGTTGAACGTTTCCACCGGCCTGCCTTTCCTCCAAAAGCAGATTCAAAACTAAGACGGCCATGGTCGGAACTCAAACCGTCAACGGCCGATTCAACGCCATGCGCCGTGGAGTCCGAACTGCAGGTCGAAGCGCCTTCCGATTCGCCCTGCCGGTCTGGGTCCTGCAGGTAGCGAAGTCCGACATCTTCCTCAAACGTTGTGTTGCCCGTCCTCCTGCTCCTCCTGCCTCCCTCGAGGTAAACGCGAGCTTGATCCCGGCTGCTCCCCATCTGCAGCAGCTGCAGCAGCTTCTCCTTCGCCTGCACCTGCTCCGCGATCGCGTTTAGCTGCGCTGGCGCGATTTGCTGCATCTCCCCTCCCCTTGCTGCAGCGGTCAGTGCCGGCTGATGCCCTTGCCGTTGTGCGGCTGGCGCGGGACCGAAGGTGTTGCTGCTAATGGCGCTGCTGCACCTGCAACCTTCTCCTTGATGTTTTCCATGCGGCCTGATGTTCTGGCGGAATGAGCGTCTCCAGCTCCTCGAACTGCCTGTCGTGAGCGTCATGGGTTGACTCGGTGCTGGTAGCCAAAAATGCTTCTTTGAGTATCTTGAGCAACTGATGACCAGACATCGCTGGCACTTTGACGGCATCATATTCCGGTCTCTGTTTCGTCAACGATCCTGCTGCAAGTTGTAATTGATGAGGGTGCCCGATGTTTTGGTTTGCCGTCTTAACCTATGTATTGGTTCGCACAGTATTATATAGCTGAGTTGTGGCCAGGGTTTCCTAACCTTTGGCCTGCCATTGTGAGCTGACAAACACATTGCACATCCGTTCCGCAATCTCTTCAGTCTCCTCACTATGAACATGCAATATCGAAAACTTCCCCGTTGCACGCTGTACTCTGCCCGCCGCTCGCTGGACTCGGCTGTAATATGGCAAGTGGACCGCGGCCTTCTCCTCCAAATTCGCCGGGTCTTTTGCCTATGCAATTGCCTCGGCGATACCTGGAAACAAATCGTTCTCGAACGAAGTAGTTGTGGCCAAAGTAATTACCCATCGCAGAAATACGTGTATTGATCCTTTGCCCATCAGCCCCTTTAGCCGCGGATGACTTATCTCCAATGGTGTCCATGTGCGACGTGTTCCCAGTAGACTGGGCATACGATCGACCGCCGCGGCCTTGACAATACCTGGAATGATCGCGCTGTCCCGCTTGGAAATAACGCTGTTCCAACCATCACCATGTTTGGCCATCCTCCTAGAGGGCGGAATGGCGTAGAACACGATTTGCATGTCCTGATGTTGGTGCCACCGTGAGCCCAATTTCGAGGACCACTGGCGGAGCAAGCAAGCCAACGACGCTTACAAACACTCGGCATTGATGCCCTGAAAATGGACGGGAGTAAGAAACCCGCGGCCGCAAAGCGGCCCGCCGTGGGGCGGTGGCAACACGTACCGCGGAGAAGGCATTGAAAATGCAAAAGGCAGGGCGACTTTGCCTGCCGCGGACTGGCAGTATCGTCTTCTTGTCTGGGAAAAGCAGCACATTGAGCCAACGTGGCTACGGAGGGGGCAGGGCAGAAAAGACAGATGATGATGATGATGATGATGATGATGATGATGATGATGATGATGATGGTGATGATGATGATGATGATGATGCTGCTGATGCTGATGATGATGATGATGATGATGACGAGGATGATGATGATGAGGATGATGATGATGATGCTGATGATGATCATTATTACAAGGAATATTGGATTGGCCTCCTGCCCGACCGAGATTCTGTCCGGCGGATGTTTGAAAAAATATGCAATGCTGCGGGATGCACCAAACGCGGGTTTTTTTCGGGGTAGCCCAATGGTCTGCTTCCAGATTACCTTCCCGTCGCTGGGGGCGTAAACAATCGACGCCAGCGTGGGCGGTCTCTGCCTGTCTTGCGCGCCGCATGTGTTGGTCAATGGTCGGAGCAGGCGGACGGGCCGCAAGAGGAGGGAGAGAGGAGCGGTAAGGAGCGGGGGGGAGGATGGCGACGATGAGAGGGGGCTCCCGCTTGGTCAGCTCCACCGACGCTCTCATCAATTGAGGATGGATGATGCGGATCTGTAAAACCCATGGATGCTCTTTTGAAAGGTGGGTTCTGTTGCGGGTCGGTGGACATTAACAGGTGCTTCTTTAACGTGCGAATTCTGTTGTAGGTCGGCGAAAACTACAGGTGCTACTTTGATGTGCTGATTATGCTGGAGGTCCGTACGATCCACAGATGCACTTGTGAAATGTACACCGAAGAAATCTCCGAAACGACACCAAGGATGATCGTCAACGTCTACTGATGGGCTTGCGGCGACCAGGCCCAACAATCGTCTGTTGCCATCATCGCGAACCTCGGCTGGAGTATGGATCGGGGGGAAAGATCAGGATCGGCTGGAGTCTGGATCGAATGGGAACTGGACCTGGCCGCGGGACTTCGGATCTCAGGGGGGCTGCGCCAGCCCAACTCCTCCTTGTGGAAGGGAGCAGGGTGCCTGGCAGATCCCAGCCGATCAGACCCCAGTCGATCCCGACCGCAGTCGATCCCGATCTCCGCCCATCCAGTCCTCATCTGATACCGACCCCAGCCCATCAAGCCACAGGCCACTCCCGACACCGGCTGGTCCACATCCCAGCTCACTCCGACCCCAGCTGGTTGCAATCACAGCCGATAACTACAAGGTCCATGTGATCCCGACCGTAGTCCATGCCGACCCCAGCGACCCCAGCCAATGCCGCTCCCAGCCGAATTCGACCGCAGACATTGCAGACCCCAGTCGATCCCAATCCCAGCCGATCCAGCTCCACGCCGACCCCGATCCTAGACTATCCCGCTCTCAGCCGATTCCGACCCCGGCAGACTCCAACCTTTCCCATGCCTTCCATCACCTCTGAATTTGAGTATCTTTTAACGGGTCCCCATCCCCAGCCGGCCTGGATCCCACTGGCCTGGGTCCCACTGGCTGGTTTACCCCCCTAGATGGGGATACAGGTCGTTCCCTTCGGGTTTCGAGGGGTGTATCCCCAACTGGGGTGGTAATTTGGTGGGGGTCTCGAAGGGTATGGGGATGGGAATGGGGATCGGTTAAACGATACCCAGAGTTCCTTGCACTATTAGCGCATCCGTTGATGGGGACGCGGCGAAATAGATGCCCCATCCTTCCACGCTGCTCTCGGCCCCTGCATGTGTGCTCCTTCCCCCACTGACCCTCGCTTTCATTGCCGCTTGTAGACGAGCGCGTTCCACTACTCGCAAAGTCAATACTCGCAGATCGACTGGATCCGCCGCAGGGGATCTACGATAAATTACATCGGGGAAGACAGGTTTTTTTCTGACGTTTACGAGTAGGCACTTTGCGAGCAGTGGAACGCGCTCGGCGAGCTTGGACCACTTCCTTCCTTCCTTCATTCCTTGCTGCAGGGCCCATCCCACCTCCCTCGTTTTCCGCTGCGCTGATCATGGCTAGTGCTGTGCTGTTATGGTGAGATCGTCAAGGTATCTGTTGGCCACCTGCAGTGTCCATGCGGCGTCCTGAAGGCCCGACAAGCAAGTGTAGAATTGGCGCCTCGCCTCGACGCCAGCCACACTCTTGCACGTGATGGCACACCCGACGCCTCGGCGATGGCCAAAATCTGTTTACCACCGTTTTTCAGACGCGTACTGAAAACGACCAGCGCGTCAAGCAGTGGAGGCGTCGCCGACGCACCACCCGTGGCCACGCTGTCTTCTCGACACCCTCTGTACATTTCGGGTGCAACAGCTGGCATAATATAATTTTCGGGTGTGCCTTCGTTACCAATAGCGCTACGCAGATCGGGCGCGCTGATGATCACAGGCAACGCATGCTTTCGTAGTTCGGGTTCGCCACGGCTTCAACAACCGAAAAGAACCTACACTTGGAGGAGGCCAGGGGATCTTAGCTGGATAGGGCCCGAGAAAATCAGTCAGGAAGGGGGGGTGAGGCCAAATCCGCTCAAAATTTGTCCCCAGACCCCTCCCGATGCCCATCTGGTGCAGCTCCGTACTCCGGATCAGTGTTTGACCAGAAAGAAAAATACCCTCTCGAACGCACTCAGACCCCAGCCGGCTCCCAGTCCACACCCTCTCCGCATCTGCGGACGCATGCCCAGACGTCCGGCTGCTCCGATGCGTGGGCCCCAAAGGTCCGGACTACTATGCCTCCCCAGGGCCGACGGTTTTTTTGTCCCGGGTCCTTCGTTCTCCGTTGCCGCTCCCGAGGTCCCGCGAGGGCACCCCTAGGGGGCCACATGCGAACCCTGCCCCTGCCCCCCACGATTTCGGAGGGGGAGGGTGGGGGTTCCCTTCGCTCGGGAGCTCCCGAGCGAAGAAGTGAACCCCACCCTCCCCCTCAGAAATCGTGGGGCAGGGTAGGAGGAGGAGGAGGAGAGGGGAGGAGGAGGAGGAGTAGGAGGAGGGAGGAGGAGGAGAGAGAGGAGGAGGAGGGAGGAGAGAGAGAGGGGGAGGAGGAGGAGAGGAGGAGGAGGTGGAGGAGGAAGCGGCCCGAGCAGCCCGCCCCCCAAGCTCCGCAGCTCCTCCTCCTCCTCCTCCTCCCCTCTCCTCCCCTCCTCCTCCTCCTCCTCCTCCTCCTCCTCCTCCCTCCTCCTCCTCCTCCTCCTCCTCCTCCTCCTCCTCCTCCTCCTCCTCCTCCTCCATCCTCCTCCTCCTCCTCCTCCTCCTCCTCCTCCCCTCCTCCTCCTCCTCCTCCTCCTCCTCCTCCTCCTCCTCCTCCTCCTCCTCCTCCTCCTCCTCCTCCTCCTCCTCCTCCCTCCTCCTCCTCCTCCTCCTCCTCCTCCTCCTTCCTCCTCCTCTCCTCCTCCTCCTCCTCCTCCTCCTCCTCCTCCTCCTCCTCCTCCTCCTCCTCCTCCTCCTCCTCCTCCTCCCCCTCCCCCTCCCCCCCGCGGGCCCGCCCTGGCCGCCGGGGGCCGCGCGGTCCCAGAAGAGCCCGTGGCTCGGGGGCTGCCGCGGCCGCGGGGCGCCGGGCGCCTGCGGGGCGGCCGCCGCCGCCGCCGCCCTGCTCGGAGGCGCACGTCGGGCCCGAGCGTGCGGCGGCCGGGCTCCGGAGGGCCCCTGGCCCCTTGGACCCTGACCTTCCAGAGAGCTATTTTTTAGCACTGGAAACCTAAAAACCTAAAAAACGAGACGAAACAGCCTAAAACCAAGACGTAAAATAGCTCTGATAGGTTTTTGCGTCGGGTGCTATTTTTTTGCCCTCCTGGAAGGTCAGGGGAGGGGCGACCTGGCCCAGGAGGGCCAGGAGCAGGAGGGACAGGGGGCCCGGCCCTGTCTTCCGGCGGATGCCTCGGGCCAAGCCGCCCACACAGATCGACCCCAATGCGGAGAAGGGGACCTCAGTGGGGGCACGTCTTCAGCCCACTCGTCGGATCAGGGTAGAGGAGGAGGAGGAGGAGCAGGAGGGGGAGGAGGAGGAGGAGGAGGAGGAGGTGGAGGAGGAGGAGGAGGAGGAGGAGGAGGAGGAGGAGGAGGAGGAGGAGGAGCAGTGGACGGTTTCTCGAGCGGGACGTCCAGAAAGCGCCCGCCACGGAGCATAGACTATAATTACGACTTCTCGGCGTGCGCGTCTATCCCTTGAACTGGGAGCGACGCACACCTGGTGCTACGTAGCACGCTTGGGTGACGCCGGGTCGCCGTCGTCGCCGCCTCCTTCCCAGACCCCCTCGAGTCGCGAAAGAAACGACCGAAGGTTTTTCGCCATTCCGGTCGGCGATCTTCTGACCCGGGTCAATCCAAACCCGGGTCGGCAGGAAACCAAAAACTGCAATGCAGGGGACAAAAAACTGCAACGCAGATCTTCGCAGACCCGGGTCAGCCAATATGCGCGGCCGACTCGCGGCCACGAGCGGCTCGCCAACCCGGGTCAGCCAGAGGGGGTCTTCGCAGGATCCTGCAGGATCCGGTGCCCTGGCTGACCCCCGTTTGCACTGACCCCCATCTCTGACCCTGACCTTCCAGAGAGCTATTTTTTAGCACTGGAAACCTAAAAACCTAAAAAACGAGACGAAACAGCCTAAAACCAAGACGTAAAATAGCTCTGGGATAGGTTTTTACGTCAGGTGCTATTTTTTAGCCCTCCTGGAAGGTCAGGGGAGGCCTCGACGGGCCCTGGGGACGAAAAACCGGCCCCGGGGCGGTGGCCCAGGCCTCCGGGGCCCGCGCTCGCCGCTCGGGGCCCGGGTGCCCCCGCCTGCCCGGGGGCCCCGCGCGGCTTCGCCATCGAGGGCCTGTCGCCGATCCCTCGGCGACGCCTCGCCAGCTCCGAGATCCGTCGGCGATGCCTCGCCGATCCCTCGGCGCTGCATGCCTGTCGTAGCTCCCCTGTGCCGGTCTCGCAGCACCGCTTCCTGTCAGAATGCGAAAGGGGCGGGAGGGAGGGGGGAGGAGGGGGGGGACTGGGCCCAAGTCGGGCGTGTCCCCCTACAGGGGGATTTTCCACGGAAAATGAAAAATACCCCAAAATACTCCCAAATAGTCAAAATTTTCGTCGTCGTCGTCGTCGCCATTCAGGGTCGGCGGCACCGGCCGTAAGGCCTTCGCAATACTCAAAAATAGTCAAACATATACAAAAAATAGTCCCGCGACTATTTTTCAACTATTTCTGCATAGTTTCCTACTGTGGAGGGACAGGCCCGACGTAAGACCGGGCGGGGAGGGCCAGGGCGAGGTGGGGCAGGGCAGACCTCCTGGCCCAGGAGGGGCCGCTCCTGCGGGAGCGCGTGCGCACTGCCCCGTGCGCGACTTCCCGCGGCCGCTGCCTGCGGCAGGGGTGGGCGCCGAGCGTTGGCACCCGAGCGTAACCCCGATAGACGCAACACGCAACACGTATAGCGTACTGATACGGAGCTCAACACGTGGACTGAAAACGTACTCTGAGTCCCCAGACCCCCTCGATCAATGAAAAAATCATGACGGGAGGTCTTTCCTACTTTTCGGCCTCTGGGGGCCCTCCCCGGGCCTCGGGAGCGTCAAAAAACGACTCAGGATGCAAAGCCGGTCAAGGGGAAAGGGTCGGGACCTCTGGGGGTCGACGTAACGAAAAAATCATTACGTCGGGGGTCTGGGTCTGAGTCCCTAAATAGTTTTGGGCCCCCAGACTACAATGCCCCCCCGGAGTACAAGGGCCCCGACTACAAGGGCCCCCCCCCCCCGGACTGCAGGGCCCCCCCCCCGGACGATTAGTCACCCCAGAATTATTGAGGTACTTAGAGGAGGTCCGACGCGATACGTTCGCCAAAACGTGGGGCCCAAACGTGGAGCCAGCACGCAACGTATTGACACGGACGTCTCGGACACGGGGCGTGCTGCGCTTCAAGACGGGCGTATCGAGACAACTGAGTTTGGCATGTGTCGCATTGGCATCTCGGCTGCTCGTCCCCAATCAGTGCCTGCACTGAAGGGGTCCTGGCGGAAGCTGAACGATTTGGCGAAAAAGTGTCCCGCCGAGTTTGGTAGCAGGCTGGGTTCCTGGGTGCCCGCTTCCCGGCTCCCGGTTCTTGGTTCCGGGCCGATTTCGGTGGGTTCTGGGCTCCCGGGCTCCCGGGCTCCCTGTCGATCCCCTCAGCGAAAACCATCCACTGAGAGGGTGTTTTCTCTGGTGTATTTGTTGAACCCGACCTTTGTACCCAGACCCCCGACGTAATGATTTTTTCATTACGTCGACCCCCAGAGGTCCCGACCCTTTCCCCATGACTGGCTTTGCATCCTGAGTCGTTTTTTGACGCTCCCGAGGCCCGGTGAGGGCCCCCAGAGGCCGAAAAGTAGGAAAAACCTCCCGTCATGATTTTTTCATTACTCGAGGGGGTCTGGCAATGGCCGTGCCCTTGTCGTGGACATACGTCGTCGCCGTCGTCGTTGCCGTCGGCCTTGCAGAATGCCCCGGGGCGCTGCATGTTCGCGCCCCTCGGCAGGTGGCCAAAGGGTCGTATCTCCAGCGCACTGTGCATTGCATGTGCGCCGCTGAAATCGCCCATGTCACGCGGCGGGTCCCTCCTCCTCCTCCTCCTCCTCATCCTCCTCCGCCTCCTCCTCCTCCTCCTCCTCCTCCTCCTCCTCCTCCTCCTCCTCCTCCTCCTCCTCCTCCTCCTCCTCCCCTCCTCCTCCTCGCGCGCTGTACCAGATCCGCCTTGGAGCCCACACGGGCGAGGCGCGCGGCCCAAAGAATCCTGCCTCCAGGACGGGCACCAGTCACCGAGGACGAGTTGGGTAGGAGGTGACGAGGGGTGGGTGGGGAGGAGAGGGGCCAGGGGGAATGGTTAGTCAATGGAGGGCACATGGGGGATGGTAGGGAGGCTGGGACGTAGGGGAAATCGCCGTCTTCCCGAGGGCCGTCGTGGGCGGCCACCTTCCCTGTGGGGTGCCCACGCGTCGGGCAATCCGCAAGTCGGACGGAATTGGAGCGGCCCGATGTCTGACACGAGATGACACTGGCATGCACACAAAACCTCGGAGGCCCCTGCGGGCTTCCCAGATCGGCGCCCGACCTCGGGATGGGCGGCGCGGTCCAGCTCGAGAAGGGTGACTTCGACGGCTGCCGGGGCGCACCGGGTCGAGCTGGGGGGGTCTCCAGTGGGAGGGTGGGGCCGCGGGGCTCACGAACCCCGCCTTGTTCAGGGAGCTCCCTCTGGTAGCCTCCGATCCTTCAGTCGGGCGCGCCACCGTCGCCGCAGCCGTCGCTGTCACCCGTGCTTGTGCCCGCCGACGTCGTGCCCGTCGCCGCCGCCCTTGCCGCCATCGTCGCCATCGTCGCCTCGTCGCCATCGTCGCCATCGTCGCCATCGTCGGGCTCGCCGTCGTCGCCGCAGCCGTCGCTGTCACCCGTGCTTGTGCCCGCCGACGCCGTGCCCGTCGCCGCCCTTGCCGCCCCCCGGGTCGTGCAGGTCGTCGTGCGTCGTCGCCGCCGCCGTGGTCGCCGCACTCGTTGTCGGCGTCCGCGTCGTCAGCGTCGTCGTCGTCGCCGTCGCCATGGCCGTCGCCGTCGGCGCCGCCGTCGTCGTCGTCGTCGTCGTGGTCGTCGTCGTCGTGGTCGTCGCCTCCGTGCCGTCGTCGTCGTCGTCGTCGTCGTCGTCGTCGTCGTCGTCGTCGTCGTCGTCGTCGTCGTCGTCGTCGTCGTCGCCGCTCTCGGCCCCATCGGAGGCCCGCGGCGGGCCCCGGGGTGGGCGTCGGAGCGGCCGAGCCCCCGGACGGCAGCGTCTGCCCAGGGCCGCCAGGGAGGGGCTCGGCGGCGCGCCGCGGGGGGGAGGCGAGCGGGGGGGGTGATGACTAGGGGGGGGGGTATCATGGCGGGGGCCGTGATAGTCCCTCGGGTTTCATGGCGCCTCTCCTCATTCCATTACGTCCCTTGGCCCCCCGCTGGGACGCCCAAGATGGCCTCCAAGACGGCCCTGGAGCACCCCAACAGGGCCCCAAGTCGGCCCAAAAAGGCCCCCCCACACGGCTTCCGACGGCGTCAGACGGGCTGGCCCTCTCGGCAGGCGGCGGGGCTTCTCGGAAGCCTTCCCGCCTCCCCGAGGGAAGCCCCCCCCCCACATGCGGCTCCGGAGGAGGCTCAGGAAGGGTTCGCCGAGGGCAGGCGGCCCGAAGCGAGAAGTCGCGCCGCCGAGGGATCCTGGGACGGGAGGGCGCCGCGCAGCATCCACGATGTGCGTGCTGGGCTCGCTCTGCGCGTCCTCCTCCTCTCCTCTCCTTCCCTCTCCCCTCCTCCCCTCGCCTCCTCTCCTCTCCTCTCCTCTCCTCTCCTCTCCTCCCCTCTCCTCCCCTCCCCTCCCCCTGTGGGGGCCTCGTCGTCGTCGTCGGCGTCGTCGTCGGCATCGTCGAAAAGGTCCGCCGCGGCGCGGCGCCGCGCGCCTGCGGCGGCGGCGGCCGCGGCGGAGGAGGCCGCATCGTGGCCGCGGGCGCCTGGGGTGGTGTCTCCTGCGGCCAGGGAGCGCCCTCTCTCGAGCAGGGGGTCGACTGCATAATCCGCTTGATCCCAAAACTGATTGTGACTACCTACCAGACCACCCCAACCCAACCCGAAGACCCGAATTTCGGGTTGGGGGGGGTATGGGTTCCATACGTGTTTTTTCGATGTTTCCCGACCCCCCCCACTGGAAATCGAGGGTAAATCTGAGCCTTCGGGTTGGGTTGGGGTGGTTTGGTGGGTGGTGAGATTGGTTCGTCGAATTTACGATTAGGTCGGACCTGTCCCCTACAGGGGCATTTCGGACGAAAAATAAGAAATAGACCAACAAATGCGCAAAAGATGCCCCAACATACTCAAAACATATTACCAGGTAGACTATTCCCCCTGTAGAGGGACAGGCCCCGCTCAAATTTACGGGACATGCATAGGATGCTCCATAGAACTATATTAAGAACAGTCTCAGCACAGTCAACCCAGGATGCAAGGGCCGTGGAGGGCCATGTCGAAACTTTTCGAGCGGGGCGCGGCCAGCGACAGTGGCCCAGGATTGGCGGACGGGGCAGGGATACCCGGGCATCCTTGGGAAGGCTGCCCACCCCTGCCTTCTCCCAGAACTGATTGGTCCGCCGAATCCGCGGAGCATGCGCAGAATGCTCCGCAGGAGGGCAAGAGCATGCCGAGCATGATTCGTAGCTTCGACGGCAAAAAAACGCTTTCGGGTAGGATCCATTCTGCAAGTGGGCCCCCTGCAGCCGACCTACACCCTGCGAAATGCTTAAGAAATCATGGGTTAAGAAATTCATAGTCTCAGAAGTTGAATAAAAACCCAAAAATTCTATTCAAATCTTAGGATTTACATTGAAACATTAAGAATGATCGAGACTCTGGCCGAAAACTTGGGTTTTCTTAAGCATCGCCTAAGGTGTAGGATCCATTCTGCAAGTGGGCCCCCTGCAGCCGACCTACCAGTCCGCCTCGGCGGTGCCCGACCCGCCGCACCGCGGCGTGAGCCGGCGGCCTCTCTCCCGACTGCCGCCCCGGCCCCGCGCCCAGGCCCGCGTGCTGGCCAGAGGGAGGTGCCCGTGGAACGACGCGGAGCTCAGTGTGAGCCGCCCGAAGGCGAAGGATAGGGTCGCCGTCCACTTCGGTTTCCCAGCCGGTCGGTTTTGGACGGTCGGGGGCATACTTGGTCTCGCGTTAAAAGGAGCAGCAAGGATGTGGAAGTCACGGTCGCCAACCAATCTTGGCGGTGGTTGGTGTATCGGCTGTCTCAAGCAGATTAGCACTGCAAATCCCACCAGCCCTCTGGGCAAAGGTGATACAACAAGTGGGAGGGGGAGGGCAGGGAGGCGCGGGACGCTGCAGGGAGGGGGGGGGGGCGCTGCAGGGGAGAGCCGCGGGGCGCTGCAGGGGGTGGAGAGCCGCGGGGCGCTGCAGGGGGGGGTGGGGGCGCGGGGCGCTGCAGGGGGGGGGGAAGGCAGAGGAGGGCGGGCTTTCGCGGCAGGCTCGGAGGGCCTCCAGCCCTCCGCAAAGACTGCTCAGAAGAAGAAACAACGCCACAAACTGAAACTTTTGGCGCTCCGCGCGGATTTCTTGGATCTGGCCTGAACCCCCCTCCCTGGCGCGCGAAGCGCGCCAGTGGCGGCGCCGGAGGCGCCGCTGAGGGGGCCCAGCGCAGACCCAAGAACTCCGCGCGGAGCGGCCAAAGTTTATGTTGATGGCGATTTCTCTTCTTCGATTGCTAGGCTTATGTCGGGCTTATGTCGGGATTTCCGACGAAAAATAAAAATACCCCAAACATACCCCCCAAAGGTAACAAACATACTCAAAACATTGTCCCCAGACTGTGTGTGGACTATGTTTTGACTACTTTTGGGGTAGTTCTTAGTATTCGTCGAGAGTCCCCCCTGTAGGGGGACAGGCCCGACTTCATGCCAGGCCCTCCTCGAAGGCAGGGGCGCCGCGGAGCCGCCACGCCAGGCACGATGATGAGGACACCGTGGGGCCACCGCGCCCCGGCCCGTCCTGGCTGAGGCCAAGCGCGGCCGGGCGCGGTGCCCCGCAGGTGCCTCCTTCGGCCCTCGCTCCTGCGCCCTGCACGCGCCCCGCGCTCCAGACAAGCGGGAGGGGGGGAATGGGAGAGAGGAGGGCGTGGAGCGGAGGAGGAGGAGGAGGAGGAGGAGGAGGAGGAGGAGGAACATAACACGAGGAAGGAGGATGGTGGGGGAAATGGAGGGAGGATGATGATGGAGGATGGGGGAGGAGCAGGAGGAGGAGGAGGAGGAGGAGGAGGAGGAGAAGGAGAAGGAGGAGGAGGATGTCGACGACGATGGAGAAGGATGTGGATACAGTGAAGGAAAAAGGGGAAATCAGCCCCTATGCACAGTGTTCCTCCATCATTCCCATCCTCCTCCTCCTGCATCCTGAGGAAGCAGACAAGGATCAGAGATGGAGATGGAGAGCAAGATGACGGCGACGACGGAATCGGCAATGACGACAACGGCAACGAAGGCGACAGGGAGGATGACGAAATAGCAACGGAGAGAGGCCGCTGCCGAGATGTCGCAAACTGATATTTGACGACGGCAAGGTACCTGTTTAGAGGCCTCCTAGATGGGGTCCGAGTAGATGGTGTGGGAAGACTTCGCCGAGTCGCCGAAGCATCGGTCATGCACCGGCGACGTCGGCGTGGAATAATCGGGCTCCACATCGAGCCGCATCGCCGATGCATCGCCGACGCGGCGCGATCCTCCGCCCCCATCTGACTACCTACCAAACCACCCCACACCAACGCGAAGACCGAATCTCCGTGTTGAGAGGGGCCCAGGTTCCACATCTGCTTTTTGTCCACGTTCCCCGACGCCCCCCCACTGGGAAGGGAGCGAAAATTGGGGCCTTCGGGTTGGGCTGGGGTGGCTTGGTGGGTGGTGGCCCTCTGCTCGGACCCCACCCGGGCGTCCGAGGCTGCTCCTCCTGCCGCTCCTGCCGAGGCCGCTTCGCCGCGGGCTGCCGCTGCTCCGCCAGCAGCTGCTCGAGGATCTTCCGCCTCCGAGCGCCGCTCGACCGATCCCTGGCCCCGCTGGCGCGGCCCGGGCCCCACTGGCCGACGCCGCCCCCCCGGAGCTGGGGATACGGGCCGCTCCCCGCGGGGCTCCAAAGGCACATCCCCAACTGGGGGAACCAGCAGATACCGGTGCCCAGGGTGCGTTCCGACCGGACATTCGCAGCGACGAGGGTCTCCCAGGAGGACCCCCAAAGGGGCAAGCGAGGGAAGCGCAGCGGTATCATCGGTACCGCTCGCTCCTCTGACAACTGACCGACTCGCCCCCCCCGAGATGGGGACACGGGCTGTTCCCTACGGGCTGCGAAGGGCACATCCGACGCTAGAAGGGTGGGATGGTGGGGGGTCGTGATGGGGACGTGGATCCAGGCCCTCGACCATCTCGTGCCGGGTCCCCGTTTTGAAGAGACAGCACCCCGCGTCTTCCTCCTCCTTGTCCCCATCCCCTCTGCCTCCTCCTCCTCCTCCTCCTCCCTCCTCCTCCTCCTCCTCCTCCTCCTCCTCCTCCTCCTCCTCCTCCTCCTCCTCCTCCTCCCTCCGTAGCCATTTTGGCTCAAGATGCCTAGTTCCACAGGGGAACAAGTGGATACCGCTAGTCCGCGGCCTGTGCCAGGGCTCTTGAGCCCGACAGCCCCTTCTCGATCCCAAGTGCAGACTGCAGCACCATGGCTGGCGCCGGCCGCAAGGAACGCCAGGACTGGGCTTGCAGGAGCTGTACGACGAAGCGCGGCAAGCCGCTCATCAACTTCGGGACCTCGCTCAAGTGCCAAGGGTGCAGGCTCCACAAGAAGGACGTGTACGGCGGGCCTGTGCCGCCGAAGGAGCCCTCGATGCGGGCCCCAGCCAAGGGCAAGAAGCGGGCCCCGTGGACGGCCGAGGGCAAGCTCGAGGGCGAGCTCGCGGCCATGCGGGCGGAGCTCGACGCTGCCAGGAAGAAGCTTCGTACGCAGGAGTCCGACCAGGGCGGGGCCGCGGCCATGCACGTGGACGACGGCAAGTCAGGCGAGGACGCCTCGGCTGCGAGCGAGATCAAGGTGTGCGAGGCAGGCCTGGCCACGCTCAAGGACGTGCAGCACGACTGGGCCACGGGCCCGCGGGAGGATCTCAAGCGCAGGCTCGCCGCCGCCAAGGACAGGCTCTTCGCCGCCAAGCCGCTCCACGCGCGGGTGCAGGCGCTGGCCCACAGGCAGAAGAATCTGGCGGACAAACTCAGCAAGATGGAGCTGGCCGAGCGCGAGGCGGAGGACCGTGTCAAGAAGGCGCAAGACGAGCTGGAGCTCAAGCGGCATGGTGTCAGAGAGCTCAAGGCGCAGCAGGTGGCCCTCCAGGCGGAGCAGTCGGCACTCCAGCAGCAGGTCCCAGTCGCGCCAGAGGATCGTCCGCCTGGGCAGTCCATGGAGCACGACGTCATCAAGAACACGGGCGGCCTCACCCTCGGCGACCTGGCGCAGGCTCTCAGCGGTGCGCTGGCCGCTCACCCCGACGACACCATGCAGACCGCGGGCGATTTGCCGCAGCGGCTGGCCTCGGCGCTCGGCGGGCCCCTCCAGGAGCTCATGCTGCGGCGGCAGCGCGAGCGGGCCGCCGCCACGGAGGCAGCGAGCGCCCCTCGCACCCCTGCAGCGTCCGTCGAGGGAGACGACGCCGCCGCCGCCGCGCATGGCGCAGGCACTGCAGGCGGCGCCGCCCCTGCAGCCGCAGCGCCGCGCTGGGATCCCGCCGCGATGGAGCCCGAGAAGCTGCGGCAGACCATGGCGGCGTTCTCACCAGGGCCAGCAGAGGAGACCAGCGACGCCATGCTGGCGCGCGCCACGGAGCTGGCCGTCAGGGGCTTCAATCCTTACTAAGCTCATCATCGCGATGTCCTGCACACTTGCGATGGCGAAAGGCACTATCACTACCAGCAACGTGACTTCCTGGGGTTCATTGGCGCCGTGCCTAGAGACCCTCGAGTCGCACGTCGTTCTCGTCCAGGAGCATCACCGACGGGACGAGGCGAAGCTCGCCGACCTGCAGCACGAGGTGCTGGATCACGGGTTCGCGGGCATCTGGGCGCCAGCAGTGGCAGGCCCCACCTCCGCGGAGGGCACTACGGGCGGCGTCGCGGTCTTGGCCCGCAAGAACATCCCCGTCACGGCCCCGCCGCTGCTGCCCTCGGCGACACTGTGGCCAGGGCGACTGGTGGCCGCCCACGTGCACTGGGGAGTCCGTGGCGGCATTGTCTTCGTGTCGGCCTACCTGGTCGACAGCGTTGGCATGAACGACGTGAACCGAAGCATCTTCGGCGCGCTCACTCGCTACCTCACGAAGCTCACGGCCTCGGGCATCGATTGGATCGTCGGCGGCGACTTCAATGGGCCTCCCAGCTGCCTGCCCCTGGCGCAGTTGGAAAAGGCGGGGGGCCTCTGGCTAGCGCCGTCGGCCGACACCTGCCGCCCACAGGCGGGCAGCGGCTCGGTGCTGGACTACTTTCTGGTCGGTGCAAACCTGGCCAGCCGCATCTCGGCTCCGAGAGTGGATGAGTTGGGCATCACCTCCCCGCACCTCCCTGTCAACATGGAGCTGCGTGCCGCCGACCTGGACATGCGCGTGAGGATCCCGATCGCCCCCAGGGCGATTCCAGCGGTGCCGCCCATCGGCTGCAGCCGCGGCGTCGAGGACTGGGCGCCCACTTTGGCCCAGGTGCGCGCCACAACCAGCGCCGAGGAGCTGCCAGCAGCCTGGGACGCCGTCGTCAGCACCTTGGAGCAGGAGCTGTTGGACCGCTACGACCAGGTTGGCGAAGCGCGCAGGCGGTTCGAAGGACGTGCGGGGCCCATTGCGACCAAGCTGGCGCCAGTCAAGTGGAAGCCGCAAGGGCAGCGTGTCCGATTGGGGCCTGATGTCATCGCGGCCAAGGTCGCGGGCCGATGGGCGCGTCACTTCATGGGGGTCAGCGCGTTCCTCGCGAAGGCCAGCAGGAGGCTGCAAACCGCCAGCCTGCAGTGCTCCCTTGTCCCTGAGCAGTACCACGAGCTGGCGGACTTCGTCGTGAGGGCTTTGGAGTATGGGCGCGTGGTTATGGACAGCAAGAAGACGCTAGCACTGCTCCCGCATTGGGTGAGGTCCTTCTTCGAGCAGGGCTTTCGCGTGATCGGCAACACCGACTTCCTACGCGGTCGTGTCACATCAGGGCGTGCTCGCAGGATGCACTCACGCCTGTGCCATGGTCACCTTGCTCATGTTCAGGCTGCTCGAGCAGGTGCGAGATGCAGGCGTCACCCCGAGGGCCCTCGTCGACGACGTCACCTTGCAGTGGCGCGGGAGGCGGCTCTCGCAACTGGGCGTGCTTTGGGCGGCCACCACCAGGTTCCGAGAGGGCGCCCAAGAGCGAGGCATTGTCGTGCAGCCCACCAAGTCGGGCTACTTGGTCTCATCGGACGCGGCTGCTCGCGAGTGTGCCCGTCACGCGGCGGCCCGCAAGCTGACCAAGATGCGCTGGGCCCGCAACCTGGGGCACGATCTGGGCGGGCGCAGAATCGCTAGGCTCCAGACGGCAAAGCGGGCGCGGCAGCTCAAGGAGCGGCGCGGCAAGCTGGCAGCTTTCAGAGGGGCAGTGGGCAGGCGCGCTACCTGCCTGTGGAAGACGGGCCTCATGCCGAGTGCGGCGCACGGTGCTGGGGTGTCAGGGCTCACCGACGATACGCTGCAGGTGCTGAGGGCCGAGGCTGGCAGGCTTGCAGGGGCTCGGCCAGGTGCATCGAGCGTCACGGTGTATTTAGCCACGCAGAAGGCGCGCGAGTACGACCCCATCTACGGCGCCACCTGCGACATCGTTTGCCGATACGCCAGCTGGATCTGGGAACAACGCACCTCCCTGGCTAGGCTCCACAGGGCCTGGGCCAAGGTCACGGAGCGGCTCGTGGGGCGCCCGTCCTGGGCAGGGGCTCGCGGTCCCATCGCCTCCGTCACGCTGACGCTCTGGCGCATCGGATGGCACATGTACTCCAGCACGACCCTGGTCACCGACCAGGATACGGCGATCAACCTCCTCACCACGTGCCCGAAGGACGTCAGGATGCATCTGACCGGCGGCGTGCAACGCTGGCAGGCGAGGCAGATCGCGGCGCACCACCGCCAGCACGGCGAGGTCAAGCCTTGGGTGCGGGCCATGCGGCTCTGCGTGGGCGACGGGCGCGCGGCTTTGGCGGAGGGCCCGTCGGCCACCAGCCTGCGTCACCACTGGGCGACGGTGGCCTGGACGCAACAGGCCCAGCACGACCTTGGGCTGGCGGCGGCGCCGAATTGCAGGGCCTGCGGACATCCGTCCGACTCGCCTGGGCACAGATTTTTCGGCTGCGAGGTACTCGTGCAGCCGCTCACAGAGGAGGAGCAGGACGAGCAGCTGCCGCCCGAGCCGATGCAGGCCATCCGCACCTTCATGTGCGACAAAGGCCTGCAGGAGGGCGGCAGCTTCGAGAGCGCCGACTTCCAAATGTGCTTGCCCTGCATGCCGCCATTCGTGCCGCCCGCCGCGGAGCAGGCCGAGGTGAAGTTCTGGGGCTGCTGGCCTAGCCAAGGGGCGGACACGGCTTCCTGCAGCAACGCCGTCTTCACCGATGGCTCAGGCTTCGCGTCCAGCATGCCCGAGCTGAGGCGCTGCGGATGGGCCTTCGTGCAGCTTTCCCTCCAGGGACTGCCTGTTCGGGCGGCGTTCGGGGCGCTGCCAGGGCCGCTCCAGACGGTCGGGCGCGCGGAGAGGCACGCGCTGCTGCAGGCATTGCGGCTCGCGGGGCCGCAGCTCGAGTTCGTCTTCACCGACCTTCTGTCGATGGAGAAGGAATGCAGCCACTGGGGGCAGGAGCTAGAGGAGGCGCGAGCGGCACATGCCACAGTGTGGAGACGGATTCGTGCCCAGCCAGCGCGGCCTGAAGTGAGATGGATCCCCGCGCATCAGGACATGGATGCGTACTTGGACCGAGGCCTCCACCCGCTGCTGTACTCTGGCAACATGTGGGCCGACTGGTTCGCTCGGCAAGGAGCCATGCAGCACACCGTGTCGAAGGTGTACGAGGAGTTCTACAACATCGAGCTGCAACACTACAAGAGCCTGGCAAAGTACGTCGGCTGGGCGATGCAGAGGACGATGCACGCAGGCCGCTGGGATGCGCCCGAGCAGACAGCCCGCCCGCCAAAGGTGCCCAAGGTGCAGGCGGCGACTGTGATCAGCCACTCCCTGGTTCGCCTGAACGGGACGGCGGTGGTGCTGTGCCGCGCTTGCTGCAGGCAGACCAGCGGGCAGACGGGGCCCACATGGACGCAGTTCGCGCGTTCAGCTTGCGAGGCCAGCCAGTACACCGCGCTGCGGGCCGAGGCCATCATCGCGCACGTCGGCGCGCAGCCCATTGTGGTCTCGGAGGCGGGCGAGTTCGCTATGCAGGCGATCGAGCGAGCGGCGTGCCCCGAAGATGCGGGGCCCAGGCCAGCCGAGCCTGCCCCCTGGGGCTCAGGGGACGGCACCATCGAGATGCAGGGGCACAGGCTGAGGCGCGCAGGGCCCACCATCTACTGCGAGGTATGCGTGGCGTGGGCGGCGACAGGCTCCTCACTGGCCCTGGCTGCGCCCTGCGCTGGCCCGCCCAGCGCCGAGGGCAAGAACCAGCGCACCTACCTGTCCAACCTCAGGGCGCGGCTCAAGAAGCTCAGCCAAGGGCTGCACCCCAAGACAGGAAAGGTGCTCACTTGGGGAGGTGCAGGCGAGGCTCCAGACGGCCCCAGAACATGGGCCACAGCGGCGGCCAGCGCGGCCGCGGGCGACATGGCCTCTGGGGGCGACGGCGCTGCAGAGCGGCCAAGCGGCAGGCACGCGCAGAAGGAACAGGGCGAGGCGACCAGGCCTGGCCAGGACCACGAGACGCGCGAGGTGCCTGCAGGGGCTGGAGGTTCCGACGCAGTCCAGACCAAGAAGCCTGCTTGGCGGGTGCGACGGCAGGAGCTCCTGGAACGGATGCAGCGAAGGCAGCAGCATCTGCTAGCCGAACGTGGTCCAGCAGCCGCCAGCGGCGCGCAGCGTGATGAGGGAGACATGGCCGACGGCAGCTTGCCCTCGGCCTATGGAGCGCACCAATGCCCCGACGGGGGCACCACTGGACTGGTGACGCTCCAGCCGCCGCCAGCTGCCCCAGACGTGGGGGTGGTCGATGCCTGTCTGGCGGCGGGGCCGTCGCGGCTGCCTGCGCCCTTGAGGTGTGACCTGGCACACGAGGTGACGCTGACCACGGACCACCAGGAGGGCGCCGTGACCAGCCCTCAGGACATGAGCAGCCCGCCGCAGCCGTTCTCGACTACCGATATGGCCAGCACCAGGGGTGGCAGGGGACCTGCAAAGTGCGGTCGCGAGTGCGGCCCCGCCCTGAGTGCTGGCAGGTCTGACAACTCGCAGCGGGCGCTGCCAGGCATGGCCAGTGACAAGGGTGGCAGGAGGCCTGCAAGCCGCGACCCTGAGTGCGGCCCCACCTTGGGCACTGGCGGCGACGGCAGCCAGGCCCACCGCGTGCGGCGACGATTTACGGCCTGGGCCAGGGGTGGCAGGGGACCTGCAATGTGCGTGCGTGAGTGCGGCCCCGCCCTGAGCCCAGGATGCGACGAGGACCGCGACGGCAAGGGTATGGCCAGCGCCAGGGGTGGCAGGGGACCTGCAAAGTGCAGTCCTGTGTGCGGCCCCGCCCTGGGCACTGGCAGCGGGTCTCTGGAAGCGGCGTCGCCTGAGGAGGACCAGCGGCAGCCGCAGCTGGCTTCTGGGGAGGCGTGTCCACGTGCAGCTACGGCTGGTGCCAGGGGTGGCAGGGGACCTGCAGTCTGCGGTCCTGAGTGCGGCCCCGCCCTGAGCACCAGCACCCACCCCGAGCGGCGACGGATTACGGCCTGGGCCAGGGGTGGCAGGGGACCTGCAATGTGCGTGCGTGAGTGCGGCCCCGCCCTGAGCCCAGGAAGCGACGCGGACCGCGACGGCATGTGCATGGCCAGCACCAGGGGTGGCAGGGGACCTGCAAGTGCCGACCGTGTGTGCGGCCCCGCCCTGAGTGCTGGCAGAGTTGCGGTGGCTCGGCCTGAGCCAGCGCAGCCGAGGCGCAGCGTCGCGCCCAGGCTTGAGCTGCAGGTCGCTGGATGGGCGCGGTACTGGACCCAGGCTCCCGAGGTCGGCGAGACGATGGAGTGCCACAGCGAGTGGCTCGACCACTGCGCCGGCTACGTCACGCAGATCCTGTCCCAGCCGCGCTTCGCCACCAGGCTGCGGGCGCGTGGGAGGACGGCCGAGGAGATGGCCGAGGAGATCTGCGAGCGGGCCTGGGGGACTGGCATGCCCGCGAGGCGGGCCTACTACAGGTGGCGCCACACGCTGACGCGGTCGCAGAGGATCGTGTCGGACTGCATGCGGCGCTACGACTACGTGTGCCTGCGGACGTGGCTGGCCGAGCTGCGGCGGGAAGGGCAGCCACCGCCCATTGGCCCGCTCAGAGCGCCTTCGGTGCCGTGGAATGCGGGACGCAGGAGGCGACGGAGAAGTGGTTGAGGGTCGGCCTCTCCTGGCACGGGCAGCCGCTGCGTGGCGTTCTGGCCCCAGCGGCTCGCCGCACGGCGCTGCGCGGCGGTCTGGCCCCAGCGCGCCGCCCTTCGCGTCCGTCGACGTGATCGGCATCACTGGCCTCCCCTGAGGCTGCGGCCCCCTGGCCGCCTGTGCTGCGTCTAGTTGGCCTGGCCGACGCGACGTCCTGCCGCTGCTCTCCGCTGCTCTCCTCCTCCTCCCCCTCCTCCCTCCTTCCCTGCGCGCCTCTGCTCCCCGCACGTTAACCACTTCGGCACACCTCTCAGGCGCTTCGTGCTTGCATAGGGAGCTCAACCGACGGCCCCGGTGGCGACGTTCGCATGGCCCCCCCCCCGCCCCATGTCGGCACACCCCTCAGACGCTTGGCGGCACAATGGGGGGGGGAGGAACCCTACGGCCCCAGTAGCAGCGCCCGCGTGGTGGCCCCGCCCCGTGTCGGCCCACCCTCTCCACGCTTCGTGGCCCCAGAAAGAAGATCCACCGAGAGCGATACCCACAACGGCGGTGCTCACATCTGCACATGGATCGGTCTTTCGCAAGGATGATTTCCTCACAACGTCGACCCCAAAGGCCTCGACTCATTTCCCCGGACTGGCTTTTCATCCTGAGTCGTTTTATGTTCACGGCCCCGAGGCCAGAGGAGGGCCCCAGGAGCCGAGACTAGCGAAACGCCTTCCGCCGTGATTTGCTCCTGACTCGAGGGGATCGATCCGCTACACACCTGGGATCGAGGGGATCGACGGGATTGAGGGGATCGAGGGGAGTCACCAGCTACACACCTTCCGCCGTGCTTGCTCATGACTCGAGGGGATCGAGGGGATCGACCAGAATGTCCCTATGCAAGAATGACCTGTGGTGCGCGACTTTCTGGGGGGCCGCGGGGGGACCCAACCCAGGCGCGCGCCAGACGCTACTCTCGCATCGCGTTCGGCGATCCGGGGGCCCCTGTGGGCCCGCACCAAAAGGTCACTCCGGCGAAGTGTCACTCTGTAGTCGAATCCGGTGATGGGCCGATTCTCCACCACCGCTGCCACAGGTAGGAGAGGGAGGAGGAGGTCCTGAGGTGGAGGAGGAGGACGAGGAGAAGGAGGAGGGAAAAGAATACCTCCCTTTTCCCTCGTTCTACCCATGGTAGTGGCTTGGACTCCAACGTGTGTCTCTTGCTATAGAGAGGGGTCATGAACCAAACGTTGAAGCACAGACTATGTATATATCTGTGCATCTGCGGTCTGGCGAAGCGGGGCGGCATCAACGCGACGCCGAGGAGCGTCGTGGACTCACCATCTGGGGATTTGAGCAGGGACCGACCGTCCCGGCATTCCTATAGTCCTACCACGAAATGTTCTTAGAACCCAAAATGTTCTAAGTACAAAAACAATGTTCTTAGAACATGAACCCAATGTGTTCAAACCAAGCAGACTCCACGAGAAATGTTCTAAGAACATCTCGTGGGAACCACAAAAAGGTTCTTAGAACATTGTTTGGTGGGGCTATAGGCGAGCCAGGACGCTTCGCCACTGCTTGACATCTGGGGACGGGGATCGGTGAAACGACCCTGCGCCTCACCGCAGCCAGCTTCTGCGCGCCGCCCGGCACGGACGCCAGCGCCCGCTGCGCGCGCTCCTCCGCCTGCCGCTCCAGGCCCTCCCGCTCCGCCTCTCGGGCGCAGCGCGCGCGCGAGCCCCGAGCCTCCGGGCGCTTCGCCTCGAGCAGGGCACCGACCACAGGATCGATCTGCCCCAGCATCGATGTTCCGTCCCCCAGTCTACGAAGGAGTGCGCAGGAACGCTCCACGGATCCTGCTAATTACGTGCCTTCTTCGTGGGCTCGGTGAACAGATCACCTGTGGGGCAAACCACATGCTGCAGTCGACATCCCCGACTCGAGCGCCAGCCCTCCACGCTCGGGAGCGGCCAAGAGGGGGGCGTCCAAGAGGGGGGGGCGCAAATCATGGCCGGCGGCATGTGCGCGGCCCCTGGGGGGGCCGAGGCACGTAATGAAACAAGAAGAGGCGCCATGAGATCTGCGGAAAAATCATGGCCCACGCCATGATATCCACCCCCCTAGTCATCACCCCCATCTTTTCCGCCCCCGACACGCACCACGCGTCTTCGCCCGGCTCTGGGCCCCGGGCCGGGGCTCACGTATAATTAGCGGGGGGCGACGCTCCTGGGGGTCGGCCAGATCCCTCGGGGATCCTCTGGCTGACCAGGATTTTGGAGAGAGGAGGAGGAGGAGGAGGCGGAGGGGGAGGAGGAGGGGGAGGAGGAGGAGGAGGAGGAGGAGAGGGAGGAGGAGGAGGAGGAGGAGGAGGAGGAGGAGGAGGAGGAGGAGGTTGGACGCACAGAGACAAACGAGTACTATATGTCATTCTTGGAGGCGCGCGGCCGACCCGATCATAGAATGTATATCCACCTCGTAGTACCTCGTGTCCCGAGCGGCGTGTGGCCAGACAGCGCCCGCCACCGCGCATATACTAGCAGATGCCTCTCGAGTCGCGGCGAGGTCCTCAACGAGAGACTGCAACCGCGGGAAACAGCTCCTCGGAGCATACACGCTTCGATCGTGAAGTCACGCTTCGATCGTGAAGCCAGATGCCTCGGTGCGCGCGTCGCCCCCGGGGGGCGGCGCTTTGAGCAGGGGCCGACCGTCCCGGCATTCCTGTAGGCCTACATCGCAAAGTGTTAGAACCCCAATATGTTCTAAGAACACAAACTTCTTAGAACATACACCCCATGTGTTAAAACAAGACAGTCCCGACCAGAAAGGTTCTAAGAACATTTCGTGCAAACCACAAGAGGTTCTTAGAACATTCTGTGGTGGGACTGTAGGCAAGCCAGGACGCTTCGCCGATTCGCCACTGCTTCAATGTCAAGGTGACGCCGACCTGGAGCCGACCCCGCTCCCCCGCTCTCCGCTGACCCCGGCTGTTGGGAGCTGCTATACTTAGTGGCTCTGGCCTGGGATCGTAGCGTGGCCCCGGCTGGCCCTGGCTGGGGTTCGCGATAGTCCCCGACCGGGACCATCATAGATTTAGGTCGGGTACGTCTCCCTACGGGCAGATTTTGTAGGACAAATAAGAAAATAGCTCAATAATGTTAAACAATCAATCAAAAATAGTCGAACAATCCTCCTCCCGATGTTTTACATATATTTGTTGGGTACTCCTGCTGTGTAGAGGGACACGCCCGACTCAATCATAGATCGACCCGGCTCGGAAAATGCGGCAGAAAGGTGGGTCTCTAGGGCTCTGGTCGCGATGTTTCGCCATGCTGCCGATTGTTTGTTGCAGCCTCGGATGTCACGGACGGGTGACGGCACGACCGAGGGACGATCAAAAGCCGAGAGCGAAGGCGACACCGTCGCCGAGGCCGACAATGTTCCGCAGGCAGCCTGTAATGGCGCAGCGACGCGGCCGGAAACGGCCAAGCACCTCGCGTGCTGATTTTCAACGACAACAAGCATGTCCGGGCACAGTCGGACCGTATCAGAATGATCGGCGATAAGGATGCAGGGGCCCTGGACTCCCTTTTCGAAGCTTTTCGAGCGGGGCGCGGCCAACGAAAGTGGCCCAGGATAAACCAAGGAGGCAAGGATGCAAGGGTACCATTGGGTAGGTTGCCCATACCTTCTGTGCGAGTTGACTGTCGTGGTATCGGGATCTCTTCCACTTCTGAAGGGCAACTGACCGACCCGAATCGACCCAATACAGCCGGCTGTGGCGCAGCAGGAGCCGACCAGACCCGTGGACACCACCCCT
>CAUYUJ010002873.1:0-35000 GCA_963575745.1 Prorocentrum cordatum | reverse complement strand
TGATACTACGACTACGACGACGACGACGACGACTACTACTACTACTACTACTACTATTACTTCTTCTCTTCTTCTTCAACTACTACTACTACTACTACTACTACTACTACTACTACTACTACTACTATTACTACTCGCGGACTGCGATCGGACCGATCGCAACCGCTTCTTCAGAATGTCATCGGTGAGCCTCAGGCAACCCACTCATTCCAGAAACTCTCTTGGAGAGCCTCTGCCTATTACAACACTTTGTAAGCGAATCCAAACAACCCAACCACATCGGGCCGATCGCAACCGGTTGGATTCCGCCTTTGGTGGTTGCGATCGGCCCCAAGTGGTTGCGATCGGCCCCGGTCGCGGGGAGGGGGGGGTGCGAGGGCCCGCGCCGATCGGCAAAACAATGAATAAGAAAACGATCGGCCATCTGGCCCCCCCGACCTGCTCTGGCGAGCGCCCGCGCCGATCGGCGAATGAAAGCATAAGAAAACGATCACCATTTGCCCCCCCCGACCTGCTCCAGCGAGCGCCCGCGCCGATCGGCAAAAACATACATAAGAAAACGATCACCACCTGGCCCCGCCGATCTGCTCCGGCGAGCGCCCGCGCCGATCGGCAGAACAAGGCATCAGAAGACGATCGGCCACCTGGCCCGCCCGTCCTGCTCCGGCGAGCGTCCGCGCCGATCGGCAAAACAAGGCAACAGAAAATGTTCACCATCTGGCCCCCCCGACCTGCTCTGGCGAGCGCCCGCGCCGATCAGCAAAACAATGCATAAGAAAAAGATCACCATCTGTAGAGGCCTCCTAAAGAGGATCCGAGTAGATGGGGTCGAAGGATCGCGACACATCGCCAATGCATCGCCGATGCATACGGGAATTTTAATTAAGAAAACTTTAACCTAAGAAAACAGACTCTGGAAACCCCGTTTTCTTAACCCGCGGTCTGGGTCTGGATCTACAGAAACCCCGGGCTATAGAGATCAATACATGATAGCATAAAACATCATTTGAAAAAATAATATATTAGAATACCCAAGCGCCAAAAACAGCGAGTATGACAACCGAAAATCCGCAAACAACCAATTCGAACACAAAAACGCCGCAAACAACAAATTTGAACACCAAAACGTTGCAAACAACATATTTCAGCACAGAAGCGCTGTAAACAGCATGAACACCGAAACGGAGCAAACGGCAAATTTGACATCAGGAACGCCGCAAACAGCAAATGTGAGCACCGAAACGCTGCAAACGGCAAATTTGAGCACGGAAACGCCGCAGATGGCGGCAAATTTGACAACCGAAATGCAGCAAGCAGCAAATGAGAGCAGCGAGGCGCGCAACAAAACAAAAAAATGCACACCGAAAACGCCGCAAACGGCACATTAGAACACCGAAGCGCCGCAAACAACAATTTCGCACACCGAAACGCAGCAAACGGACCTATCAGCACCGAAACGTCGCAATCAACAGATTTCAGCATCGAAATGCAGTAAACAGCACATTAGAGCACGGAAACGCAACAAATAACAAATTTGACAACCGAACTCCGCAAACAGCTAATTTAAGCTTCAAAACGCTAGAAATTCCGAATTTGAGTACCAAAATGCCACAAAGAACACATTTGAGCACCGAAATGCCGCAAACAGCACATTCGAACACTGAAACGCTGCAAGAGCAAATTTGAGCACCGAAACGCCATAAACAGCACTTTTCAGCACCGAAACGCCGCAAACAGCAAATTTGAGCACCGAGGCGGCGGAAACAGCATCAGAACCGAAACGCAGCAGGCGGCGCATCCGACCACCGAAACGCTGCAAGCAATAAATTTTGGCACCGAAACGCCGCAAACAGCGAATTTGAGCACCGAAATGCTACAAACAGCAAATTCGAGCACGAGGACGCCGCGACCAGCAAATTTGAACACCAAAACGCCGCGACCAGCGAATCAGGACAACAGGGGTTCACGACAACTGAGACTCTAATATCTTCCTTCTGGACCGCGAATCTCTGTTTCAATGTGTGTTTGCTTTTTTTTTTTTTTAGACACGCTACCAATATGAAGGCCACAAGGCCACAAGGAGACAGAATAATCGAGCCATGTGACTACATGACTAACGAATCAGGACAACACAAGACACGAGAACTAAAACTCTGATATGATGATTCTCTCGGACTGCGAAACTCTCGTTTAATATGTGTTTTGCGTTTTTTTAGACACGCTACCAATATGAAGGCTAGAAGGCCACAATGACACGAAACTCTAATATCTTTCTCTTGAATCGCGAACCTTTCGTTTAATGTCTTTTTGCGTTTTTTTAACAGACACCAAATTATCAAGCCAGGGGACCACAGAGTCAGACGACACGCTGTCGGGACAACCTCGCGAGCCGTTGGCGCGCAAGACCAAACCGTTCGGACAACCCCGCGGGCTTCGAGCGAGGCGCAGCCGCGCTCAGGCGGAAGGCAGCGCGAAACCCAGCTCTGCCGCGCCACGGGACCACAGGACCACGGGAACAACGAATCATGCGGCGCCTCGCGGCTGCCGCTAAGGGGGGCAGCGGGCATGTTATGGCAAAGCCGGGAGGGAGGAGGGAAAGAGTAGAGAAAGCAAGCAAGAGAGAAAGACAAAAGAAGATCTGCTTCCTCCTCCTTGCTCCTCCTTAAAAGCTGCTGCCACTGCTGCTGCCGCTGCCCGGTAATTACTGTCAATTCCGGTATAAATATAAATAAAATGCGGCCGATAAACCAACGATTACCGCCGAAAAATAACTCCGGTATCATTACAAAACCAACGATCTATAGTATTATATCCGGTATAAACCAACATGAATATATACGGGAGGAACGGAACGGAACGGGACGGGAACGGAAGGAACGACCGTCAATTCAAGCATACCAAAAGCAACCCATTCCGGTTCCGACGGCGATGCACAATGTCAATCAATTGAAATGCACATGATGCCAATCAATTCAAATGCTCAGATGCCCCCCTCCTCCTCCGCCTCCTCCTCCTCCGCGCTCTCCTCCTCCGCCTTCTCCTCCTTCTTCTTGTTTTGTTTCGGCGTCTATCTTACATACTTAAGAAAATCTCAATAGTCTACCCTGGAACTCAGATTTTCTTAAATAGGGTTAAGAAAATCCAGACCCTGGCTCCGAAGTTGCTTTTTCTTAATTATCCTGTCACCATCATCATCATTATCATCATCATCATCATCATCACCAACCCCACCACCATCACCACCACCACAATCATCATCATCACCACCACCGGCACCATCACCACCATCAACACCACCACCGCCACCATCACCACCTTATCACCACCACCGCCACCATCACCACCTTCATCACCACCACCGCCACCACCACCATCATCATCATCATCATCATCATCATCATCATCATCATCATCATCATCATCATCATCACCATTATCACCACCATCAGCATCATCATCACCATCACCACCACCGTCATCACCACCATCATCAGCCCCCCCTCCCCCCCGACCTGCTCCGCCGAGCCCGCGGGCGCGGCCGCCCCGGGCTCGCCCGGTGCCTCACCGCTGGAGCGCCCCTGCGGCGGCGGCGGCGCCTCGGCGGCCGCGCCCTCGCGCGCGGGGGGCAGCGCCCGCCTCGGGAGGGCTAAAGGGAGGATCCTCGACCCTCGGGGCTCGATCCGCGATGCTCCGATCCGCGATCCTCGACCCTCGACCCCCGCATCTCGGCCCTCGAATGTTTTTGGACCTGGATCTCCGCGCTCCTGGACCCTCGCCACCCTCCAATCTCGAGCCGCGAGCCTCGATCCTCGACCCTCGCCAGACTCTCCTCCTCCACCTCCTCCTCCTCCTCCTCCTCCTCCTCCTCCTCCTCCTCCTCCTCCTCCCCCTCCTCTTTCTCCTCCTCCTCCTCCTCCTCCTCCTCCTCCTCCACCTCCTCCTCCTCCTCCCTCCTCCTCCTCCTCCTCCTCCTCCTCCTCCTCCTCCCCCTCCTCTTTCTCCTCCTCCTCCTCCTCCCCCTCCTCCTTCTCCTCCTCCTCCTCCTGCTCCTCCTCCTCCTTCGGGGAGGCAGGTCGGACTGTGTGGGACGGATCGAGCCACGCTGGCACGAGTCGCGCGCTCGAACGGGCGCCGCTGCGCCGGCATGGTGCGCCGGGGCTGACGCGGAGAGCAGCGCCCCTCGCAGGCAGATCGGGCGGCAGCCGCACCGACGAGGCATCGCAGCACGCGAGCGCGGGCCCTCGGGGCAGCGGGTCCCGGACCCCGGCGCCCTCCCTCGGGACGAGCTGTGTCCTCGCGAGCCGTTGTCTGACAGTCCCGGGGCCCGCGGAGGGCCCTCGGGGCAGCGGGTCCTGGACCCTGGCGCCCTCCCTCAGGACGATGTCTGTCCTCGCGAGCCGTTTTTGTCAGACGGTCCCGGGGCCCGAAGAGGGCCCCAGGACTGCCCGAAGAGGGGGAAATCGGGGCCCCCTTGACCGGGGGTCGGTAGACCAGGGGCTGGGGCCTTGCATTTTGCAGCTGTTTCGGGCGCGCAAGCCCTGGCGCTCCACGGCTTTATCATGCGGCCAGCCCAGATGTTCAACGTGATTTCCTCACCGTACCCAATATCCCACAGGGGTGGCTGGTGGCCGGACAAACCCACACACGTGCAAGAAACAAAAAATGCAATGCAGAAACAAAAATCAGCATTGCAGATTTTCAGATGTCCCGCAAAATTGCTGCAGAACAAACAACTGCAGTGCAGAACAAAAATCCTGCAATGCAGAAGAATCTGCATCGGAAAGGTCCCGCGGCGGCAGCGCGGCGGCTTGTCTGGCCCTGGCGTGGCTCGCTGCAGGCGGCTTGCGAGAAGCTCGCTTGCTTCGTAACGCAACCGAAAAAGCTGCCGTGGCAGGCCGGCTCCGTTCCAGAGGCCTTATTAAAGGGCATAAGAAGAAAATTCACCCCGGGTCTGCCAGCCCCGGGTCTGTGCTCCCACGAAGAAGCGCAGCAAAACTTCCCCGGCCTTCGGAAACCCGCTTTCCTCCTGGTGAAGAATCGGAATCGAATCGGGTCGGGCTGGCTGGAACCGATCTGGCATCGGGTTGGGTCGGCGCACCTCCGCCAAGGGCCTCGGACGCGGTGAACAAGGCAAGACCGAAACGAGGCCAGGGCAAGGACAGGATCGAAAAGGGATGCACTCAAGCTGCTCAGATAACGAACGCTAAGGAACGGGACTATTTTTTGGTCCCGGAAACGCCTGCGTGGGCGAGGAACGCTAGGATGACAGCCATGGAAGGACCTAAGGATCAGCGAGCCCCTTCCGAATCCAATCCGGTTCTTACTTCAGCGACTGGATTATAAATCTGAGGTCTCTGAGGTCGGGCGGTTCTGGAGGGTGTGTCGGGCGCCGCGGCCTAGTTAGACCGTCCCAGAAAGCTCCGAGATAACCCCGCAACGCTGCGGGGCGATCCATCCCTGTCCTATAGCCATGCCCGGAAGCCGATTGTTTTTCATAAGTCTCTGCGTCCGAAGGGCTGTGTCTGGGCCGCGGGGCCGTCGACGCACGACCTGGCGGGTTGCGCGTCGAGAACAGCCTGTCCGCGGGAAGCCAAACGGCACCGGAACCGCTACTCCCCAGACCTCTCCCGGGGTACGTTCGGGCCGAAACCTCGAGGCGAATCCAGCGTTGGCGTCGAGGAGGAGGAGGACGAGGAGGAGGAGGAGGAGGAGGAGGAGGAGGAGGAGGAGGAGGGGGAGGAGGAGGAGGGGAAAGAACGGAGAGGAGGAGGAGGGATGGGGGGGAAGGAGGAGGAGGAGGAGGACGGGGGAGGAGAAGGAGGAGCAGGGAGGGAGAAGGAGGGGAAGGAGGAGGACCAGGAGGAGGAGGAGGAGGTGTGCTGAGCGTGCTGAATACATGGGGCAGGGCCCCCTCTCTGCAGAGCATCAGGCCGACCGCTCGGCAGGCTCCTCAACAAAAATCAGGCCCCCCCTCCCCAGGGACCTGGAGAGGTCAACCACAGCCGAAGGGCAATCAAAACCGTGCAACAAAGCGACCCGCCTGGTTAAGCTGCGGCACGCCGTGCCATACTTGACCTCGAAGGCCGCTGGAGCACTCACCAACTGTTCGCCCCCACCTCCTGCCCCCTGCTCCCGCGCGCCTCCAGCGAGGGGGGGGGGGGGGGGGGGGGCAGGCCTCGATGTCCACACCTGAGGGGGCGCGGACGTCCACGATCCGCTCCTTCAGGCGCCCTGGCATGAGCCCTCGGCGGGGGAGGGGGCGCTGAGTCCGCAGTCGTGGGGCCCCCCTCCCACGGCGCACCCCGTTTAGACCCTCACCCGACCAAACATTCTTATGCGCCGAGGACCCGCAGACTTTACAACATAGAACATCTGCATCCCAGAGCACTCCCGAAGATCAGGGCCCCCCTCACCCCCCGCAGCTGCAGCAGAAGGGGGGGGAACGAGAGGGCGGCGGCGTCGGAGGCGGCAAAGAGGCCGAGGCCGCAGATCCCCCGTCAGGGACCACCCCTGGGACTTCCGCGAACGGCCCCAACCCCCCTCACAAGCCGCGCTGGCCAGGCGCCCCCACTCGAAAGGGCCGAGCTCGAATGCGATGCCCGAGGTCCCAACAACCCCCTCAGAGTCGACGAAACCCCATCAACCATCAACTGTTGGGCCCTCGCGTGCCATCTCGAGACATCGTGGGCCATGGCCTCGACCCCCGTGCGAAGGCGACATGTGCGTGGGTGGGTGGGTGTGGGGGGGGGCACCACCTCAGAGCACATTTGTTTGCCCAGCGGTCCGCCATCTGATTGCCGAGGATCAGCCAGTCATCTTCGAAGCTGGTGGCCGAGGAGCGCGCGCGATGCGCCTTGACCTGTGCAACAGACGCCCGGTGGCCGATCCCCCCCATCAGCGGACCCCAAAATGCCCTCTAGAATTCATGGGGTCGAGCGCCGCGCCGGGACTCACCGCGCACTCAAAAGAACCCGCGCAGTCTGAATAGATTGGGCGGGGATCTTCTGCGTTCCGCGCAGAGTATTCAGCCAAGCCCTGAAAGGCTCGACCCTCTCCATCTCGCGCCACTTGGCTGGGCGCGTAACTGGGGGAACCACTCCAAAGGCGCCCGCCTGCAGGCGACCGCTCTCATCAATCTGGACGGCGGACCACCAAGCGCGAGAGAGCCCCGAAAACCGAGCGCAGAACGCGCTGCCGCCCAGAAGAACTTGCCCCGAAAACTTCCAGCCTCGGGGGCCCCAATCCAGATCAGCTCGCCCTCGAGGTTGGCCTCCGGAGTGAGAATGCAACGGGCCAGAGACGGGAACAGACATCGAACGAACATGTCCACCGCCTCTGGCACCAGTGAGCTCACTTTTCTGGCAGCTTCCCGCACATGTGGCGGGCGCTCTTCACGTCTGTGTGCCCCGATGCACGGGCACTCGTAAAACCGATGAAACAGCGTGCCTGGCCCTCCACAGATCAAGCATCGACCGTGCTGTGCCCTGCCACTGCTAAAAAGCAGCGCTTGTGGCCAGTGGGAGCCACCCGCCAAGGTCCGCAACGCCGCCTTGTGATGCTGCGCCCAGGCGCCCGCGGCACTGCGAGAGAGGAGGTGGTCGAGGGCCCCCCAGCGCAGGGCCCTCCAGCCACCCCTTGTTCAATCATAGCCAGAGCACGAACGTCAGAGGAAACCAGCGCAGCTTCCTTCGCACGCTCCGCGATAAATCCAGGCGTGGATTCCCGCGTGGAAAACTCGAGGCCCAGGAAGGCCAAAGAGAAGGCCGAGGGCATTGCAATGCCAATGCGCGCCATGCAAAGCAGCACAGCCTGCCCAGGATCGACGCAGTGAGCCCAGGGCTTGGCTTTGCCGAGGAGATCCTTACCAGCCACCCAGCAACTCTGCATAGGGCCGCGCCCTGGCAACTCAGAGAAGGCCGAAAGAGCCCATTGCGTCGCCACTTCTACAGCACGCGAAACCCAAGGGCCCCTGACGGAGCCCCTGGGAGACACACGCAATCGAAGGCCGACCGAGGTGCTTGCAGGGGTCCGGCCCTCAGCACGAAGGGCCAGCACTCTCAACCCATGTAAGTTGTGGTCTGGTAGATCAGTGACCGCACTCCCCCGCGCCGCCGTCGCCGTAGGAGACCCCCTCTGGATAGTGCTGACAGCAGCGCCAGCAGCTCTGACCTGCTGAAATCTCGCCGAGACTCTCTTTGCCTCAGCGATTCGTCCATCTCCCCCCCCCCCCCCACCCACCCACCCACCCTCCAAGCCGACCCGTCATGCGCACCGGTGCCCAAGCACCTGGTCCCGATGAGTCGATCCTCATCGCCGAGAGACCACCCAGCGTTGAGCTGCACTGACAGCTCTACAGCGGATGTGCAATAGCCAGTCTTATCCCAAGTGACCCGCAGCTGTTTCTCCTGGAGCCCACGGATCAAGGCCATCATGGCCTCGGGAAACTGGGCAAGAACCTGCTCCGCAGTACCGAGCGCCTGTAGCAAAAAATCGCCCACGAGGTTTTGAAATTGAGCTGCGGGGAACCTGGCTTGCAACTTCGCGAGTGGCGCGTGCACCAGCAGCTTCGCCAGCGCCAGCGCACAGCTACACCCCGCAGCGACAGCCCCATTAGCCTCCACCGCAGGCGCAACCGCCCCCCGCCAAACCGCGCGCCGAGGAATCCTACTACGAAGCAGCGCCAGCGGAAAGCCAGTATTGATGGCTTCCCTTTCGAGCTCATCATGCGAGATAGACTTATAATATTTAGAGAGGTCCAGCAGCCCACTGGCAGCCGAAAGCCCCTGCAGACGAGCGAACCGCTGCAGCACATTGCGCGCCGGCCCTGGCCTATCACAGGCGTGCCCCGAATCCCCCCAGAAGGTGGCATTCGCCAGAGCTCTTCCCCCAACGAAGAGCAACGACCTGACGGCGAATAGACCGCGCCCGAGTCCAGAGGGAGAACAAGACGACGGGTCTCGCACCCCCTTGGGGTTGGGCTCACTTAAAAAGAAGACCAGAAGCGTCCAGAGGCCCTGATCCCCCGGCGAAACTCATCCCGCCCCAGTCCAGAGTTGGCCGGGTAACTCTGGAGCAATCGATCGAGCTGGTCAAGAGTGATGGGCGGGAGCTCGGCTTTCGCGTCAAGCCTTCCCACCGGCGTTCCGCCGACCTCGGGCCCAGGGCGGGCCCCCCGCGGGCTCGCGCCTCCACTGGCTCCCACTTGATCAGTAGAGGGCCGAGAGAGCTCCCGCGACGCAGGGCGGGGCTCGCAAGCACGCTCAGAGTTGACCCAGAGCGGAGCCCAGGTCTGCATGATTAAATCAAAGGCCTCCTGGCCTGCCGCGCGAAGCGAAGGAGCGCTGGCTACTGCCGCCGTCTTCATAACTGAGGGCTGCGCTGAATCGCGGACGAAGCGAAAGGCGCAGCGGGCGCCGTTAAGAACCGCCGCCTGGGCCCACTCTCGGCAAGCTCTGGTTGCTTCAGCTCTCGACGCCCTCTGGAGATTGGCCATGTGTTGCCTCGCAGCCTCCATGAAGTGCGAGGCCCTGGCCGACTCCCCATCGCCCCGTGGCACATCACTGCCTGGCGCGGTTAAACCGACTAAGTCCTGACGCGGGGTCTCGGCCCACTTGCTGAGCGACCCCGACTGAGGCCAGCAGTTGAGAACAATGCAACTGACAACCTTACTCTGCCTTCGCAATGCAGCCAGCGACGGGCACCGACGAGCTCCGGCTGCAACGCCCAACTCCGACAAGCGAAAGGCCGCCGAATAGAACCTGGCCCAGGCTTTGTACTCGCTACCAGAATGCTGCTTGAGTGAGCGCCCCCAAACCTGAATGAACGGCTCATTCGCTGTCTTAAAACTCTCGGCGCGACCCCATCCAGGCCCCTTGAGCCCAGTCCGACAGGCCGTGAAACTCCGACAGATAGCCTTCGGCATGACAAAACCAAGCAGCACACGCCTCGCCGAGGTCTCCAGGGAGTGCCTCACCAATCGCCCAGGGCCACTCATTGCCTGAAACAATATGTGGCGCAGGCCGCACGGGGGGCGGCTTGCAAATCGGAAACTTGGGTGGGAAAAAACTAGGCGCGTCACGCGCGCCTGCCTCCCCGAGCCTCGGAGCCGAACGTGCGCAGCAATGTGCGTCTGCAGCGTCGAGCCCTCAATCGGCGCCACTGCGTGGATGAAGCCAGAAAGCACGCGCGAGCAGACGCCAGGATCGATCTCTCTGCCACCGCAAGTTGGCGCGCCCGTTGTCAACGGGATCGCGTGAACACGCTGCGCCCACTCCTGCGCCTCCTCGGGCAGCACGTTGAAGTCTCCAGGCGCGATCCACGGCCCAGGAAGTGAACCGAGGTACTCCATGAGCTGCGCCAGAATGTCTATGTTCTGCATGGCCAGGCCGATGCTCGTGACCAGGTGCAGGGAAACTACGTGCAGCGGCACGGCCAAGCCCACATTGAGGCGTACCGACCCCACTCGTTGCGATGGTAGCAACTTTTCATCCAGGACCTGCGGCCCCCAACTGGCCGCCAATCTGCTGAGAACGCTTGCGCCACCGCTCGAGCGAAACGGTCCGTCACCCGTCGACTCAGCCTTGTGCGCGCACATGTAGTAGGCACGTTCCCTGGCCCATCGAACGGCCGATTCCAACACAGGACCGCTCTTAATGCGATGCTCCTGCCCACAAAGCACATCTGGCAGCGCCTGGTCAGCACTGTCGTGGGCCCACTCCAACAACGTCTGCGCCGACGACCAGCTCGAAGAATTGGCCGACCACAAACTTATCTCATGCTTCACATCAGCATCAACACTCGCTCCAGCTCCGCATTGCTGAAGCCCCTCTTCCACTCCACTGCAGCCCCGCCTGTCATCGAAGGCGCTTGTGCTTCTTGGCAGCATTGCCCAGGGCCGCCAGGAGCCGCTTGGCCTTGGCGGGGTCATCGACGTCAACTCCAGCCTCCTTGACGCAGGACTGGATGGCAGGATCTGCGGGGTCGAACTCAACCTTGCCGTCGACGTCCATGCCTCCTGCAGTCGCGCCAGCGTCAGAAGCAGCGGCGCCCACAGCGCCAGGAGGAGGAGCGCCAGGCCGAGCAGCGCGGGCTGCCTCAGCCGCCTTAGGCTTCTGCTGCTCAAGTTTCGCCGCTGTCTCCTTGGCCCCCCTGCCACTTCGACGCCGAAGTGGGCGTCCATCGCCTCCAGCATCTTGCCGAAGCTCTGCAGCAGCTCGATGCCACTGTTGATGCCCCCGACCTTGGACTGGTTGGGGATGACAGCCTCCGCCTGCTTGGCGGTGATGGCTGCCTTGATCTTCTTGAAATTGTCCTCGTGCGCTGCAAGCTGGGCGGTCAGCTCCTCCGCGAACTTTCGCGCCGCCTCGAGGGTCGCCTATGCCTCTTTGACTCGCTTTCGGTTTGCATCGATATGCTTTTGCTTCCGCGTCTGAGGGACTTCGAGCTGAGGTCTGCGGGCTGTGGCTCTTCCGACGCGGGGGGCTTCTCCGCAAAGGCCACCACGTCATCCATAGACTTTCCCGAGTTATTCTCAAAGGCGCGGAGGATCTGGACGACGAGCGCATTGTCTGGGGCCCGCTCCTTGTCCTTGCCTCCGCCACCTCCCTTGGAACGGTTGAGCCTCCAGGCTGGTCTCCGCCCCCTTTCGCGCCACCGGGCGGTCCACGCGCCCAGTCACCCTGGAGGCGGTCTGCCCATGGAGGAGTCTCCTCTCCTGGGCGCCTCTGGATGTTCTGGGCTTTGGGCGGGCAGATCTTTCCGCATTCACTACAGTGGGTTCGCCACATGAAATTGGCATACCGACAGCGGGAGTCGTTGCAGACCCAGGTTTGGAACTGCTTGCCTCCCACAGCAGCACGGCCAGCGGACATGGGCGACAAGAATAAATCGTTTGGTTCGAGATTGCTGCGCCACTTCCAAGCGCGCTGCCTCAAAGGTTGTGCCTGCTCGAAACCTGGAAATGGCTAGGAGGAAAAGAAGGAGGAGGAGGAGGAGGAGGAGGAGGAGGAGGAGGAGGAGGAGGAGGAGGAGGAGAGAGGAGGAGGGGAAGGATGAGGAGGAGCAGGAGGAGGAGGAGCAGGAGGAGGAGGAGGAGGGGGAGGAGGAGGAGGAGGGGGAGGAGGAGGAGAAGGAGGAGAAGTGGCCGCGGGAAGTGGCCAACAGGTCCGGGGACTCGCGGCGCAAAGAAAAGGCCGGCGGTCTGGGCACCGTGCGTGCAGCGCCGGGGGCGGCACGGGGGCCCCGGCACGGCACGCGCGCCCTCCTGGCCGAGGCCAGAGGGCCGTGGCTCCTCCAGTTTTGCTTGTTTGCTCCATTGCAGCCTCGGCGGCTTTCGCTGTGTCTTGGCCGGCCTCGCACACACCGATGTCCCCAGACCCCCTTGGGCAATGACAAGATCATGACTGGAAGTTGTTCCGTCTTTTCGGCCTCTGGGGGCCCTCATCGGGCCTCGGGACCGTCAAAAAACGACTCGGGATGAAAAACCGGTCCAGGGGAGTGGGTCGAGACCTGCAGGGGTCGACGTAATGAACAAATCATGACGTCGGGGGTCTGGGTCGCAGGCCGTGCAAATCAAGAGCCGATCACCCGCGCGAACATTACCGCCACAGAGTGGTCGCGCAAAATCATGCACGCCCGTATTGCCGGCAACATGCGGTCGGAGGCCGTGCTTACCAGAGTCGTGACTCCCACATGGCCTCGATCGGTGCTTCAGAGACGGGGTCCTGGCTGGGGGATGTTGTCCTCATGGGCGAGGTGCCTCAAACAACGTGAGTCCAACCCTGGGTCCCTTCCTATCCTGAAGAAGCCCTGGGACACACAAGAAATACACACAAATAATAGGATTCCCCATGATTTCCTATGTTTTCGGGATTTTCGTCTTCCCCCACACTTCCGATATTTTCCCATGTTTTCCTTGGGATCGACGACTAATTGTGTCTGTGTTTTTCCCTCCTGATATCCTCAAGTCCCCATCCCTCAGGACCCCGTCATGGAGCCTCCGACACGCAGGGGTCTGTTGGCGGCGCGCACAAGGGGGTATAGGGGGGAGGGGGCAAGGCTTCTCAGAGGGAGGCTGCTTCGTGAAAGGCGCAGGCGTCACATCTATAGAGAAGGCCTCCTCCTCGCCCTCCTCCTCCTCCTCCTCCTCCTCCTCCTCCACCTCCTCTTTCTTTTCCCTCTGCCACCTCCTCCTCCCTCCTCCTCCTCCTCCTCCTCCCTCCTCCTCCTCCTCTCCTCCTCCTCTCCCCTCCTCCTCCTCTCCTCCCTCCTCTTGCTCCTCCTCATCCTCCTCCTCCTCATCTTCCTCCTCCTCCTCCTCCTCCTCCTCTCCTCCTCCTCCTCCTCGTCCTCCTCCTCCTCCTCGTCCTCCTCCTCCTCCTCGTCCTCCTCCTCCTCCCCCTCCCTGCTCCAACTGCTCCTGCTCCTCCTCTTCCCTCCGCGCCACCTCCCGCGGACCGGTCGCTCGGCTACACGCGAAGAGTGGCTCTGGGCAAGCGTGCGGCCTCTGTTGTGCGAACTGCCAAGCGTTGCGTGCGATGCGTCAGCAGCGGCCTGCGTGCATGGGTTTGCCCTCCGCCTGGGAGGCGGGGGGTCCTCCGTGACCACGGCGTGTTCGCGCCCCCCCCCCCCCCCCCCCCCCCCCAGGGCCCGAATCCATCCGTACCCGGCGCCCACCGAGGTCCCCGAAGGTCGACACCACAGGCGGTGGTCATGTGTAAATCCCCGCCTCGGACCCTCCCGCGCCCGCGTCGTCGCGGCGTCGCGCTGGGGCTCGCGTCGCCCCTTGCCCCCCTCCCCCCTCTCCCCTCCCCTCCCGAAAGCCCGCGTCCGCCCCACCCGGCGGTACAGCGTTGCGTGGCCACGTGGGGAGCTCCACCGAAGGCCCTCGTGGCGACGTTCGAAGGCGTCCGTCCCAACCATCGCAGCGCTTCGCGGCCCCATCGGCTCCGCGCCACCCCCCTCCCTGCCGCGGAGAGCCCCCCCCCCCCCCACAGCGAGAGCCCCTCACCCCTCCCAGAAGAGTGGATGGCCGAGCCTGCGGCGCCCCGCCCCCCCCCCCTCCGCTTGGCCCGCCGCGGGGGAGGGGCCCGGCGCTGGCGGAGTGGGGGTGCCAGGCCCAGACATGACCGCGCCGTTCAAACATCCGGACGGGAGGCTTTTGGGCATTTTCGGCCCCAGGGGGGGCCCTCGCCGGGCCCCGGGGCCGTCAAAAAACGACCCGGGACGAAAAGATGGTCCTGGGGAAAGTGTCGGGACTTCCAGGGACGCCGGCCAGGAGGAGGAGGAGGAGGAGGAGGAGGAGGAGGAGGAGGAGGAGGAGGAGGAGGAGGAGGAGGAGGAGGAGGATGAGGAGGAGGAGTAGGAGGAGGAGGAGGAAGGGGAGTGAAAAAACCAAGGCGTCGCACGTCTGGCGGGGCTGCTCTCGGTGCTGCTGTCCGGGCGCCCTGCGCCCCGCGGCCAGTGGCCCCCGAGACCGCCAGCAGGCCCCCAAAGGGGCCCCCCAGGAGGCTCCTCCTCCTCCTCCTCCTCCTCCTCCTCCTCCTCCTCCTCCTTTTCGTCATCCAATTCCGCCTCCTCCTCCTCCTCCGCTTACTCCTCCTCCTCCGCCTCCTCCTCCGCCCCCAGGAGGCCCAAGTCGTGCCCCAAGAGGCCCCGAGGAGGCCCCCGAGACACCCCCGAGCTGAATCCAAGAGGCTCCCGAGAGGCCTCCCAAGAGATCCCCGCAGGCATGCCGCACTGGCGGCGCGCAGAGGAGGGCAGGGGGCAGGGGGAAAGCTTCTCAGAAGGAAACTGCTTCTTGTAAGGCGCCGGCCAAGGCCCGCGCCTTCTAAGAGTAAGGGGTGCTTCTAGGAAGCCTTCCCCCCTCCCCCCTGACCTTCCAGAGAGCTATTTTTTAGCACTGGAAACCTAAAAACCTAAAAAACGAGACGAAACAGCCTAAAACCAAGACGTAAAATAGCTCTGGGATAGGTTTTTACGTCGGGTGCTATTTTTTAGCCCTCCTGGAAAGTCAGGGCCCCCTCCCCCTCTTGCGCGAGGCCGGCCACGGGCCTCTGGCCTCCGACCCGGGGCGTGCCTCTCGGCGAGCTTCAGCGCGTGGAACTCCCGCAGCGCCAGCTTCTCATCCACCACGCCAGCCTGTGGGCCAGGGGCTGGGGCGCCACACGCAAGAGTGGCCCTAACCCTCCTGTTGTCCCCGTCGCACTTCTGAGGGCCGCATCCCCCGCATCATTTCGGGCACCCGGGACGCTGGCGAGACGCGGGCGAGGTGTCGGACGAGTGCCGCCTCCCGGGGCCCAGCGCGGGAAGACTTTCCCAAGGGTGTCGCCCTTCAGAGCCCTCCGGCTTCGGTTCTGCCTTGGCGCTCGAAATTGTTTCTGGTGGCCAAGGCTAAAATAGGTTGGAGCATCACAGCCCTAACCAAGAATGGAATTTGGCGCGCGGCTTATGGGGACCCCTGTGACCACGCACCAGAGGTCGCACCTTTGCGAAGGGTCACTCTAACAGCGAGCCGAACGGGAGCCTCTTAGAAGGGACTGGCCATCTCTTCGAGCTTAGAGGCCTCGGAGAAGGCCCCCGAAGGGAGGGGCGGTGCGCATTTACGAAAAGCCAGCACCCCTCGACGCGGCCCCCGACCCAGACCCACTCAAAGCAGGTCCCCAGGCCTCTCCCAAGGTCCGCCCTGGCAAATTATCCGAGCTGCGCTCAGCAGTTGCCAGGGAGGCGCACCTGGAGTCCCAAAAAGGAGGGCCGTCCAGGCAACCTCTCCTCGATCTTCGACCCCTTATGACTTGGAAGGGCGGCCCGCTCGCCACCGCTCGCCCCGCCCCCTCTTGGGGATGTCGATCGTCGTCGACGTCGACGCCGTGGCCATCGTCGCCGCCGAAGCCGACGCCGGCGCCGTTGTCGTCGTCGTCGCCACCGTCTTCGCCGCTGTCGCCGCTGTCGCCGCCGTTCCCCTGCCGCAGGGGCTGCATGAATTACGCGTTGCAAGTAAAAACGGTATACACCCAAGGAGGTACGATCGAAGACGAGAAGGGCGGTTAACGAAGGTTTGGGATATAGGGGGCAAACAAACCTCCCTCCCTCGCTTTTGACCACCCTCGCTTCCAAGAGATACCAAACGGTGCCAAATTGCGGCCTGTACTGGTCAGGCCGCTTGACGAGGAGGCGCGTGGTATGGCTTGGTTTTGCCTGGAAGCGAAAGCGGGGGAGGTAATTCACGCTCTGAGGATATGCGGATATGCGGCTTGGATGGCACGTGAGCAGATAGGAGCAAGCAGTCTTATAATGATGGTTAATGTTGTGGTTGTTGTTGCTGTTGGACCCTCACTACTGAAGAATAGATATTGTTGATCCCCCCCTCGGGTGACACTTGTGTTTCCCAATTGAAGTGCTTGTACTGGGGCTCGAACCCTGTTCTTCATCAGAGAAAATCACTGCGCTCAAACTGCGTTGTTGGCCCCCGGATTACAACAGCAACAACAACAACAATCATTTTAACGCTGTTCGCCCTTACTGGCACGCGTGTCTTGCATTCCGTATACCCCAACCCTCGATACCCGCCCACTTCGTCTTCGATTGCATCCCCTTTCGGTGGGAATCTCTTCCTTGTCGGCCACTGCCTGAAGTGCGAAGAAGTCTCGAGCGAGAGCGCCGTTCCTGAACTCGGGGGCCTCTCTGGCCAGGGGCTCTCGGAATACCAATGGAGAATAATCCGACGGGAACCCGTGTCGCCGTGTCCGGGCCTCCACCAACTTGCCTGAATTACGGGAAAATCTCTGGCGAAAGCACCGTTCCTGAGTTCGGGGGCCTTCTTGGCCAGGGGCTCTCGGCGTTAATCGTGAGGAAGTATCGAACAGGAGCCCTTGTCGTCGTGGCTGGGCCGTCGCCGGCCTAGTTGACTTGCGAGGAAGTCCGAGAGCGCCGTTCCTCAAACCGGGGGCCTCTCCGGCCAAGGTGTCCAGGGGCAAGTTGTGAAGAAATATCGAGCGGGAGCCGTTGTTGTCGTAGCTGGGCCTCGAAGGGCCCACATGTAGGCTCAAGTCAACGCTCTAGCGGGGGCCTCGTTTTCAAAGAAAATGCAGCTAACGCCGAGGCGACAGCGCGCGGAACAGTTTCCGGATATCAACAATAATTATTCGTTCGAAATGAATATTATACAACGGCTCCCGCCTGTGAATTCCCCGAAATTCGGCCAGGAACCAACCCTGCTTCCGCCCGAGACTTTATTGTATTTTACTGAGGGATCGTGCTCTCGCTTTGGACTTCCTTACAGTGTATTCAGGAATCGCTTTCTCGGCGCTCTGGAGTCGCGCTCTCGCTGGCGACTCGCTTGACATGTACTCAAGAATCGTGCTCTTGCCTTGGAGCTCCCCTCCATTTACTCAAGCGCCGCGCTCCCGACACTCACGCACACAGGAGTCGCGCTAACGCTTCCGACTCCCTCACAGCGTATCGAAATATCGTTGCCTTTCGTGGACCCGCTGCAGCCCTTCGCGGATGCCTCGTGGGCCCCTCGCAGCCCTTCGTGGCCCCATCGCTGCCCTCCGTGGCCCCGTTGCAACCCTTCGTGGCCCCCTCGCTGCCCTTCGTGGCCCCGTTGCCGCCCTTCGTGGCCCATTCGCTGCCCGTCGTGGCCCCGTTGCAGCCCTTCGTGGCCCCCACGCTGCCTTTCGTGGCCTCGTTGCCGCCCTTCGCGGCCCCTTGCGGCCCCGTCGTTGTCCTTCGTGGCCCCGTTGCAGCCCTTCGTGGCCCCCTCGCTGCACGTTCGCGGCCACATTTCTATATGCCCGTCGTGGCCCGCGCTCGTTCGCGCCCGTCGTGGCCCTATATGCCGCGCGCTTCGTGGACCCGTTGCAGCTCTTCGTGGCCCCGTTGCAGCCCTTCGCAGCCCCGCTGCTGCCCTCAGAGGCCCCGTCCTGGCCCTCTGCGGCCCTATACGCGCGCGCCCTTCAGGGCCCCCGCTCGCTCGCGCCCTTCGTGGCCCCGTACGCACGCCCTTCGTGGCCACGCCTTCGCCGTTCGCGGTCCCCTCGCTGTCCTGCGTGGCTCCGTTGCTGCCCTCACTGGCCCCGTCGTTGCCCTCTTGTGGCCCCGCATTATCTGCCCTTCGTGGCCCCCGCTCATTCGCGCTCTTCGCGGCCCCATGCGCATGCCCTTCGTGCCCCCGCTGTCGCTCTTCGTGGCCCCTCCCTGCCCTTCGTGGCCCTGCTCTCGCTCTCGCTCTCGCTTTCGTTTTCGTTTTCGCTCGCCGTCGTCGTCGCCGTCGCCGTCGTCGTCGTCGTCGTCGTGGTCGGTCCCTTGTCCGTCCTTCTTGGGGTCGGGATGCCGCCGATGAGCGCTGCCGCTGGCCAGGCCGGCAGTCCGCGGCCGCCCCGCCGCTTGCCGGGGCCTGGCCTGCAGGGAAGAAACAGTTCCCCCCCAAGAGGGGCACGATCGAAGACGAAGAAGGCGGGCATCGAGGGTTTTGGAAATACGCGTTGAATGACACTCGAACAGATCAGAGCGAACAGTCTTGAAATGATGGTTATTGTTGTTGGGGACCCGGTCGCGGCGCAACCCCGAAACGCCAGAGCGCGAGCCTAAATTCTTGCAGGATCTGCTACTGGCGCCAGAGCGAAAGCACCGGTGCAGATGTAGGGTGTCCCACAATACTAAGCTTCTAAAATTTAACCAGGTTCAACGTGGGCTAGGAAACCTTCGGGGCCTCTGAGAGCATTGGGTAACAGCAGAAAAAATATCGAACGGGAGCGTCGTTGTGTTGCAGGCGGGGCCGCTTGCGGCGCCGCGGGTGAGGGCCCGCGAGTTATGCCCCACCCCCACCGGGGCCACAGAAACTGAAAATGTTTGGGCCCGTGTTTCGAAAGCCGAAGTTGGCATCAGCTCTAGAGGCGCACACAGGGTCCCTTGAATAAGCGCTGGGACAGACCCGGCGACACCCTGCGCCTTCCTCCCGCCCTCCCCCGCCCTCCCTGCGCCTTTCCTCCCTCGCTTGCCCCCCCCCTGCAACTTGTTGGGTCGGGGTGTCTGCGGGCCCGCCTGGAATGGCACCCCGAAAAATGCCGGCCAACGCGATAAAGTTATTGTGGCGCCACGGGTGTGGGGTATAATTATGCCACGAAGAAGGCCTGATGATTTACCCCACCCACGAAAATACCCCACCCGCGGAAGAATAATTTCGAAGGCGGCGCGGACGCTGGAGGTCCGTCGTAGATCGCTCCGACCAGAGCGCCCAGGTACCCCGAAATGTGCAGGGAAGACGGGAAAAACGCAGTTTTTGTCCTCGTTTCACACGACGCACACTGTCATGCGACCCGCGGGAGCAAATAAGCGCATGTCGCTTGGCAAAGGCACAGGGAACAGAAGTACGACTTGCACAATAATAAAATCCACCTCGAAAACGTACATGCATGGGGGTGGGCGTCATATCTGGGACCCAAAGAGGGGGGGGCGCCGGTCCTGAGTACAAAAAAAAAGTGTCGAGCGGGAGCGCCGGTTTGTTGGAAACCCCACTGGCGGCGAGCGCTAGCTCTGGTCCCGACGAGAGGAGGAGGAGGAAGTATCGAGCGGGAGCGTTGTTGTTGTTGTTGTTGTTGTTGTCGTCGTTGTCGTTGTCGTTGTCGTTGTCGTTGTCGTTGTCGTTGTCGTTGTCGTTGTCGTTGTTGTTGTTGTTGTTGTTGTTGTTGTTGTTGTTGTTGTTATTGTTCTTGTTGTTGTTGTTGTTTTTGTTGTTGTTGTTGTTTGGGGGCCTGCTACGGCGCACCCCCGAAACGCCCAAGCGCGAGCTTAACTTCCCAAAGAAAAGCAGCCGGCGCTGAGGCGAGAGCGCCAAGGCACCTCTAGAGGCCCAACAATAATAATTGTGTCATACTGAGAATTCAATCCGCACCGCGGAAACCCATTGCAGCCGCGCGCCCAGGGACAGCGAATGAGCCTTCGGCCACCTCGCTCCGACGTTGCTCGCCCTGCTCTGCAGGAGGGCGTTGAATATGGGCAATCTGCGGCACTCTCCCTAGCGGTCGCGTGGTCCAAACTCAGCAACGCCAGCCTTTTCTTTTTAAACGAGCCGATATCCTTGGCAATCACAAGCGCTGCCATGACGCTGCCGACCTTCCTCCTGGCGCGAGGCCAAGGGTAAGCGTTGGCATGCTGCTGGCGAGCAACGCGCTCGCCCACGGACGAGTGCAGTCGCTCTTGGACGACGCCCGTGCAGGAGACCACCGAAGAGTGGGCAGCGTGGCCAGCTGAGGAACCAGCTCTTGGGCCAACGTCGGCGGCAATCTTTCCATGAGGTTTCGGAGGCGATTTCTTCGAGGCAACTCGCGGCCGAAACCATACTTCGCGGACGTCCGCCGTCAAGAGGCGCAGGCGTGAGAAGATAAACTTGGTCGCTTTCGGCTATCCGCAAGAGTACTTCGCTCAGCTGCTGAAAAACGGCTCCACTGGGGAATTGGAGGACACGGGCGCCCTGGGCAAAGTTGGGAAGGAACGCGCGCAACGCTGCCTTTCGAAGTGCAAAATGCTTCGATTATTGCAACTGGCTTGTGGGCAGACGACGTCCCGTGCCAGTGGGGCCGCGAGACCTTGCCACGGCTGCCAACAACGAAGGGACACAAGCTACGCATGCCTATCAATGGGTTGCTGAAGACTTCGAAAAGCACGAACTCATGGCACGACATGTTCGACGCGATTGCTTGGAATTTCCGTGCGATGGCCGCTGGTTCTTTCCACGCTGCCCGCCGCGACGGCGCAAGGTCGTTGACGTCTGAACTCTCCGGTCCAGTAAGTCAAAGGGGATGTTGGCTACAGGCCTTCACTGGTGCGATTGCGCGCAGATTGGGCGTGCCGGAAGCATGCGTTCGGGCTCGCGCAGCTCAGCGGAAAAGCAGTATGCCGCTGGAGGTATAGCGCGATGTCACCGCAGGTTGGGGCAGCGGTGCGAAAGCCAGCCGTCGCAGGCAAGTAAGCTCGCGCGCGGCGCACAACTGCAATCGATCGTTTGCGCACAAGCTGCATGCCTGAGGTGGCTGCGATTAGGCGCCGCCCCCGCGCAGGTCTCCCGACCCGGAGGCATCTGCAGCGCTGCGCCGCGGCGAACAAACAGACGCACGAAGGCACAACTGATCCCATACTTGCTGGAAAACAGCGCTACCATCAATCCTGCAATGTCAATTTGCTGTGTTGACCCAAGTGTTTGGACAACAACTTGGCTGCGCGCTGTAGATTTGGGCGTGGCAGATGTTCTCCAGGCTGAAAGAGTTTGCCGGTGCACCGTGCGAAGATCAGCGCTACCATCTGGCACGACCAGAACCGCGAGGCGGATCGGCTGCGCGCCGCGCCCATGAAAACCATCAAGCACAAAAAGACGGCCCGCCTTCAAGGCCAAAGTCGCGTCATCAGACATACGATGCCGTCTGGGAAATTTCTAGCCGACGAGCTGTGCGAGCAGAGCGTCGTAGAGGAGGCTGCGATCAAGATCGCGGTGTTTCATTGGTCTCAGTGCGTTCGTTGGTTTTGAGCCGTCAGCCTGAAAGGAGCCATCTTGTATGATCACTAGATCATGTTTAGCCTGCAGTGTTCTGCTCTGCGCGCCATGCGGCCGAACGTGCACCAAAAAAGGCCGAAGGTTCACCAGCTGCTTGAGGTGGGCCTGGCAGCACTGACTGGACCTGAACCCGACACGCTGGACTTACAGGGGCGAAGATGAATCGGGCCCTGGGACACACAAATAAATACACACAAATAGCCGGATTCCCCTATATTTTCCAATAGTTTGTGGGTTTTGTCTTTTTTCCCCCGATTCCCATATCTTCCCGTGTTTTCTGGGGAATCGGCGATTAATTGTGTCTGTGTGTTTTTGTTCCCTCCTGATGGAAGCATTGACTGGACCCGAACCCGACACGCAGGACTTACAGGGGCGAAGACTTCGGAGGCACGGGCGCGCACTTCGCCAAGCGCCGCGGCAGCGCGTCCATGCTCAGAAAATTCGGCGCCGTACCGGGGCCCCGATGTGTCTCTCAACCTTTCGCGCGGGTCCTGTGATGGCTTCGACGCCGCTTGAAGAAAATCACCCCCCTGCTCCTGCGCACCTCCACCCGCTGCCCCCCTGTGCAGGAGGGAAGTCGGCCCTCGCCCTCCTGCCTCTCTCCCACGTCTGTCGCGGCGTCACCGCCGCTCCGTCTGCCTCAGCCGTTTCTGGCCTCACCTTGTTTTGTTGCGCGATTCGAAGTCTAGAATTCCACAGCTGCCATGGACGTTCGGTGCTCTGTCTGCGGCGGCGTGTCTGCGGGCGTCGAATCCTTCCGTTGGGTGTATCAGCTAGCTGGCGAGTGGTGGGCAGAGGAGGAGGAGGAGGAGGAGGAGGAGGAGGAGGAGGAGGAGGAGGAGGAGGGGGAGGAAAAGGAGGAGGAGGAGGAGGAGGAGGGCGGATTCCCTCCAGCGGTGGAGCAGGGCGCACGTCGAGAAGGTGATCGACGAGCGGTGGGCGATCTTGACGGAGGCGCGCTGCGCGACGAATGGCGGCGAGAGGGACGCATACGCGTACCTGACTGCCTACCAGACCACCCCAACCCAACCCGAAGACCCGAATTTCGGGTTGGGGGGGTAAGGGTTCCACGCGTGTTTTTTCGATGTTCCCCGACTCCCCCCCACTGGAAATCTACTGTAAATCTGAGCCTTCGGGTTGGGTTGGGGTGGTTTGGTGGGTGGTGAGTACCAACGGCGACGACTTCGCTGAGTGAATCGCGCCTGGGCCGCCGTGACAATCGGGAGCTGCGCTCTCCTGTTCGCGCTCGAAAAAAAAACACCTGTCGAGGAGGCGCGAGGGAGGAGGAGGAAAAGGGAGGGAGGGCGCAAGGAAGGGTAGGAAGATAAGAATGCAGGAAGACTACGAAATCGGTACAATCAATTAGCCAATTACTGAACTTAGCCCGGGGTGCGTTCATTAGCCGACGCGGCGAACTAGCGAACCTAGAACCCTCAGAACTACCCCCCCAAAACAAATCCCGGGAAACTCCCGGACTCTGAAAGAAATCACAGACAATTCACAAAACAAACCCAAACTCGTACTAAACTAAACAATTCACGGAACATCCCACTAAAATCCCAACACTCGGACAAACAAATTCAGAAACAACTCTTGGAAAAGTCAAGGACATCTGGAAATTCAGAAACAACCATGACAAAACATCTTGTGGAAAACTCCAATCACACATGGAAACTCCGACAATCAACTCCCAGGGGGAAACTCCCCCGGGAAACTCACGCGAATTCGGGTACCTCAGAAAAAACTCAGGGGTGAGATTCCCGGAAAACTCCCATCAAACTAAATATTACGCTTTCTTCTTTCAAGAGGCAAAACTTTAATCTAAAATTAAAATACATCAGCGTTCGAGAGGCCAAACGCGAATCATAATGTCAACACATATGTTTGGAGTCTTGACATCTCGGGGCATCTTCATCACCATTAGGATTTCCTATCATCATCATCATCAGCATCATCATCATCAGCATTATCAACATCAACATCAACATCAACATCATCATCATCAGCAGCAACATCATATTCGCCACCATTGTTCGTATGGTGTAACACATGCGTTAACACAATAATGTCTCAACCGGGAATGTTCCAAACAGATCAGATCCAAACCGCGACATGTTCTTAGAACAATATTTGGTGGGCCTGGAAACAGATCAAGACGCTTTGCCACTGCTTGAGATTTGCGGGCCACCCATCCTCGGCGTTCTGAAGGCCTGGCTCCCCAGCGGCCGGTGGGCCCGCACCCGTCGCCCGAGGCGAGGCCGACGCTGAAGCCTCCGCGCGGAGGCGACGACGACGACGGCGGTGGTGTCGTTTGCGACGGCCACGACCACGACTTCAGTGGCGGCGGCGAAGGCGGCAACCGCGACGATAGCGACGGCGACGGCGGCGGCGACAGCGGCAACCACGACGACGGAGGCGGCGACTAGGGCGGCAACCACGACGACGGCGATGGCGGCGGCGGCGAAGGCGGCAACCACGACGACGGCGATGGCGACGGCGGCGGCGACAGCAGCGAACAGGACGACAGCGGCGGCGGCGACGGCGGCGGCTAGAACTGCAACCACGACGACGGCGATGGCGGCGGCGGCGAAGGCGGAAACCACGACGACGGCGATGGCGACGGCTGCGACGACTGCGGCAACCGAGGCGACGGCGGCGGCGACCGCGGCGGCGACGGCAGCGACCATGGCGGAAACCACGACTGGCGGCAACCACGACGACGGCGACGGCGACTGCGGCGGCGACTACGCGGCCGCGGCGACTGCTCTGCGGCGGCTGCGAGGAACGCGGCCGCGGCCGCCGACGCTCCGGCGCACGGCGCTCCGCGGCAGCGGCTCCCCGCGGCCTCCGGGTCGAGATCGACCACGGGCCCCCCGCGCCGGCGGCGGTAGGCCCGGGCCGCCGGCTCGCCCGCGGCCTGCTGGGGCGCCTCGACCTCGTCGGCGCCCGCCGTCGCCGCCGCCGCCGCCGCCGCCGCTCTTCGGCGGGCCCGCCGAGCGTCTCGAGGAGAGGCCGCGACCGGCGGCCCCGTGTGTCGTTGGCTTGCTTCCAGCGCGTCCGTTTCCGCCCCAATTTCGGCCTCTGGGTGTGGTTCGGGCCTTCATGGCCTGAGCGCGCCACGCCTCTCCCTGCCCTGCCGCAGTGGCCTCCCTCTTATGCCACCCCCACTCGCTTGGATGCACTGCGACTTGCGGCGGCGCAGGGTGGCGTGCGACCGCCAGACCTGCCACCCAGAAAGCATGTGTCGAGCCCCGGAGGCCGTCAAGAAGCGGCCCAGGGTGGACACAGAACCCCAGGGAGCGGGTCATGAGGTCCTGGGGCCATGCACCACCACAACAAAAAGCACGTCGGATGTATCGAGCCTCCACCAACCCCATCGCCAGGGTGGTCGCCACCACCTCGAGCAGGGAGGACCCCCAGGACACTCCAGACCCCCGCAGGTTCTTGCCAGAGGACCCCAGCAGCACACACACTTTCACCATGACTCGAGGGACAGAGACGGCACACATCATTACTATTTCTCTGAAGTCCGCGCGGATCTCTTGGATCGGCGCTGAGCCTCCCTGCCTGCCGCACCGCGGGCCGGGACCACGATCATACAACGGCCTCTGGGCTCCAGAGGCGGCAGTGCTGCATGCTGCGGCCTGTTGGTCGGGGGCGCCCCCGACGGGGGGGTCGCAAGCCGTGGCCGAGGGCACGTGCGCGGACGAGGGGAGGGGGCCAGGGGACATACTCAAAGAAGAGGGGGGGGGGGCCACGAGATCCAATCAGGTCCGCCGACCCCAGAGGCGTGCGAGGAGTCCTTCTCCCCCATCGAACCAGCTTTTCGTCTCGCCTGACCGTCGTGGGACCTCTGTTGTTGGGGCCCCTTCCTCCGGCAATTCTCAACCTGGAACGCGCCTTCACACTCGGAACCGACCCTGAACCCCCCACCAGGTGCCCACCACGTGCCCACCACGTGCCCACCAGGTCACCAACTCGCCCGATCCCCGCACCGCCCTGGGAGCTCTCTTTTTTTGGACCCCTCCCTCCCTACAAATCCTCGTCAAGAGCCCACCCTGACTCTCCACCAGGTCGCCGCCTCGTTCGACCCCCGCTCTGTCCTGGCATCTCTGTCTTTGACGCAACAATTCCCAGCCCCAAACCCACCCTGACCCTGCAACAGGCCGCCACCTGGTCCGACCTCCGCACCGTCCTAGGAGCTTTGTTCTTGGGCTTCCCCACCCGACAATTCCTAGCCTAGAACCGCCCTTGCCCTCCCATCAGGTCCGGCCACCTGGGCCGTCTCGAAGCCATCTTCGGCCGTCTCGGAGCCATCTTGAAGGGTGCGGGGGGGCCCCAGTCGACCGTCTTGGGCCTCCTTGTGGTCGACCGAGGGCCATTCTTGAACCACGCTGAGGCACCAGAGGCCCCTCGGAAGCGACAAGGCGAGATCTCCAGACGTTCCAGGTCCGATCCGTGCGAACAGACAATGAGCAAATCACCTATGCCCCCTCTCCGAACGAGGAAGCCCCGAAACGCCCCGAAACGTAGCATGCCGTCGGAAATTGAAGTCCCTCTGGCCTGCCGGCCACATCCACTGACCCAGACCGGGGGGGGAGACGCACACTTGAGAGGGTCGCTCCCGGCCGGCCTCGCGCGGCCGGCGCGGCGGCAAGCGCGGGCGCGCGCCAGGCCACGGCGCCGTGCGGACAGGACGGGGAGGAGGAGGACGGCGAGGACCCCATTGCTCCCTGCCGGGTTTCGGATGACTCCGGCCTCCTGGGGGCCTCTTTGGAAGCCATCTGGTGCCGTCGTGGCGCCCTCCCACCCTGACCTTCCAGAGAGCTATTTTTTAGCACTGGAAACCTAAAAACCTAAAAAACGATACGAAACAGCCTAAAACCAAGACGTAAAATAGCTCTGGGATAGGTTTTTACGTCGGGTGCTATTTTTTAGCCCTCCTGGAAGGTCAGGGTTGGAAGCCATCTGGTGCCGTCGTGGCGCCCTCCCAGGGAGGCCTCGAGCTAGTGTGAAGCCCTTCTGGCCCTTCCTTTGAGGGCCCTGCAGGCCTCAGTCCAACCATGGAGGTTCGGGGCAGCTGGTGTTAGTCACCAGAACGCCTACGCCGTTGTATGTGTGTCAACACACTGTTAAAAACATACACATTTATATCTACATATATATATATATGTATATATATATATATAGGTATATATACACCCGTTTTTATATATATATATATATATACATATATATATATATGCACAGCACACAAACTAGGATGGCGCGCGCGCTTCGCGCGCGCTTAGGCTTTAGCAAGCTGTGGCCACATCCTGAAGCGTGCAGCATCCCAGTCATGCACAACACAGCGTTCGAACACTGAGCGAAAGTTGTCCCCCCTGCTTGCACCGACGTGTGCAACGCGATAAGTTCCAATTGTCGCTTATCGCGCATTGTCCTACCCCTTAACCTTTCAATTCCCTGTCCGCGCTTCTTCATCCTGACGTTCCTTCTCTTTCCCCTCCTTCGATCCACGAGCCCTCCCGCCGTGCCTCCGAAGCCCTCTTTCCCTCGCTGCTTCTTACAGCAAACCCTTGGTCTCTCCGCCTCACGCGGCCCTGCAGCGCTCTCTTCTCTCTTCTCTTCGGCCCATTCTGGCCGTGCAAAAGGAAATACGAATACTTAACAGGAGTGGTGTTGGAGACGGAAGGGAGGAGGCATGGAGAAAGAATGGAGGACGGGAGGTGGACTCAGCTGGCGACCGCGACCGAGACCAACTCAGCTTGCACGCTGGTCCGGCTCGGCTTACGCAGCGAAATCGTGGTCAAGCATTCTGCTGGGATCCTCGCTACATCCGTGTGATCATCTTCTCCCAGTAGCCCTCCTACCGAAAAGCCGGCATGCACAAGGTGCTTGACGAAGAGGTTCAAGTACTGCATCCCCTTCTCCGTGCGCCCGTGGACGACTTTGACCTCCAGCGGCCCGAAATTCATCCATTTCGGTACCCTGTGTCCCTGAACACCATCGACCTTGAAGGTGAAACCCCCGGCCTTCAGCTTGTCCGCCCATACCCCTGTGATGTTCACTTCCTGGAAATACGTGTCGGCACAGTGTCCACCGAGGCGACGCGCGTCTGCCTCTACCGCAAGCAGCGCTTCCTCGACGCGCCTACCACGTGGGATGTTGACCAGTGTAACCTTACCCGGCGTCATCAGGTCGAACCGTTCACCGTAGATGTTCTGCAGGTGCGGATCGCCGGTGGCCGTCGCCGGGGTCGGCGGAGTCGCCAGCGGCGTTGGCGCTGGTGTTGGTGTCACAGTCGGTGTTGGCGTTGACGTGTACAGGTAAATGTGGCAATTGGCCCCGTCGTTATTCGTTGTTGCCGAAGTTCCAGTAGGGCATGCGCCCAAGGTGTCCACATCTGTCGTTCTTGGGCACCAACAACTCCCCTGTAGTCCGAGTCTGGTATAATAATAATGGAAGCCCATCTGATTACAATCCTGATCCGACAATACGACGTCGGCGCAGTCCTGTAAGCTGAACCCGGCGCCGAACCCCTTGTACGAGACTCCAGCACACCAGTATCCAGTCGCGACGAGATAGTAATGGGCCAGGGTTGGCGCTAGCGTCGGCGCCAGTGTTGGTGCCACGGTCGGTGTTGGCGTTGACGTGTACAGGTAAATGTGGCAATTGGCCCCGTCGTTATTCGTTGTTGCCGAGGTTCCAGTAGGGCATGCACCCAAGGTGTCCACATCTGTCGTTCTTGGGCACCAGCAACTCCCCTGTAGTCCGAGTCTGGTATAATTCGCCGGCCCAACGGGCCAGGGCGTGCTAAGATCTCCGGTAACTGGTTAACAGTATTAACAGTATTTCTAGTTCGCGCGCGCGGGGCGGCCCCTGGGGGTCCCCCGGCGAAAAGTACCCCGACCAACGCCCGGTCGCCGCCCGACCGCCGCCCGACCAAGTCTACTCAGAGATGGTTTTCCTTCTGGGTGCGGCCTCTCAGGCTCCCCAGAGCGCGCTCAGAGTGCCCCAAGAGGCCCCCAAGACTGCCCAAGAGGCCCCCGAGACGCCCAAAGAGCGCTCGAAGACGCCGAAGATGACCCCAAGACGGCCCAAAAGGCCCCCAAGACAGCCCAAGAGGCCTCCAAGACGCCCCAAGAGCCTTCCAAGAGGCCTCCGAAGAGAGCCCCAAGAGGCCAAAATCGTTGATTTTCATTGGTTTTTTCGATGTTTTTTGTGTTCTGGCTTTTTCGGCTTCCGGACGCTCCAAGACGGCCCAAGAGGCCCCCAAGACCGCTCCAAGACGGCCCACGAAGCTCCCAAGACGGCGCCGAAACGACCCAAGAGAGCCCTCAAGACGGCCCAAGTGCCGCCCAAGACGGACCAAGAGGCCCCAAGACGGGCCCAAGAGGGACTCAGGAGGGATACCGAGAACTCAAAAATGGAGCCCTCCGTCCCAGAAGGCGCCCAGGAGGTCCCAAAGAGGCCCCAAGAGGCCTCAAGAGGCCCCAAGATGTCGCCAAGAGGCCCCAGGAGACTCCCAGGAGGCCCAAAAGAAGCCCCAGAAGGCTTCAAACATGTCTCCCAGGCGCCCCCGAACGGCCTCTCAACAGACCCCAAGAGGCCCCCCAAAGAAGCATCTTGACGACGACTCTATTTCGCCCCATCGAGAGACGACCCCCAGGGAACTGCTTCACCATCAAAACTCCCCACGCAACGCGTCCGAACGACACCCGCCCCCAAGAGCGCAACATGGGCAACGAACACACAGACAAAAACCAGCGATGCCATATCACGGGCCGGCGGAATGAGCGAAGCGATTCAATAATAATGGAAGCCCATCTGGTTACAATCCTGATCCGACAATGCGACGGCGGCGCAGTCCTGTAAGCTGAACCCGGCGCCAAAGCCCTTGTACGAGACTCCAGCACACCAGTATCCGGTCGCGACGAGGTAGTAGGAAACCTCCTTCTCGCCGACCTCGGCCTTGAGGCTCGTCTGGGATTCCGCGATCTGCCTCCGGACGGCGTCGGCGTCGTCTCGCGCGCCCACCACGGCGCCGCTCCCGTCGGGCTCCCTGTCTCGGAGAAGGCGGGCGCGGGTCGAGGGCGTGAGCGCCGCCGCCAGGAGAGTGGTCAATGCTGCCCTGCAGGCCACCGCCATCCCAACAGCTTGCGATGACTGGCCATCGCTCGGACGTCCATTCCCTGTGTTTTTTTCGGTTTCATGCGTGGTTTTTTCGCTGAATGATCAAGGATGCTCCTCGATGGTCCCCGCCGAAAGAAAATGCACACGTCCGAGCGATGCCAAGTAGACAAACAGGTGCGAAGAGGCGGGAATCCCAGCCGGCTGTGTGTAAGCGGCCCGCGCGCGTGCGCTGCAAACATAAGATGGCTGCGGTAGGAAGTCCCTCGCCTTATTAGACGGCCGCCCCCCTCGCACCGACCCCGTGGGCGTACAGCCGGGCTTCACTTGGGGGCAACAAGAGACACATGAATACTGCGGCGCCCAATCTTACCAATGACGCGTTCCGTCCAGGATTCTGAGACGACCAGCCGTCGACGAGGGCCCACCAGGAACCCCCAAAGGGCGAAACACGAGGGCAGAGCACTGGCTGGCAGGATCACATCGTTCGTCAACACATGGCTATTTCGGGCAAGCTATTATGGCTCGGTTTCGTGCATTCGGAATCTAACCATGCTACCACATCAGGTATATGATTGCCTTCGCCCAGGTAACATGGAGAAGTCCGTGAGCATTGTCCAGCGAACACCATGACCTCATGTTTGACTTGGCGCGACATGCCGAATTACTTGCAACTTCGCCATCTCCACCTCCTCACGCTCCTCTAGTTTGTGATCCTGCGCTCAACGACGCCTTCCCCGATTCAAACGCATTCAAGATATGGGCCTCACCCCGAGTTGGCCAGCAGTGATGGCCCCGAGATCCGCCACCACCACCATCATCCGCATCATCCTTCGCCCTGCTAGCTCTGCGCTTCTTCCACTGGCTTCCGACGCCCTGGTATTCTCTGTTGTTCTTGAAAAAGCTGGAAGCGTTCCCGAGCTCCTCGCCCTCCACACACACAAGCGTGTTCCACTGGCTATGCGCCTCTTCCACTGGCTTCCGACGCCCTGGTATTCTCTGTTGTTATTACAAAAGCTGGGAGCGTTCCCACGTTCCTTGCTCTCCACTTGAGCAGGGACCGACCGTCCCGGTATTCTTATAGGCCTACCACGAAATATTCTTAGAACCCGAATATGTTCCAACAACAGAAACACAACCCGACGTGCCAAAACAAGGCAGTCCTTGCCAGAAAGGTTCTGAGAACAGTTCGTGGAAACAACGAACAGTTCTTCGAGCATTCGTTGGTGAGCCTATAGGCAAGCCAGGGCGTTTCGCCACTGCTTGATCCACACACACACACACACGCAAGCGTGTTCCACTCTCCGCTCAAAACGCGTCAGAAGACAGTGCCCAAGAAAGTGGGCGCCAGGCAGGCGGCACGGTGAGAGCTCAGGAGGCATTCAAACACAGTGACGACCGTGAGCAAACTGGCAAGTGAGCCACGCGCCAATCCCAGACCTGAGAGCTTGACACTAACGGTGCCTAACAGCTATAACAACCCTTCGTCGGCGGCTAGGAACGGGGCAGTCAGCTCCAGCGTGTGGCTATCCGGGGCAACCGAAAGGCGACTTGTCCACAACTATAGGACCACGCGAATCTTCAAACCGAAGGTCGACGCCCTCAGCATTTCTGAGAACCGTGGCTGGAACCCCCGGCCCCTTCCCAAGGACTGGTCTGTCGCCCCGAAGCTGCCCGCTGCCTCCCCCGCCAAGGGGCCCGACACGAGGCCGCCTCCAGAGGCCGACCTGGCCAAGACAGCAGAGCGTCCGCCTTCACGTGTCCTGCCCCGCGACGGCGCAGCTCTGGACTCAGATGGCCAGGCTGGCGGCACCCACGGGGGGGGGGGGGGGGGGGGGGCGCGCCTCTGAGACGACGGCGGGGCGCCCAAGAAGGCACAGCGGCTTCTCGCAGAAGCCCGCCCGGCTTCTCAGAAGCCTTCTTGGAAGCCTCCGGCGCCTCCTAAGAAGGCCCCTGCCCCTGCGTTCTCAGTAAGCCCGCCGCCTCCTCAGAAGCCGACCGCCCTTGCGCCAACCCCCTCGTGGACGTCGCCAACATACGATATCCTCCACAGAGGGGCAACGATGAGAATTAGGGGAGGACTAGAATCGGCGCTACATCGCCGACGGATCGCTGACAGGCCAGGCCACCGATAGCGAAACCGCACGTTCCCTGGCGAGTTGGGCCAGCAGGCCACGATGGGCGGTCAATTGGCGATTGGGGGCGCATGCGTCCCCCACTTGAGTCTAGACTCCCCCCTATCGGCGGCGCGCCCTGGGGGGGGAGGTGAGAGGGGGCAGGCCTTCTCGAAAGGCTCGGACGTGAATGGTTGTCTAAGCTTTCCCCGAAGACGCAGAACACTCCTCAGAAGGCGTGAGGAGCTTCTGAGGCTTGCCTCCTCCTTCTCGATTCCCCCCCTCGCTCGCCGCCGAAGTCGACGATCGGGGGCACATGCGCCCCCCACCTGCGCTCATTTCCCCGCCCCCTATCGGGGGCGCGCAAACATGGATTAGCGATCCATGGATTTGGCGCGCGGTCGCCAAATCCATGGATCGTGGAGGTGCCCTCCCCAAAATGCGGCCGGTGCCGCCTCGCTCGGCGGCGGAACTCCGCGATTTCCCATGGAAACGGGACCCGTCGCTAATCCACGCCCCCTTCATCCATGTTTGCGATCGCCTGACCAAAGCGATGCCTCTGACTCACACGCCCTGCAGCCCGGAGGCCGCCGCCGGCCTTGGGAGCTCCCTGGGCCTCCACCTCCTCCTCCTCCTCCTCTTCCTCCTCCTCCTCCTCCACCACTTCCTCTTCCTCCTCCTCCTCCTCCTCCTCCTCCTCCTCCTCGTCCTCCTCCTCTTCCCCCTCCTCATCCTCCACTTCCTCCACCCCGTCCTCCTCTGCTCTTCCTCCCCCCTCCTCCTCCTCCTCGTCCTCCTCCTCTTCCCCCTCCTCATCCTCCACTTCCTCCACCCCGTCCTCCTCCTCTTCCTCCCCCCCTTCCTCCTCCGCCGTCTCTTCCTCTTCCTCCACCTCGCTCCTCCACCACCTCCTCCACCCCCCTCATTCACACAATCCCAGATCACCACCGTCCTCCCACCTCCTCCACCACCACCACCTCCCCCCTCCTCCCTCCTCCATCCTTCACATCCTTCTCCTCCCACAACTCGACCCTCCTCAAACTCGACCCTCGATCGTCGAGCGACGACGCAGAAGACCAGGCATAAGCTGCAACGGATCTGAGGCCTGAACGGCCAATCCTGGAGCGCGGAGCGCCCGGCTCGGTCCAGGCCTCCAGAGGCCCCTGGCAGCCCACAGACGCCTCGGACGAGAACCGTCCGAACACCTCCATCGTCGACCCTCCGTTCTCGATCCTCGACGACCGAGACGAAACTAAGATCGCGCCAGTGCAATCCCGGGCCCGTCGGGCATTGCAGGATCCTGCAAGATCCTGCAGGATCCTGCGAGATCCTGCGCGCAGGCCCGGGTCAATGCGCCCCTGGCTCTGCAGGATCCCGTGAGATCCGGCGCCCTGGCTGACCCCCGTTTGCATGGACCCCCGTCCCTTAGCGCCCCGATGGGACTGGGGCAAAGCCAGACCGGGACACATCGGGACCTCCGACATCTGACGCTTCCGGAAGACTTCTGGGGCGGCGCCGCGACCGTTCCACGGCGCTCCAGGACGCTCTGGAAAAATCTACCCCCCACCCGTTCCCTGAGATCCCGACGTCAGGAGCAAATATTGAATCAAACATCGCTCAAAATCATAGCCAGAGCCCTAATTACACCCGATCTGGCTGCCTCCTTTTCCGAGCCCGATCGATCTGCGTGGCCCCTGGCAAAATCGCCCGCTGTGAACCATCGGGAGCGGCCAAGAGGGGGGTGTCCAAGAGGAGGGGGTGCAAATCATGACCGGCGGCATGTGCGCGGCCCAGCGGGGGGGCCAGGGACGCAACGAAACAAGAAGAGGCGCCATGAAATCTGGGGAAATCTCGTGGCCCCCGCCATGAGATCCACCCCCCCCCCCCGGTCATCACCCCCCTCTTTTCCGCCCCCGATCCCTGGGGACGCCAGGATAGAAGCCGGTACCGCTGCTCCCCGGACCTCTCCCGGGGCGCGCTCTGCCCAGGAGGCTTCGAGGCGCGGCCAGCGGCGGCGACGAGGGCCTCCCAGGAGGCCCCCGAGGGAGGAGGAGGGAGGAGGAGGGAGCAGGAGGGAGTAGGGAGGAGTAGGGAGGAGGAGGGAGGAGGAGGGAGGAGGAGGGAGGCTGGCCCAGGCCCGAGCGGCTGCGGCCACTCCGCGAGCCCCCCGACCCTTCCGGCCCCGACCTCGCCCACGCTCCGACCGAGAGGCCGGGGCCGCCCCACCCCCACCCCCCGCCCTCTCTGGGCCGGCGGCGTGTCGGAACCAGCACTCGGCGCCCTTCTTGCACTTCCCCTGTCGAGGGGGAGGTGCAGAGCGAAGGGCAGAGCAAGGAGCGAGTCGGGTCAAGTCACCCCGCTCGCACGAGGGCGGGCCCATATAGGGCGCGAGGGGCACACAGGTTGCAGCGCAAGCAGGAAGCGGCAAGCGTGCCCACTCGCAGACATCCAAGAAGTCCTAAGCGATAATCCTCCCTTCGCCCTCCGCCCCCCTCCTACCTCCTCCCTCGAACCGGGCCCACGCGTGCGCGACCTCTTCTGCTCTTGAATAAGAAGAAGAAATGAGGAGCCTGCTGCATGCATTTTTTTCTGATGGTCTTGCTTGTGAATGTAAGAACACACGGCGTTTCGCGGTAAGGAAAAAGGTACGTGTCCGTGCGCGGTGGAACGGGACGGTGGCATCCAAGGGTCACGCAACGAGATTGGTGATGTCGTACGGTGTATATCGGCGAGATCAGAGCTCATGCTGTTTCTGGTCAAACACACAAGTTGTCGAACATCCGGTGTGGAACGACAGCGTTTGTAGCTCAGGCGAATTGCCTTTTCGACCCATGAGATGTAATGTTTTGCCGTTGTAGCACCCCGAAACGAACGTCCCCAGTCCAGGGCGCCCGTGGTGAGGCCGAACGGTCTTGCACTGTCTCAGGGATCGGTTGTGAAGTAGGACCCCGTGGTGTATGTTCTTGGCGCACCATCGTGTCATGACATTGTTGTGCCACACGAGCGCGTCATGGTACTCAACATCATGAGGATGGTCCTGCGTTGATACACGACTGGATACACATGTTCAGGGTCAGCCTTCAATGAACCAGTGCTGAATGAATGCCCCATGCTAAAAATCCTTGGCGCACCAGCGTGTCATGATATCGGCGTGCCACACCTGCGCATCATGACACTCATCGTATTGATCATGGTCCTGCGGCGATGCA
>CAUYUJ010002872.1:60000-84802 GCA_963575745.1 Prorocentrum cordatum | reverse complement strand
GGAGGAGGAGGAGGAGGAGGAGGAGGACGAGGAGGAGGAGGAGGAGGAGGAGGAGGAGGAGGGCGAGGAGGAGGAGGAGGAGGAGGAGGAGGAGGAGGAGGAGGAGGCGTCGTGGGACATCTCCCCCGCGGGCGCCGCAGGCAGGCATGACCGAGGTCAAGGGCATTGGATGGGTGGCCCTTTTCTCGGTGTACTTGTTCACGGGCAAGCCCGTCACCTGGGCCTTGAAAGCGGCCTTGCTGGACACCATCGTGCATTGGGTCTGCCAGATGAGGATCCCCTGGATGGCCATGGGTGACTTCAACAATGAGCCGCACGCCATCCTCGACAGCCCCTGGAATCAGGAGGCCAAGGGCCAAGTTCTGGCCTGGCAAGGGGAAGGAGGCACATGCAGGTCCAAGGTGGTAAAGCAGGGCGTGGAGGAGTTTAAGGATCGGGTCATCGACTTCTTCTGGGTGGATGCGAGGCTGGCCGTGATCTTTTGCCCAGTGAAGTCCTTCGAGAACATGCCCTACAGGCCGCACAGGCCGACTTGGATCCGCGCCGACAAGCCCTGGCACGCGTACCAGATCCAGGTTCTCAAGGGCCCCAAGCAGTACCCCATCACCAGGCCGCCACCTGTCAGGCAGCCCGAGATCCCGCAGGGCTACCCCAAGCTCGACCTGCTCCACGGCTCGCAGCAGCACCTGGACCAGTGCTGGAGGGGGTGTTGCTCTGCAGCTGAGGCCGAGCTTCGATCTCTGTTCGGCTGGACGGAGTTGGAGGCGCGCAGGTATGAAGGCCGAGGCTTGACTCCCGAGGTGGTGCAGAGACAGCTTCTTCCGAAGCATGACAGCCCCGTGGCTGATCGAGGTCCTGCCAGGGCCTGGCGTTTGGCCGCGGGGGAACTGGCCTGGATAGGCCAACTCGTCTGCTGCGTCTTGCGGGGCCAGTCGGTGCCCAAGGCCAAGTCGGAGGCCCCAGCGGGCCAGGCTACCACCTCGGGAGAAGGGCCTCCTCGATCCTACAACGAGGAGGCCACAGGCCAGCTCAGACGGGCCTGGAGGAAGCTGCTCCAGGCGAGGCACCACTGGGACCAGCTGGATCCCTGGAGCGCGGGGTTACTGCCAGCGCTGAGCACCCTCGCCGACGTGGAGCCCCACTTCATCGGCGCGCAGGCCATCTTCGCGCTGCAGCAGTTCGCCAAGGTGAGGGCCCAGACCTGGGAGCAACACCTCATGCGGCAGCGCTCCAAGCGGTTCTACGAGCGCCTGAGCGCGACGTTCCCAGGCTCAGGGGGCTACTTGCACCGCATCTGCCACTGGAAGCAGGCGTGGAAGGAGCCCATCTCGTCGGCCAAGAAGCTGAAGCTGCCAGCGGACCCGCAGCTCGCGGCCAATCAGGAGGCGCAGGAGTGGGCTAGCATTTGGCGCGCTGGGTCAGGTGACTACACCAAGTTGTGGCAGGACACTCAGGTCCAGGCCCAACGGATGGCCTACGCGCAGGAGCTGCCCATCATCGACGCGATGCAGGTGCGCACCATATGCCGCAGTTACAAATGGAAGACTGGGCTCGGGCTTGACGGCTGGCACTTCGGGCACCTGGCCTGGCTCAGTGACGAGGCTTTGACCAGCCTCGGGGACATCCTCATGCTGTGCGAGCGGCTCTGCTCGTGGCCCACGGCCATACGCATGCTTATACTTTTCCTGGTCGCCAAGGAAGACGGCGGCGGCAGGCCCATCACCCTTTTTCCCACGCCAGTACGCATCTGGGAGGCTGTTCGTGATCCCTTGATTCGGCGGTGGGAGCGGGCTCACGTGAGGCCCTACGACTGGGCATCACCAGGGCGCAGCAGTGAGCATGCCGTTTGGAGAGCGATGTTGGACGACGAGGCCTTGGAAGGTATATGTTTCGCGTCCACCACCGCCTTGATGGATTTGGAGAAGGCGTATGAATATGTAGCGCTCAATTTGATTTGGATTCTCGGCATGGTGCAGCAAGCACCCATGAGTGTCTTGGCCCTTTCTCTGGAGTCGTACGCTTTCCCTCGGGCGGTCCGAAAGGGCCAGGCCGTCGCCGACGCCATTTGTACCTACGTGGGGTTGCCCGCTGGGTCGAAGTATGCCAATCGCTTCCTGAAGATTGTGCTGTATCCGATCCTGGACGTCGTGGCCCGATGGCCAGGGGCCAAGCTGGAGATCACGAAGTTTGTGGACGACTTAGCCCTGCGGATGGTGGGCAGGAGCGCACAGCTGAAGGTGATCTTCCCCGACCTGGCCCGCACCCTCATCCGCCTCTTGGAGTCGCTGCTGCAGCTCAAGGTCTCGAAGGGTGAGGGAGGCAAGTCAAAGTTCGTCTCCAGCGACGGCTCCTTGGCACAGCCCATGGCGGACATCGGCCTGCAGCACGGCGAGAGCGAGCGCTGGTTGGGCGTGGACTACCAACCCCAGGGCCCTCGGAAAAAAGGCCACCAGAGCCAGACGGGCCAAGACTGCTCGAGGCCGCTGGCACAAAGCGGCGGCCCTCAAGCGACGAGGGGTGAGGGTGCGCCCTGTGGTGCAGCAAGGCCTCAAAGCGTCAGTTGCGCATGGGGCGACCTGCGCTGGCACCCCTCCTGCCGTCCTCAAGTTCGTCATGGCCAAGACAGCTGCTGTGCGTGCGGGGGCTGGGACCTTTCGTTCGGGCACGTTGGGCTGGGCGATCGCGCCGAGGGCGGACGGCGCCGAGCAGCTCAGGATCGCCCCTCGTCGGGCCTGGCTACGCGAGGCCTGGGACCAGCCCGAGAGACGGAAGGAGATGGCCCACGCGTGGGGCCGTCAGTGGCCCAAGGTGCAGCGTGCCCTCACCGATGGCCCCGCCAACTTCGACGCCTGGAAGATGGCGCGGGGGCCAGCGGCTGCCACCATTCTGACGGTGCACGAGCTGGGATGGCACATGGAGGACGCCTGGACCATCCTCGACGGCGTCCACGGCAAGTAGGACATCCGCGAGGTCGCCCCCCTCGAGATCCTGCGGTCTGCAGAGAGGGCGGTCGCAAAGAAGAAGCTCATGGATTGGGCGCTCGCTGATGAGGAGCGCCAGCCGCTCCGACCCACTCCTTTCCTGTTGCCAGTCAAGCAGCTCATGCGCTCCAAGCCCACGGAGACCTGGACGAGACACCACATCAACAGTGCCAGGACGGTCGCGCTAGGAGGTAACCCTGTACAGACGGTGTGCTACGAGCGCGGCCAGGTCACGAGTCCTCTGTGCCCTTTGTGCGGCAAGAAGAAGGGCACTTTGTTGCATGTGTATTTTCTTTGTGATGCAGATGCGTGCGTCACGATTCGTGATGGGCTCACGGAGCCGACTCTCAAGAACAGTTTTCGGGACGTGGTGCATTTGGGCGAGACGGCCGCCACGAAGGAGGAGCAGGGCTGCAGAGGCGGTGACACGCTCTTCTGGAAATGGGCTCGCGGCCTGATCGCGGACCCCGTGGCCGACTACCAGGTGCCCACGCCGCCCGACGAGTACCAGTGGGGCGACCCTGACGGCGAGATGGTGCTGTCGGGCTGGGTGGCCACGGACGGATGCGTCCTGTCCCCCGACGTGGAGGAGGTTTCCACGGGAGGCTTCGCCGCCATCACCTGGAGCGCTGAAAAGAAAAGTGAGATTCAGTCATTGTTCGGTGCTGTGCCAGTTGCGAGGCCCACGTCGGCCCACTGCGAGATCTGGGCTGTGTACCAGGCTGTAAAGCACTCGGTAGGGCTCGTAGGGCTCCTGATAGATAGCAAGCAGGTCGTTCAGGGGCTCTTGGCGGGCAAAGAATTTTGTGTGAATAGCGAGCAGATGACCGCGCACCTTTGGAAGCTTGTTTGGGATGCCCTGGAGGATCAGTGTCTCATCCCAGGAGAGTCCCTTCAAGTAGTCAAGATAAAGTCTCACATGGCCAAGGCCCAAAGAGCCTGTCTTTCGGGTGAGAGTCTTGTGCATTTTGATATGAATAGGTGTGCGGGCGCTCGTGCAAGAGAGGGAGCTGACCCCTATGCCGCCCCAAAGTGGAAGGTGGAACAGGTCCAGCAGTGTCTAAAATTTCAGAAGAGGCTGCTACAGTATGCAGCATCTTTCCGTGTGGATCTTAGTGAAGCCAAAGCTACCACCACGAGCCTGCCGTCCCCTGCTGGTCGGACTCGGAGGAGCGAACGTATTGCCCGCCCTTTGGCAGTCGCGCCTGAGCGGGCCCACCGTTTTAGGCTCCTAGAGGGTGGTAAGTGGCAGTGTCTGGAGTGCTCTCGCCTCGTCCGCGTGGCCGCTCGTCTCAGCATGGCCAAGCGGGAGTTGCGCCCTGGATGGGGGGGAGCCATTTCAAAAGGCAGGGCCCGTTTGAAAGTCAAGGCCCTGGTCCACGGCGAGTGTGTGACGGACCAGATCCGTGCAGCTGCGGCTGAGAGGGCTGCGGAGGCAAGGGGGTATGGGTCCCAGGTTTCACCCCCACCCCCACCTCGGGAACACGAAGTGGTTGAGAAGGTGGGTTATGCTGTGTGCCGAATTTGTGGGGCTTTCGCCCGTTCCCGAGCCCAGAAGTTGTTGCGGGAATGCGAGGGCCCTTTGACGAAGGGTATTGCCGCCCATCGGTGGCGGAAGCTCTATCGTGATCGAATCCTGGACGGTAAGAATCCGTACACGGGAAAGCCCGTGCGAGAGCAGGATTGACCTGTTTTGGCCAAGGTGATGTGTGGTCCTGAGGCCCATCCCCAAGAGCCCCCCAGTCAAAGGAGGAGGAGGAGGAGGAGGAGGAGGAGGAGGAGGAGGAGGAGGAGAAGGAGGGAGGAGGAGAGGAGGAGGAGGAAGAGGAGGAGGAGGAGGAGAGGAGGAGGAGGAGGAGAGGAGGCAGAGGAGGAGGAGGAGGAGGAGGAGGAGGAGGAGGAGGAGGAGGAGAGGCGGAAGAGCAGGAGGAGCAGGACGAGGAGGGGAATTCGGGGGCGCGAGGGATGGGGGGGAATGGGAGAGGGCGAGGCGCGTGGAGGGCAGGGGGATGCTGGGTGCCAAGGGGGGGGGGGGGCGGGGGCGCATCATGGCCCGGCCCGACAGGCGAGAGCGGAGAGCGGGCCGCGTCGAGGGAGGGAGCAGTGGGGGAGGGACTGTGGGGTGGGTGGGTGGGGGGAGGGGGGCGAGACGCGGGGAGTTCGGAGGGATGATGGACGCCCGAGGGGGAGGAGGGGGGCGCATCACATGGCCCGACAAGGGCGCGAGTGGGCCGCGTCGTCGAACGGTCCCGCGTCGGTCCCGTGATCTAGTGTCTCGGCAGGGCCGGGTCGAGAGGGCGAGGGCGCAGGGGCGCCGGACAGGGGGGGGGGACAAGGGGAGGGGGCGCAGGGCGAGGCCGCCGACCGCCCGCGCACCTTCCTCTCCGTGTGGCTCTCTCTCTCTCGCTCTCTTTTCTCTGAGGGGCGGAGGAGGGGGGCGCGGACGAAGGGCGAGAGGGCGAGGTGGAAAGGATGAGGAGGACACTTCGCTGGGATAGAAACGGGGTGAGGAGGAGGAGGAGGAAGAGGAAGCGGAGGAGGAGGAGGAGGAGGAGGAGGAGGAGGAGGAGGAGCATCAATCCATAAGGGAAACCACACTCAGGAACAGCAGCGGCATTAGGATGACAGCCATGGGACAGCCACGGGACATCCATTGGGCAACCTTTGGCCATTGGCGGACACGCTACACCACGCCACGAGACCCTTTGCCGATGCAGACTGATTGTTGAATGACCATCTTATCCAGCTGCCTGCTGCAAGCCCCGCCACCGTATCAGTCCAGCAGACTCGGTGGTAGCTCGTCGAATCGATGAGGACGATGATGATACCTATGGCGATGATATTGTGAAGAGCAAAAGGAGAGAACGGATAAGGTTATAGTGGACGATGGGGGTGAACATAAACGGTGGTGATGATGATGATGATGATGATGATGATGATGATGATGATGATGATGATGATGATGATGATGATGATGATGATGATAACAGTGCAGATACTTATGACTGTGATGATGGTGGTGATGATGATGGTGAAAAAGAGGAGGAGGATGAGAGGGAGGAGGTCGAAGACGAGGACGGCGGTGACGACAAGATGTCGCTTGTGATGTTAATGGTGATAGTGGTGGTGATGATGACGGTGGTGATGATCATTATGGTGATGGTGGTGATGATGAGGAGGAGGAGGAGCAGGATGAGGATGGGAGTGGTGATGACGAGGAGGAGCAGGACGACGATGATCACCACGACGGCGGCGAGGGCGAGTCTCGGCCGGTACCGCAGGACGCCCCGGCAGCGGCCGCCGCGCCGACCGAGGCCGCGCCCGAGGCCCGCGTTCCGGCCCACCCGCCTGGCGTGGCTTGCCCTCCTGCTGCGCGGGCAGAACGGGGCGAGGGCGGGCGAGGATCAGAGATGGGCCAGTAGAGGCACCGGGAGTCCATGCGATTGGAAGGGGCCACCCCTGATCGTCGCTCCAGCAGGTCTCTCGAGGCCGTGCACACCCCCTGCATCAGACTGGCGTTTCCTCCGAGAGGGGGAGGGGGAGAAGAGCGAGGAGGAGGAGAGCGGGTAGGAGGAGAGCGAGGAGGCGGAGGAGGAGGGCGCGGACGAAGGGGGGAGGGCGAGATGGAGAGGGAGGAGGAGGAGGAGGAGGACGACGACGACAACGACGAGGAGGAGGACCTCGCTGGGATGGGAAATGGGGGGAGGAGGAGGAGGAGGAGGAGGAAGAGGAGGAGGAGGAGGAGAGGAGAAGGAGGAGAAGACGACGAGGATAACAGTTGTTTCTGACAACTTTCATCTTCACTTCTAGAGGACCTCGCTGGATTGGAAAGGGGGGAGGAGGAGGAGGAGGAGGGGAGGAGGAGGAGGAGGAGGAGGAGGAGGAGGAGGAGGAGGAGGAGGAGGAAGAGGAGAAGGAGGAGGAGGAGGAGGAGGAGGAGGAGGAGGAGGATAATGAGAAGGAAGAGGGGGAGAAGGAGCAGGCGGAGGAGGACAACGCTGATGAAGGGGGAGAGGGCGAGGTGGAGAGGGAGCAGGGCGAGGAGGATGATGAGGAGGAGGAGGAGGAAGACAACGAAGAGGAGGACCTCGTTGGGATGGAAAAGGGGAAGGGGAGGAAGAGGAGGAGGAGGAGGAGGAGGAGGAGGAGCATCAATCCATAAGGAAAACGACACTCACGAACAGCAGCGGCAGTAGGATGACAGCCATGGGACACGCATTTGGCAACCTTTGGCCACTGGCGGACACGCTACATCACGCCAAGAGACTCTTAGCCGATGCAGACCTAGCTACGGAATGATCACCTTATCCAGCTGCCTGCTGCAAGCCCCGCCACCGTATCATTCCAACAGACTCGGTGGCAGCTGTTCGCATCCGTGAGGACGATGATGATAACGATAACGATGAAATGGTTGAGAGGATAAGGATAGGATGAGTCGGATTACTGTGTACGGTGGTAATGAAAACGATGATGATGATGATGATGATGATGATGATGCTGATGCTGATGCTGATGCTGATGATGATGCTGATGATGTTGATAACGAGGATGATGAAGTCTAGGTCGACGGCGAGGATGGTGGTTACGATCATGATGAAGTTGCTGATCATCATGATGAATTTGCTGCTGCTGCCGCTGATGATGCTGATGATGACCATGATGATGATGATGATGATGATGCTGATGATGATGATGATGATGATGATGATGATGATGATGATGATGATGATGATGGCGATGGCGATGATGACGATGATGATGCTGATGATGATGATGATGAGGAGGAGGAGGGAGGAGGAGGAGGAGGAGGAGGGGAGGAGGAGGAGGAGGAGGGGAGAGGAGGGGAGGAGGAGGAGGAGGAGGAGGAGGCTGATGATGACGAGGAGGAGGAGGAGGAGCAGAAGGAGGAGAAGGGCGAAGAGGATAACAGCTACTTGTGACGCCTTTCATCTTCACTTCCAGAGGAGCTCTCGTGGACCTCATGTAGGCCCGCCTTGGGGCTAGCCTGGACTCCTGCGAGGCAGTCTTGGGGTTCACTTGGGACCCTCTTGGCCCGCGTTGGGGCCCTCCTAGGCTGTCTTGGGGCTCTCTTGGGCCGTCTGGGGCCCTCTTGGCCGTATGGAGGCTGTCTCAGGGCCGTCGTGGGGCCAGATTGGCACCCTCTTCGTCTCCCCCAGCAGAGGAGGGCAGGCACGAGAATGAGGAGGCGCAGAAGCGCCCCGAAAGGAGAGGGTGAACAACGACGACGACGAGGACGAGGACGAGGACGAGGAGGGCAAAAACGACCACGAGGACGAGGAGGCGACCGCGGCGAAGACGAGCACGACCCAGACATGCGATGGTGCATTTTTTTAGCACCCTTTCCCAGAAGGCTCGACCCTTTCCCCCAGGCAGGTTTTTGTACCCCAGGCTGTTGTTTGACGGCCCCGCGGCCCGGAGGTCAAAAACTTGCGAAAGCACCCCGTCGTGACTTCTTCGCGATGCGAGCATGTCTGGTCTGGGGAGGGCGGCGAGGGCGAGTCTCGGCCGGTACCGCAGGACGCCCCAGCAGCGGCCGCCGCGCCGACCGAGGCCGTGCCCGAGGCCCGCGTTCCGGCCCACCTGCCTGGCGTGGCTTGCCCTCCTGCTGCGCGGGCAGAACGGGGCGAGGGCGGGCGAGGATCAGAGATGGGCCAGTAGAGGCACCGGGAGTCCATGCGATTGGAAGGGGCCATTCCTGATCGTCGCTCCAGCAGGATCTCTCGAGGCCGTACACACCCGCTGCATCAGGTTGGCGTTTCCTCCGAGAGGGGGGGGAGAAGAGCGAGGAGGAGGAGAGCGGGTAGGAGGAGAGCGAGGAGGCGGAGGAGGGGGGCGCGGACGAAGGGGGGAGGGCGAGATGGAGAGGGAGGAGGAGGACGACGACGACAACGACGAGGAGGATGACCTCGCTGGGATGGGAAAGGGGGGGACGAGGAGGAGGAGGAGGAGAAGGAGGAGAAGGACGAAGAGGATAACAGTTATTTGTGTCATCTTTTATTTTAACTTCTAGAGGACCTCATTGGGATGGGAAAGGGGAGGAGGAGGAGGAGGAGGAGAAGGAGGAGGAGGAGGAGAATGAGAAGGAAGAGGGGGAGAAGGAGGAGGCGGAGGAGGACGACGCTGATGAAGGGGGAGAGGGCGAGGTGGAGAGGGAGCAGGGCGAGGAGAAGGAGGAGGAGGAGGAAGACAACGAAGAGGAGGACCTCGTTGGGATGGGAAAGGGGAAGGGGAGGAAGAGGAGGAGGAGGAGGAGGAGGAGGAGGAGGAAGCGGAGGAGGAGGAGGAGGAGGAGGAGCATCAATCCATAAGGAAAACGACACTCAGGAACAGCAGCGGCATTAGGATGACAGCCATGGGACAGCCTTGGGACGCCCACGAGACATGCAGTTGGCAACCTTTGGCCACTGGCGGACACGCTACATCACGCCAAGAGACTCTTAGCCGATGCAGACCTAGCTTTGGAATGATCATCTTATCAAGCTGCCTGCAGCAAGCCCCGCCACCGTATCATTCCAACAGACTCGGAAGCAGTTGTTCGCATCCGTGAGGACGATGATGATAACGATGACGATGAAATGGTTGAGAGGACAAGGATGGGATGAGCCGGATTACTGTTTACGGTGGTAATGAAAACGATGATGATGATGATGATGGTGATGATGATGATGATGATGACGATGATGATGATGATGATGATGATGATGGTGATGATGATGATGATGATGATGATGATGACGATGCTGATGCTGCTGATGATGATGATGATGCTGCTGATGATGATGATGATGATGGTGATAACGAGGATGATGAGGCCGAGGTCGAGGGCGATGATGGTGGTTACGATCATGATGAAGCTGCTAATAGTCATGACGATGTTACTGCTGCTGATGATGATGATGATGTTGCTGCTGATGATGATGATGATGATGATGGCGGTGGCGATGATGACGATGATGATGATGATGATGATGATGATGATGATGATGATGATGATGATGATGATGATGATGATGATGATGATGCTGATGATGATGATGATGATGATGATGATGATGATGATGATGATGATGATGATGATGATGATGATGATGATGATGATGCAGATGATGATGATGATGTGAGGAGAGGAGGAGGAGGAGGAGGAGGAGGAGGAGGAGAGGAGGAGGAGGAGGAGGAGGGGGGGAGGAGGAGGAGGAGGAGGGGAGGGAGGAGGAGAGAGGAGGAGGAGGAGGAGAGAGGGAGGAGGAGAGGAGGAGGAGGAGGAGGAGGAGGGGAGGAGGAGGAGGAGGAGGAGGGTGATGATGACGAGGTGGAGGAGGAGGAGGAGCAGAAGGAGGAGAAGGGCGAAGAGGATAACAGCTACTTGTGACGCCTTTCATCTTCACTTCCAGAGGAGCTCTCGTGGACCTCATGTAAGCCCGCCTTGGGGCTAGCCTGGACTCCTGCGAGGCAGTCTTGGGGTTCACTTGGGACCCTCTTGGTCCGAGTTGGGGCCCTCCTAGGCTGTCTTGGGGCTCTCTTGGGCCGTCTGGGGCCCTCTTGGCCGTATGGAGGCTGTCTCAGGGCCGTCGTGGGGCCAGATTGGCGCCCTCTTCGTCTCCCCCAGCAGATGAGGGCAGGCGCGAGAATGAGGAGGCGCAGAAGCGCCCCGAGAGGAGAGGGTGAACAACGACGAGGACGAGGACGAGGACGAGGACGAGGAGGGCAAAAACGACCACGAGGACGAGGAGGCGACCGCGGCGAAGACGAGCACGACCCAGACATGCGATGGTGCATTTTTTCAGCACCCTTTCCCAGAAGTCTCGACCCTTTCCCCCGGGCAGTTTTTTGTACCCCAGGCTGTTGTTTGACGGCCCCGCGGCCCGGAGGTCAAAAACTTGCGAAAGCACCCCGTCGTGACTTCTTCGCGATGCGAGCATGTCTGGTCTGGGGAGGGCGGCGAGGGCGAGTCTCGGCCAGCACCGCAGGACGCCCCGGCAGCGGCCGCCGCGCCGACCGAGGCCGCGCCCGAGGCCCGCGTTCCGGCCCACCCGCCTGGCGTGGCTTGCCCTCCTGCTGCGCGGGCAGAACGGGGCGAGGGCGGGCGAGGATCAGAGAAGGGCCAGTAGAGGCACCGGGAGTCCATGCGATTGGAAGGGGCCACCCCTGATCGTCGTTCCAGCAGGATCTCCCGAGGCCGTGCACACCCCCTGCATCAGACTGGCGTTTCCTCCGAGAGGGGGGGGGAGGAGGAGGAGAGCGGGTAGGAGGAGAGCGAGGAGGCGGAGGAGGAGGGCGCAAGGGGGAGAGGGCGAGGTAGAGAGGAGAGGGAGCAGGGCGAGGAGGAGGAGGAGGAAGATGAGGAGGAGGAGGAGGAGGAGGAGGAGGAGGAGGAGGAGGAGAAGGGGGCGGAGGAGCAGGAGGAGGAGGAGGAGGAGGAGGAGGAGGAAGAGGAGGAGGAGGAGAGAGGAGGAGGAGAAGGGGGAGGAGGAGGAGCAGGAGGAGGAGGAGGAGGAGGAGGAGGAGGAGGAGGAGGAAGAGGATGAGGAGGGGGAGGAGGAGGAGGAGGAGGAGGAGGAAGAGGATGAGGAGGGGGAGGAGGAGGAGGAGGAGGAGGAGGAGGAGGCGGAGGAGGAGCATCAAGCCATAAGCATAGCGACAATTAGGAGCAGCAGCGGCTTTAGGATGACAGCTATGGGACAGCCTTGGGACGCCCACGGTACATGCATTTGGCAACCTTTGGCCACTGATGGACACGCTACACCACGCCACGAGACTCATGGCCGATGCACACTTGGCTACGGAATGATTATCCTATTTATCCAGCTGCCTGCATTTAGTGCGCTACCGTGCCAGTCCAGCAGGCTCGGTGGCAGCTGTTCGAATGAGGACGATGATGGTAGCGATGACGATGAGATGGTGAACAGAATAAGGAGAGGATGAATAGGATTATCGTTGACCATGGGGATAAACAGAAACGATGATGATGGTGATAACGAGGATGATGAGGTCGAGGTCGAGGACGAGGATTGTGGTGACGATCGTGATGACGATTCTGCTGCTGACGATGATAGTGATGGTGATGATGGTGGTGGTGATGAGGATGAGGATGAGGATGAGGATGAGGAGGTGGATGAGTATGCGGGAGATGATGGGGTAGTGGAGTAGGAGGAGCAGGAGGAGGAGGAGGAGGAGGAGGAGGAGGAGGAGGAAGGACGACGAGGGTAGCAATCACTTGTGACACGTTTCATCTTCACTTCTCGAGGAGCTCTCGTGGACCTCAATTGGGCCGTCTTGGGGCACTCGAGGGGCCGTCGCGGGGCCAGCTTGGCGCCCTCTTTGGCCATCGAGGGGCCCTCTGGGGCCGTATTGGCTTCTTCCAGATGCCCTCTACAGCCAGCGTGGGGCCTTGGAAGCCTCTTGGGCCATCTTGGGGCTCTCAATGGGGGCACATTCAGGCCATCTTGGAGGCCTAGGAGCTGACGGACGCCCGAGAATGCGACAATTATTCAACAATCAATGGGAACCCCATCATGTGGGCCACACCTGGCCACGGAATGATCCTCTTATCTTGCCCGAGCGCTCAGCTGAGCCTCGCCCGCTGGCGCGTCAGGCACGGCACGAGCCGAAACCGAGAATCGGTTTCCTGGCAGGGGGCACTGCATGCTACATCCTCACCGTCTTATCCGTGTCTTGGCAGTGGCACCTTCACCGTAAAACGCCACCTACCATCTCAATGGTTCTGGTTCATTGCTTTCCGCATCAAGCACGCTCACAAGTGTGAGAATGAGTTGCGCAAGCAAGTTTCTGAACCGGTAGTGCGCACACCGGGTAGAACATTTAACACCCCGCAGTTGTTCGGGGGCGGCAAAGAGGGGGGTGATGACTAGGGGAGGGGGGATATCATGGCGGGGGCCATGATGTTTCCTCAGATTTTATGGCGCCTCTTCTTCTTTCATTACGTCCCTAGCCCCCCCGCTGGGCCGCGCACATGCCGCCGGTCATGATTTGTACCCCCCCCTCTTGGACACCCCGACACCCCCCTCTTGGCCGCTCCCGAGTTGCGGATAACAGTGAGGAGGCGGGCGCGGGGTGGGTCGCGGGTGGGTCGCAGGCGGGTCGCGGGTGGATCGCAGGGTTGGTCGTGGGTGGAGTGCGGGTGGGTCGCGGGTGGGTCGCGGGTGTGTCGCGGGTGGGTCGCGGGTGGGTCGCGGGAGGGTCGCGGGTGGGTCGCGGGTGGGTCGCGGGAGGGTCGCGGGCGGGTCACGGGCGGGTCGCGGGTTGGGTCGCAAGTGGGACGACGACAACAACAACAAACAACAACAAGCATTTGAAGATTGTTCGCTCTTGTCTCCCCGCGTGCCACTCAACATGTATCTCCCAAGCCCTCGATATCCGCCCTCTTCGTCTTCGATCATGCTCCCTCGGGGCAAACCTCCCTACTACATGCTACGTGTAACCGGCGCAGCCCCTGAAACAGGGGAAGCTCTACAACAGGGGAAGAAAGGACGGATGGAAGGGGGAGGAAAAGGGATGGAGCACGAGAGAGATTAGCAAGAGGGGGGGAGGATCAGAAAAGACGTGGCAGAACCAGACGGGCTGATCGGGCGCGTAGACCCTAAAAGGTGGGTCGGGACGGCGGGACCAGGCGGCCAGTTCGAGAACGGGCTGCTGAAACGCGCGTCCCGCATGAGTCGCGAGGGGGTCTCGCGCGATAGCGCGATTCCCAAGTAAATCGTGAGAGCAGCCTGAGCGAGAGCGCGATTCCCGAGCGTCGAGGGCGCGACGTCTGAACGAAATGTTAGGAAGTTCCACGCGAGAGCGCGATTCCTGCATACGTTGTGAGGAAGTTCCGCTCGAGCGCGATTTTGAAATACACTGTGAGGGAGTGTCCAGCGGGAGCTGTTGTTGTTGTAGTGCGGGGGCCAGGGGCTCAATCTGAGGGGAGGAAGGTTTTTCTTCGTAGGACAATTTGTGTGAACCCTGGGAGGAACACTGCATTTGAAAAGCACAAGGTGTTCCAGAGGGGCGAGATCAACAATAGTTGTTTCTTCCTGTTTTTGAAATGAGCATTCAACGCAACAGCACTCTTCACCGCGGAACCCCGCTTCGGCCACGCACCCAAAGACAGTGAATGACCTTTCGCCCCCCTCACTCTGCTGCAGAAGCTGTGTGCCAGCGTTGACTCTTCTAGGGTTTTGTGGAACGCGCATACGGTAACGCATAACTCAGGACAGCATGACTCACTCCTGCCCCAAGCCAGGACCTGCTGGATCACCAGGTCGGGAGTGGGTGTCCTAGCTGGGGGTGGGGACGCGTTGTGCTGTTCTCAATCGCATGTGGATGCATCGGCCCAATGCAGTGTATCGGAATTTGCATCACGACGCTCGCTCGTGGACGCCACCGGAAGCAAAACGAGGCGGACGACGGCGGAAGGCCGTCGGAAGGCCAGCGGAAGGCAGCGAAAGTCAAGGACGCCCCGTCCGAGCTTCCCTACGCCCGCGGAAGCCTAGCAAAGCAGCCTTCTGCCGTGGGCCGGGCGGGGTCCCGCCTCACTTACTCCCCTTCTATCTTACACTTCGGCCCAGCCAGACTAACATCCCACCCGTCAAAAATGGGTTGAACAACTATCCCGGGTCGTTCACAGATCCCGCCATGCTGGGATCGGCTCGAAGTAAAATGGGGCCCCGAAGTTGCAGCATTCTTGCCATGTCAGGGTCGTCTTCAGGTCATCTTGAGATCATATCTCGGTTTTGCTTGGATCGCGCAGCCGTCGCGTGTTCATTCTGGGGCCACCCTGGGCGCGCGTGGATCCATTTCGGCGTCACTCGTGGCTCATGTGTTTGGTCATCTTCGAGTTGGCCTGGGGCGGGTCTAGAATCCATGGCAGGGTTGTAGTGGGGTAGTTCCATCCCAGGGTCGTCTGGACGTGATCGTCTGTGGCCTCAGGCTCTCTTGGAACCAGTTTGGGGCCATGGGGACGTCTCGGGATCTCGCGCGCGCGAGCGCTGAGCACGCACGCGCGACAACTCATCTCGCCGATGTGTGTACATACAGATATTTCTTGTTGCGAGTTTACAAGGAAATTGTTGTTCGAGCCATGTCGTCGGGTAAGTTGTTCGGCTCCGCATTTGCGCGTCCTGCCTGTAGTTACCTGTCTGCACTACGTAGTTTGTTGAACTGAGGTCCGACCGTACCAACCTGACCAGACATTAGCATACTCTACTGTAGCATTTGATGTCCGCTCCGCCTCACTTCAGGGCACTCTCCTCCAACCTGCTCAGATCCACCACTGATGCTTTCTAGTTGTACTTTTACGCATGCTTCTGCTACGACGCCCCCCCGTTTAGTGTGCATCCGGGCCCCTGCCTCATGCGCGCTCCTGCCTAAACCGTTCAGGTGCCCCTTTTTCTGGCTGCATTAATGTGATCGACTCCCTCTCTGCAGGACAAACTTTATCGGGCAGATCCTGGTACGGAGCGTTCTGGCACAGCCGCGGCGCCCGCCACACCCTCCACAACTGCCAGACCTCAAAGATCCCCGACTCGTCCCTGCCCGATTTTGCCCAGGTCCCGGCTTCGGCTTGCGGGGCGCTCTTGGACGTCTGGGCGGCTGGCGTGTCTTGGGCGTCGGGCAGTGGCGGGGCGATGAATTGCGGAGGCAGCGGGTGCTGCAGAAAAGGGCCCTTCAGGGCCCCGGGGGGGGGGGGGGGGCCTTAGGGCACCAAGAGGGGCCCTTCGGGCCCAAAAGGGAGCCCCCAGGGCCCGAGCAGTTCCCCCTCCCCCCAGCATTCGCCCCCCATTGGGCGACGCCCAAGAGACGTTTCCAGATTGACCCAGTGGTTGTCCGACGTCCTGGCGGCCAGCGTGTCTTGGGCGGTCGGCCCCGTCCGGGCGGCCTAGGCGGCCGCCGGCGAGGAGGTCGCCAAGGAGGGCGATGGCGCGGGCGGCAGCGCCGCAGGCACCGGCAGGACCGCAGGGAGGAGGGGGGGAGATCGGCAGAGAGAGGCGCGAGGAGACGAGAGAGAGAGAGAGAGAAAGAGGAGTGAAGCCAGGGGAGAGAGGGGGGGGAGGAATCTTGGGGGCGGCGGGCTCCTCTCTCCTCCTCCTCTTCCTTTTCCTCCTCCCTCCTCCCTCCCTCCCTCCTCCCCTCCCTCCCTCCTCCTCCTCCTCCTCCTCATCCTCCTCCTCCTCCTCCTCCTCCTCCTCCTCCTCCTCCTTCTTTCTCCTCCTCTTCCTTCTTTCCCCTCCTCCTTCTCATCCTCCTCCTCCTCCTCCTCCTTCTTTCTCCTCCTCCTCCTGCCCCTCCCTCTTTCTCCTTCTCTCTCCTCCCCCTCCCCCTCCCTCTGCCGCCGCCGACTTGGAGGCCGAGGCGAGAGGAGGACAATGAGATGAGAGAGGCAGGCTGGAGGGGACGGGCAGGGGCGGCCAAGGCCGCCGTCTCTGTCGCCGCGCCAGCCTGGGCGTCGCTGCCGATGGCTCCCAAGCGGCGCCCAGCCGCGGCCTTGAGGCACCGGCTCCCGACCACGGCGTCAGCCGTGGCGTCCGCAGCCAACGAGATGAGATGGGAGATAGGGACGGGGGGGGAGGGGAGGCAGGTGGAGAGGAGAGGAGCGAGGAGAGGACAGAGAGAGGGGGACCGTTTACAGGAGCCGGAGGATTTGAGGAGGAAAGGCTCCGAGGCAGATAGCGGAGGAAGGGGATGAGGATGATGATGAGGAGGAGGAGGAGGAGGAGGAGGGCGATACTGGAGGATAATATTGGCGACGCAGCCACGCACGAGCCCATGTTAGATGCGTCTGTCGAATCGTAGCTGCGGCAAGCGATGCCGAGCTACGATTGGCTAGCACAACAGGCGAGGGACACTGCTAGGAGGAGGAAGAGGAGGAAGAGGAGGAAGAGGAGGAGGAGGAGGTCGAGAAGGGTAATGCGGAGGAGGAGGAGAAGGAGGAGGAGGAGGAGGAGGATTCGCTGAGAACTCACTTGCTGTCGGTTAGTCGAGGCGGTCGAGGGTGCGGCGACGTAACCCTAGGAGGCACCCTTCATCCCAGGCCTGTCCTGGGCAATCGAGGGCCTCGAATAATCTGATTCGTGGTGGGCGGCCCACCTTGCCACCAACGTTTCAAACGACGGCCAGCTAGGACCCTAGGATTACCCCCCTGGCAGCTGGAAAGCATACCTCTCCATCGGTCCCCGGCGTGCGTGGCACACCTCCGACAGAGAGCTACTCTTGGGCAGGCACACCATCTGGTGGCCTTCGGCACGGGCCCTCTGGATCCGATCTCCGAGCTCCGCGGGGGGCGCGGGGGGGGGGGGACCACGGGGCCAGGTGGGGGCCGTGGAGGGCCCGCAGGGTCTTCCACTCCCCCACCAGGCGTCGGGGGGGGTGGGGGCGGCTCAGAGGTGTCCTCGAGGCCGTGGCCGAGGACCCCGACGTGCGCGGCAAATTCCAGGATATCCGGAATCAACCTGTACCCCTGAATGGAAGTGGCCCTATGCCAGGCCTCATGCTCATTCATCAGGGCCCCGCGCTTCGCGTGGGTGTCCGTTAGATTGTTGCCAAGGAAACGCTGGGGCCCTATCTGAGCCCTTTGGGCCCTGGTGGCGTGTGCTTTGACTTTGTGCAGTGTGATTCCTAGCGGCCCTATCCCTCCGCTTTCTGCTAAAGCCTCCAACAGTGCAGCCAAATTTCTTTGTGGGCTGTGTCTGCGCGCTCGGCCCAGGCGGGCCCTCTCTCGAAGCCGTCGATCACGGCCTTGCAGTCCGAATCGATCCTGACTGGCGGGCAGGCCCGCTCGAGGACCTCGGCGATCGCCATCAGCTCGCTCTTGTAGATGGACTGGTCGCTGCCCTCGAGTGGGCCATACATAGCGTACTGCATCTCGTGCTGCTCGTCCAGTTGGACGAAGGCCCAGCCTCCTCGTCGAAGGGCTGGGAACTCGCCGTGCAGGAGGCTCCCGTCGGTGTAGACGTCCCCGTGCACGAACCCGATGAAGTCGCCCTCCACGGCGCCGATGTCCCTGGAGGGCAGGTCCCGCAGCTTGAACTCCTCCGCGGGGTCGGGCGCCAGGCCCCGTCCCCAGAGCGCCTCTGATGCAGCACGCTGCGCCTCCGACGCTCCAGGCCACCTCGCAGCCCCGCGGTGGCGTATGTGATGCCCTCCGACAGCTCATATGTGTTCAGCTCTGGCCGCGCACACGAAGGTCCTGTGGCGGTCCGTAACTGCTGCATCATGGCACGCCTTGCAGATGTTGTCCTGCGCGGCGCCCTTGTCGTATAGCCGCTGCTGCGGCCATGTGCCTCCGCTCCAGAGGCTGCGCACTCTCGTCTGATGCTCCAGCGTCCAGCGTCCAGTCCGCTGTCGCTTGAGCAGCGCTCGCACGGGCTCGACGAACAGGCTGGTGATGCGGTGCGTCTCCCCGTGCTTGGAGAGCCACTCCTGCTCGAGGCTGTCCTCCGTGGCCCTGCGGATGCGCTGCTTCAGTTCCCTGATCGGGAGTGTCATGAGGTCCAGGACCTCCTCGCCTATGGTGAGGTTGTGGGCTGCCTGCGTCTGCCAGCCCAGCCTCTTCGTCGTCGCCACGAAAGCTCCCGCTGGCCCTCGCACCTGCAGCCATGGGGTCTTGGCACGAGCCACCCGGTATACCCACTCCTTCCAGGCACCCTGGAGCTGGCGTTGCAGGTCTGGCGGGCCGTCGGCCTCCTGCCACGCCATGGTCCAGTTGACCAGCGGCTCCGTGCTGGCGCGGATGACTGGGTCGGCGTCCTCGGCTAGGAGCACCAGCGGCGTTGACCTGCCCATGGTGCTGCCCCTGAAGGGAGGTCGCCACGCTCTGCCGTAGGTGCGCCAGCGCGGAGCCCGCGCTGCCCATGGCCTGCACCCCTCACATGGCAGACGGCACCTTGCCCTGCCGGACGGTCGCCTGCGCGGGGCCACCCGCGCGTCGTGTGCGCGCGATGCGGTCTCGCCGCGCGGCATACTTGCTCGCCCTCTTGCTGAAGGCGCTGGCTCCTCGTCTCCTGCCCGCTGCTGCGGCGACGCCCAGGTGGTCGGCGCGTCGGACCATCCTGACGCCCAGCGGTCTCGCTCGCTTGGCGAGGCCGTCCTGCAGCGCGGTGGTCGGGGCCATGGTGTCTGTCTTGCCCTCCGCGCCTCTGGAGACCTTCATGTCCAGCCGCTCGAACATGTCGATGAGCCGCTGCACGACCTGCGCATGCCAGCGCTGTACGAACATCCGCGATCCCCTCGCGGCGGCCGCGAGGTCGCCGAAGAAGAGGCACAGCGATGCCCATGGGCAGTCCGCGGCCTCCGGGGGCCTTCGCCGGAGACCTCTGCGGACCCAGCCAGCGCAAGGGGCGCCCACGAGGCGAAAACTCGGCGGACCCCGCCAGCACACGGGGCGCCCACGAGGTGCCGAGGGGCGCCCACCAGGAGAAACCTCGGCGGACCAAGAGGTCGCACGGGGTGCCCAAACCTCGGCGGACCAAGCCATCGCACTGGGCGCCCACGAGACGCCACGGGCGCCCCCCAGGCGAAACCTCGGCGGACCCGGCCAGCGCACGGGACGCCCTCGGGGCGCCCAAAGGCGCCCACCAGGCGAAACCTCGGCGGACCCAGCCAGCGCACGCGGCACCCACGAGGCGCCCACGGGCGCCGACCAGGCGAAACCTCGGCGGACCCAACCGGTTGCTCATCAAGGACACCCAAAGTGCAAACACCGTTTGGGGAAATGCGGCCACGGCGCGCCCGCCTCCAGCGCGTGGAGGGCGCCAGCGATCCTCGCAGCTCCGTGGACTCCGCCCTCGCCCCGCAGGCGCGGGTGCCATCCCGGCTCGCCGAGTCCCGTCTTGTGCCCGAATCGGCCGCACGCCTCCAGCACCTGCTTCGGGATGATGGGCTGCGGCCTGTACTCCGCCCACTCGAGGGCGGCGGGTGGCTGCGGCCGCGGGGCTCGGAGATCCAGGGGGTCGCCCCAGATGCTCTCCCAGCCCTGCAGCGCTGCCTCCGCGGCCTTCTGCGGGTTCGCCAGCACGTGGATATCCTCGCTGTCGTCGGCCTCCTTGCCCGTCTGCGGCTGCCACGGAACGGGAGCCTTGGTCCACTTGTATAATGCGCCCGCTCCTTGCGCTCCGTGCTTGGCCACCCACTGTCTCCACTGCGCTGCTGCTGCACGGTGGACCATCTTCCAGTGGCGCCTGCTGGCGAGGTCCAGCAGGGTGGCGATGTAGCCCAGGTAGTACTGGGCGCCCTCGTCTATGTTGCTGAGGCGCATGTCCTTCAGCGCGCGCACGGTGAGCGGCCAGCTGATCGTGTCCCATGCGATGTGAGCCTCCTGGGCCTCCGTGTCCCTCAGCTCTTCTCCTTCCAGCTCGCCGCCTTCTGGAGTGTCGTTCCCCTCTGCTGTCTGTCCAGGCGCCTTCGCCGCGAGCAGCGGGAGGACGATGTCTTGGCTGAGGCCGTCTGCGATGCGCTGCCCTCGCCTTCAGGTGCCGTCATCTCCTCTCTGCCGCCATGCTCGGGCCAGCGCCTGCAGCCGCCTGAGCCGCCGCGCCAGCCACTCGGCGCCCTCGGCCCACTGCTGCTGCTGCTCCGCGGCCGCTGCGCACGGCTTGGGCTGGCGCTGCTGCCACTTGTAGTTCGCCCTCTCGAAGTGGCCCTGTCGCTTGCTGAGGCCCTCGCCCTCGAAGCCGTGGTACCTGTTCACGTGCTCCTCGTAGGCGCTCCCCAGCTCGTTCCAGTGCCAGTCGATGTGGTCCTGTGTGTACTCCCTGTTGCTTGCTAGCGGCCTTGGCCAGGTCACTGGCTGTGTCGGGCATCCCGTCGGCCGCGTCATTGGCCAGGGCGTCCGCTTGCACAGCACGTAGATCTTGTTGGTGTCGTGGTGGCGCACGGGCAGCGCCAGCTTCACTGGCAGGTGCGGCTCCGTGTTGTAGCCTTCCAACACCTGTACCTCGAGCTTCTCCGACGCCAGGCCCCGCGAGACGATGAAGTAGTAGTAGTCCCGCGTGCTCCTCTCGCCGTCTGGCCTCATGCAGGTACCCATGTTCCCGTCGCGCGCGATGACCCCGTTCATCCTGCCGACGATGTCCGAGTGCTCCAGCACCTCGGGGTCCATGTTGAAGTCGCCCTCGAGCAGCCACGCCTGCAGGAGTGCGTCCACGGTGGAGCCCCACGTCGCCAGGAGGCGCTGGCGCCGCGGCGCGGTGCCCCCGCGGTTCCACACGGTAGGCGGCCCCGCAGGCGAGGCCCGTCCTGCTGCGTGCATCAGCCCAGATGCCACCGCGAGTCTGCCCTTGGACTCGCGCGGGCTGGTGTCCCACTGGTTGACCCCCTTGCGCACGAAGTCCATGCCCCTGCCTCGTGCCGTCGCAAGCAGAACTCCAGCGCCGAGGCCCGGAACGGTCTTCGCGCTGCTCACGACTCCTATCTGTATCCCCTCCCTGCTTGCGCAGCCGCGTCTGGAGCAGCTCCAGCCGCGTGCCGCCGGCCTGCAGCTCTTGTGCCAGGATGATGGCGCCCGTGTCCTCGCGCCTGCCCTGCATCATGGCGCGCTCCAGCGAGCCCACCGTGTTGGCGTCGATCGTGTACACAGCGAGGCTCGCCTTGGGCCCTCAGCGGCGGGTGCCGCCGCTACCCGCGCGTGGGTAGCCACTGCTGCTTGCGGATGGTGATCGCAGAAGACCGGATTCGGCACCGTCGCAACATTTCCCTTCATGGCGATCGTGAGCCACCTCGAGGCAAGAAAGGAGGGAGGATGCAGGAGGGAAGGCGGACAATCATCGAGCCCGAGTGAGACCTGGCAGGATTGTTGGGTTAGCATGCCTGGGTCAAGAGCGTTGCTGCTGCCTGGCACTTTTTGATCCATGCGGTGGCCCGTCAGCGTGGGGTTCGCGCACATGTCCTCACCCCGACGTACCCCCGGCTGCCGGTCAGGAGGCGGCAGCTGCAGCTGCGCACCAGGCCCATCCGGAAGCCCGCTGCGGCCGCGCCGCTGGAGGAGGTGGCCGCCGGCGAGGAGGTCGCCGAAGACGGCGAGGGCGCGGGCGGCAGCGCCGCCGCCAAGGGCAGGACCGCGGTCGCGCCACTGGAGGAGGCGGCCGCCGGCGGGGAGGTCGCCGAAGACGGCGAGGGCGCGGGCGGCGACGCCGCCGCCAAGGGCAGGACCGCGGGGACGGGGGGAGAGGGGAGATAGGTAGTGAGAGGACCTCTTGGAGGAGGCCTCTTGGGCCGTCTTGGAGGCCTCTGGGGGGCATCTTGGGCCGTCTTGGAGGCCGTCTTGGACTCTCTTGGGCCGTCTTGGAGGCCGTCTAGGACCATCTTGGGCGAACTTGGAAGCCATCTTGGACCATCTTGGAGGCCATCTTGGACCAACGTGGCCATCTTGGCGCCATCCTGAGCCATCTTGGAGGATTTTTTCCGGATTGAGCAACCTTCCCGGGACCCCGGCGGGACGCGCCGGAGGCCCAGGGAGAGTTCTCTGGGAAAAAGAACCAAAACCAAAACCGATAGGGTCTAGCACGCCGGGCACCCCTGTGCCAAGCCAACAGGGGGCGGCGGATCCCAGTGGCCTTCGGCCTATCCCGCCACCGTGCCTGGGTTGTGGGTCTGAGGTCTCTTGTATATGTGTTGGGGTGTCGTGGGGAGCCTCTCGGGGGCCTCTTGGAGGCGGTTTCGGCGCCTCTTGGGGGCCTCTTGGGGTCTCGTGGGGTATTTTTTTGGGTCTCTTTGAAACCTCTAAGGCGAGTCTTGGGCGCCTTTTGGGGCCTCTTAAGGGCTTCGCGGGGCAGAAATATCGAATCGAATGTTCGGTTCGTGGTCACCTGCTTGGGCAACTCTTCGGGGTGTCCTGGGGTCCTCTTGGGCCGTCTTGAGCGCTTCTTGGAGCCCTCTTGGGCCGTCTTGGGGCCCTCGTGGAGGCGTCTTGGACTGTCTTGGCGCGGTCTCGGGAGCTTCTTGAGCAGTCTTGGAGCGTCAGAAAGCCCAAGAGTAGGCCAACATCCATCAAAAACCGTCGTCGTAAATCTACGAGCTGGGCCTCTTGGGGCTCTCTCGGGAGGCCTCTTGGAGCGCTCTGGGGGCCTCTTTGGGCCCTCTTGGGCCGTCTTGGAAGCATCTTCGGGCGCCTTGGAGCACTCTTGGCCTCGGCAATGCGAATACGGCGTCAACTGCGAAGGTTTACCGCTTCGGGGACGCGAATATCGCGTAACTAACGCTGGTTGTTTGCCTCGGGGGCGCAAGAAACGCGTACATTATACAACGGTTTATGGCCTCGGGGACGCGAATATTGCATAAATTGCAAAGGATGATGGCCTTTGCGGAATTCAGAGAACGCGATCAGGGCGTGGTAACTGGCCGGTTTGGGGGGCTCCGCCTTCGCGCGGACTTCAACAATTTACAGCAGGAAGCAAAAAGCAGGACTGTAACATTGAAGACTTGAACTGCAACTGGCGCAGGGAGCAGCACACTTCGGCCTACAGCCTGGTGGCCCCACAAGGGTGCCGGCGGATTTTTGCACAGCCAAGGCCCGCATGGGAAATGGGCTGCCGCAGAACGCTGGATCCAGACCGCACCGCTAGTTAAGCGGCCACCCCACTTGCGCCTGGCCGTGGTGCTCCTCCACTTCTTCCTCTTCCCCCTCGTCTTCGCCTGCGAGGGTCGGGCCTGCCTCTCTTTTCCCTCGGGTGGGAGGGGGGAGAAGTTGATGAGGAGCAGGAGGAGGAGGAGGAGGAGGAGGAGGAGGAGGAGGAGGAGGAGGAGGAGGGGGAGGACCAGGAGGAGGAGGATAACAACGAGGGAGGACGAGGGCGGACGAGGAGATGGCGGAGGATGGTCGGGAGGAAGAGCGAGGAGACGGAGGGAGGAGTCCTCCAATACCCACTCGGCCACATATGAACGGAACGTGTGGATTGAAGAAGTGATTGCCTGGGCCTCGACTGTGCATCTGGTTTCCCTGCTGCATAATGCATTGGACGTGGGGCAGACGCTGCGGTCTTGGCTGGCGCTCGCCCAGCCGCACTCTTGGGGGAAGGGGACGCACGGTAGGAGGTGAAGGAGGAGAAGGGCAAAATCTTTGGGCAGCCTGGCGCGGGGGGTCAGATGAGAAGCGCAGATCGTTGCCAACGAGAACCCATCGGCGGGGGCCGACCCTTGGCGGTGGCACGTCCGAGCGTCATCCAGTACCGGGCGGCGTTCAGGCGTGCCACCGTCCAGGGGTCGCCCCCCGCCTCCTTGGTGGGTTCTTGGTAACGGCGAGTTCTGTTTCTCCTCTGTAGTGCTACGCGACGTTCCGTGCAACATTCCTCACGGGTCCTTTTCGAAGCGCCAGCGTACTCAGCACGTCCCTCGCCCACAGTTGGGCCGCCCTCCGGTTTCTAGCGGGACTTTGACAAGTGCGTATATTTGTATATGTCGATCGAGGGGCACCTCAGTAAACCCACATTGGTTGGAATGTCTTCTCAAACCCTCTGACTCCAAAGGATGTCATTTCGAGCGTGTGTTATGTGCTGATCTATTCGAGCTGACATGAATTGCGCTAAGTCAAGCTGAGGCACTTGCCAAATCTTGCGAGCAACGCTGCAGAGCACGTTGTTTCAATCAATCCTCATCGACGTGCAGACGCACTAGAAGCTGGCACGCCGCGTGACGACCTAAAATGCGATATGCAACATGTTAGATGCGTCTGTTGAATCGTAGCTGCGGCAAGCGATGCCGAGCTACGATTGGCTACCACAACAGGCGAGGGACACTGCTAGGAGGAGGAGGAGGAGGAGGAGGAGGAGGAGGAGGAGGAAAAGGAGGAGCAGGAGGTCGAGAAGGGAAAT
>CAUYUJ010002872.1:0-55000 GCA_963575745.1 Prorocentrum cordatum | reverse complement strand
CTTGGGGCCTCTTGGGGCTCTCTGGGGGTTTGTTGGGGGCCTCCAGGGGGCCTCTTAGGGCCTCCTGGGGGCCTCTTGAGCCGAAAGCTCGAAATGTTCATTCGGGTTCCCCTTCTGGGCCTCCTCTTGGGGTTATCCTGGGGCCCCTCTTGGCCCGTCTCGGGGGCCTCTTGGGCGGTCTGGGGGCCCTCTTGGGCCGTCTTGGGGCCGTCTTGGGGGCCTGTTGGGCCGTCCTGGGGCGATCTTGGGGGCCTCTTTAGCCGTCGTGGAGCGTGGGTAAGCCGAAATGGCGTGAACGTGAAAATCCTTCAAAAACCATTGGAAAATCAATGATTTTTGCTTCTCGGGGCTGTCTTGGGGGTGCTCTTGGAGCCCTCTTGGGCCGTCTTGAAGGCGTCTTGGGCCGTCTGGAGGCAATCTTGGGCGTCTTGGAGCGATCTGGAACCGTCTGGAGGCTCTCTTGGACTGCTCGGGGCTCTCTTGGACCGGCTTGGGGCGCCCTTGGGTCGTCCCCGGGCCGTTTGAGACCTTGAGGGTGGGGGGGCTGGCGGCAGAGTGGGGCCCCCTCGGAGGGACTTTCAGGAGGTTTTTGACCAGGCACTGGAGAAGGGGGCCAAAGACTGTGCCAGACACTGTGTCAGAGAGGTCTCGCACGGCCCAACCCGCAGCCTTGGCGCATCTAGGAACATCATGCGGGGGCGGATTGGAATCATCAGCGCACACAGAGACGTTGGCGTTGTCGAAGACGCCTACGGCAAATCACCGCCGCCCCCTGCCTTCTAGAATCGCCCATGTGGCCGAGCGTTGTGGCAAGAGCTCCGCCAAGCTATCGGACCATGTGTTCCCCCAAGCGTTGTGGAACCCCTTCGGAGAACACTTGGGGGAGGATGGCGGGGAAGATCAGGAGGAGGCGGAGGAGGAGGTGGAGGAGGAGGAGGAGGAGGAGGAGGAGCAGAAGGAGGAGGAGGCGGAGGAGGAGGAGGAGGAGGAGGAGGAGGAGGAGGAGGGGGAGGAGGAGGAGGAGGAGGAGGAGGAGGAGGAGGAGGAGGCGGAGGCGGAGGAGGAGGAGGCGGAAAAGGAGGGCGGGGCATCTTGGGAGGCTATGGGGACACTCTTGGGACTTCCTGGGAGCTTCCTGGGAGCTTCTTGGAGGCATCTTGGGGGCCTCCTTGGGCCTCTTGCGGGCCTTTGGGGACTTCTCGGGGGCCCCTTTGGCTGTCTTGGTGAGCTCCTGGCCCGTCTGACGCCGTCGGAAGCCGTCTTGGGGGCCTCTCTGGGCCGACTTGGGGCCCTCTTGGGGTGCTCCAGGGCCGTCTTAGAGGCCATCTTGGGCGTCTTGGAGGCCTCTTGGGCCGTCTTGGGGCCCTATTGGGCCTGTCTTGGGGGCCTCTTGGACCCTTCTGGGGCCATCCTGGGGGCCTCCCTCTTGTGCGATCTTGGGGCGATCTTTGGGGGCTCTTGGGACGTCTCGGGCCGTCGGTAGGCCGAAGAGAAGCAAATTCCTAAATCCTTCAAACACCTAAGCGAAACATCACTGATTTGGGCCTCTACGGGCCTCCCTGGAGGTCCTCTTGGAGGCCTCTTGGGCCACCTTAGGGCCATCTTGGGCCGTCTCGGTGGGCTCCTGGCCTGTCTGACGCCGTCGGAAGCCGCTTGGGGGGCCTCTCTGGGCCGACTTGAGGCCGTCTTGAGGCTTTGGCTGTCTTGGGCGTGTTAGAGGCCTCTTGGGCAGTCTTGGGGCCCTCTTGAGGCCGTCTTGGGGGGCCTCTTGGGCCGTTCTTGGGCCATCTTAGAGGCCTCTTGGGCGATCTTGTGGCGATCTTTGGGAGCTCTTGAGCCGTCTCGGGCCGTCGGTAGGCCGAAAAGAAGCAAATGCCAAACTATTTCCAACACCTTAGACAAAGCAATGATTTGGGCCTCTTCGGGGGCTGTCTTGAGCGCTTCTTGAGTCATCTTGGAGCCCTCTTGCGCCGTCGTGGGGCCCTCGTGGAGGCGTCTTGGACTGTCTTGGGGCGGTCTTGGGAGTTTCTTGAGCCGACTTGGAGCGTCGGAAAGCCCGAGAGAAGGCCAACATCCATCAAAACCCATCGTAAATCTACGAGCTGGGCCTCCTGGGGCTCTCTCGGGAGGCCTCTTGGAGCGCTCTTGGGGCCTCTTTGGCCCTCTTGGGTCGTCTTGGAACCATCTTCGGGCGCCATGGATCACTTTGGCCTCGGCAATGCGAACACGGCGTCATTTGCAACGGTTTACGGCTTCGGGGACGCGAATATCGCGTAAGTTACGCTGGTTGCTTGCCTCGGGGACGCAAGAAACGCGTGTATTTTACAACGGTTTGGGGCCTCGGGGACGCGAAGATGGCGTAAGTTACGAAGAATTATGGCCTCGGGGGCGCGAACCTCACGTATCTGCACATGTCCCACGCCCCCCCGGGAATTCGGAGACAGCGATCCGGGCGTGGTAACCGGCTGGTTTGGGGTTCCCCGCCCTCGCGCGGAGTGTAACAGTTTACAGCAGGAAGCAGAAAGCAGAACTGCAGCGCTGGACGCTTGAGACTGCAACTGGCGCAGGGAGCAGCACACTTCGGCCTACAGCCTGGTTCCCCCACAAGGGGGCCGGTGGATTTCTGCACAGCCAAGGCCCGCATCGGAAATGGGCTGCCGCAGAACGCTGGATCCAGACCACACCGTTAGTCACCACCCACCAAACCAACCCAACGAAACCCGAAGGCCTCAATTTGCCCTCCATTTCCAGTGTGGGGGGGTCGGGGAACATTGACAAAACACATACGGAACCCGTACCCCCCCCCACCCACTCGAAATTCGGGTCTTCGGGTTGGGTTGGGGTGGTCTGCTAGGTAGTCCGTTAGGTAAGCGGTCCTCCCACTTGCGCCTGGCCGTAGTGCTCCTCCGCTTCTTTCTCTTCCCCCCTCTCGTCTTCGCCTGCGAGGGGCGGGCCTGCCTCTCTTTTCCCTCGGGTGGGAGGGGGGAGAAGTTGATGAGAACGAGGGAGAAGGGGGAGGAAAACGAGGGAGGAGGAGGAGGAGGAGGAGGAGGAGAACAAGGGAGGAGGAGGAGGAGGAGGAGGAGGAGGAGGAGGAGGAGGGGGTGAGGAGGAGGAATGTGAGGAGGTGCTCCTCCGCTTCTTCCTCTTCCCCCATCTCGTCTTCCTCCTGCGTCCCCGCTGCGCTGCCGCGCCAGCGGTTCCGACCGCCCTCGCGGGGCGGGCCCGCTCTCTTCCTCCTCGGGGGGGGAGGGGGGAGGAGAGGAGGAGGAGGAGAGGAGGAGGAGGAGGAGGAGAGGAGGAGGAGGAGAGGAGGAGGAGGAGGAGGGGAGGAGGAGGAGGAGGAGGAGGACGAGGGAGGAGGAGGAGGAGGAGGAGGAGGGGGAGGAAGAGGAGGAAGAGGAGCAGGAGGAGGAGGAGGAGGAGGAGGAGGAGGAGGAGGGAGGAGGGAGGAGGACGAGGGAGGAGGAGGAGGAGGAGGACGAGGGAGGAGGAGGAGGAGGAGGAGGAGGAGGAGGAGGGGGGAGGAGGAGGAGGAGGAGTGGAGGAGCGGAGGAGGAGGAAGGAGGAGGGGAGAGAACGAGAGAGGAGGAGGAGGTGGAGGAGGAGGAGGAGGAGGAGGAGGAGGTGGAGGAGGAGGAGGAGGAAGAGGAGGAGGAGGAGGAGGAGGAGGGGGAGGAAGAGGAGGATAACAACGAGGGAGGCCGAGGGCGGACGAGGAGATGGCGGAGGATGCGGGGGAGGAAGAGCGAGGAGACGGAGGGAGGAGTCCTCCAATACCCACTCGGCCATCTGAGAGGAACGTGTGGATTGAAGAAATGATGGCCTGGGCCTCGACGATGCATCGAGCTTCGCTGCTGCATAATTCATTGGACGGGGGGCAGACACTGTGGTCTTGGGTGGCGCTCGCCCAGCCGCACTCTTGGGGGAAGGGGACGCACGGGAGGAGGTGAAGGAGGAGAAGGGACAAATTTTTGGGCAGCCTGGCGCGGGGGGGTCAGATGAGAAGCGCAGATCGTTGCCAACGAGAAGCCATCGGCGGGGGCCGACCCTTGGCGGTGGCACGTCCGAGCGTCATCCAGTACCGGGCGGCGTTCAGGCGTGCCACCGTCCAGGGGTCGCCCCCCGCCTCCCTGATGGGTTCTTGGTAACGGCGGTTTCTGTTTCTCCTCTGTAGTGCTACGCGACGTTCCGTGCAACATTCCTCACGGGTCCTTTTCGAAGCGCCAGCGTACTCTGCACGTCCCTCGCCCACAGTTGGGCCGCCCTCCGGTTTCTAGCGGGACTTTGACAAGTGCATAAATTTGTATATGTCGATCGAGGGGCACCTCAGTAAACCCATACTGGTTGGAATGTCTTCTCCAAACCCTCTGACTCCAAGGGATGTCATTTCGAGCGTGTGTTATGTGCTGATCTATTCGAGCTGACATGAATTGCGCTAAGTCAAGCTGAGGCACTTGCCAAATCTTGCGAGCAACGCTGCAGAGCACGTTGTTTCAATCAATCCTCATCGACGTGCAGACGCACTAGAAGCTGGCACGCCGCGTGACGACCTAAAATGAGATATGCAACATGTTAGATGCGTATGTTGAATCGTAGCTGCGGCAAGCGATGCCGAGCTACGATTGGCTACCACAACAGGCGAGGGACACTGCTAGGAGGAGGAGGAGGAGGAGGAAAAGGAGGAGCAGGAGGTCGAGAAGGGAAATGCGGAGGAGGAGGAGGAGGAGGAGGAGGAGGAGGAGGAGGAGGAGGAGGAGGAGGGGAGGAGGAGGAGGAAGACCAACCATTTGGCACTGTCGTAACACTTCCCTGCATGGCGAGCGTGAGCCACCTCGATGCGAATCTTGCGAGGGAGGGCGACGTCCAACAACAAATGAGGGAGGATTCAGGAGGGAAGGCGGACAACCATCGAGCCCGAGTGAGGTCTGACAATACTGTTAGGTTAGCATGCCTGGATCAAGAGCGTCGCTGCTGCCTGGCACTTTTGGATACATGCGGTGGCCGTCAGCATGGGTCGGACGTGTGACTCACATTCGCGCATATCTCTGGCGTACCCCCAGCTGCCGGTCAGGAGGCGGCAGCTGCAGCTGCGCACCAAGCCCATCCGGAAGCCCGCTGCGGCCGCGCCGCTGGAGGAGGTGGCCGCCGGCGAGGAGGTCGCCGAAGACGGCGAGGGCGCGGGCGGCAGCGCCGCCGCCAAGGGCAGGACCGCGGTCGCGCCACTGGAGGAGGCGGCCGCCGGCGGGGAGGTCGCCGAAGACGACGAGGGCGCGGGCGGCAACGCCGCCGCCAAGGGCAGGACCGCGGGGACGAGGGGGGAGGGGAGATAGGTAGTGAGAGGAGTGAGGAGAGCATACATATATGGAGAGAGAGAGAGAGAGCGAGAGAGAGAGAGAGACAGGAGTGGAGAGAGTGGAGAGCGGGGGAACTCTTGAGGAGTGGAGAGTGGGAGAGGGGGAGAGGGGGGACGAGGGGGGAGGGGAGATAGGCAGAGAGAGAAGGGCAGGACCACAGGGACGAGGGGGGAGGGGAGGTAGGTAGTGAGAGGAGTGAGGATAATACATACATATATATATATATATACACAAGTGGCACGTGTGTGCCCAGGCTCATACAAAAAACTGAAAGGGCGTTTGAAGCAGGAAGACACCATGACTGCAGGATCGGAGATGGAGAAGGGGAAGCTGGGGCGGCGCCGCCAGGGCGTGCCTAAGAGAAGGGGAAGAGGCATGAGGTGAACGCAGAAGAATCGAAGATCGAGGTCGCACTCGAGCGCAAGTGGGGTTACCATACCTTGCGATGTGTGTACCAGGGCCCCCCAGGAAACCTCAGGAGGCCCGACTTGGATACCGGAAGAGGCTCCAGGAGGTCCCAGGATTGTGAGTGTTTGTGTGTGATGTGTTCTCTGTGTTATGCGTGTTTTCTGTGCGTGGTAGGTGTTGTGTGTGTGGGTGTTATGTTTGTCTCGCGTGTGATGTGTTGGGTGTGATGTGTGTCTCTGTGTGCGCATGTAGTTCTGAGGCCCCAGGAGGCCCCAGGCGGCCTCAGGAGGCCCCGGAAGACCCCAGGAGGCTCAAGGAGGCCCCAAGAGTCTCCAGGAGGCCGCAGGAGGCCCCAGGAGGTTCCAGGAGACCCCCAGGAGGCTCCGAGGCGGGGTCTGGGGTAAGGTACAGAAAGCCCCAGGAGGCCCCAGGAGGTTCCAGGAGGCTCCCAAGAGGCTCCGAGGCGGGGTCTGGGGTACCAGAAGGTACGTCGAGCTCGATGTTGGGAGGACGTCCTAGGCGAAATCGCCATTCTCTGAGAATCGGGGTCACAATCATTGAAATTACAATGTGTTTTTGAAGGTTTTATGTTAGAATGTTGAAACTCCCAGGTGTCTTTGGACCCTCACGTCACGATCTGCGTGAGGGTGCCACCGATTTTCCGAATTTCGAGGATGTCCCGAGCGAAAAGGCCAGAAACATCGCGGACGCCGCCTTCAATTAATCGGTTCTGAGCTCTACTCCCTCGGAGAGGTGCGTATGATAATATATATATGTATATATATACACATATGTGTATATATATGTATACGGAGAGAGAGAGAGAGAGAGAGAGAGAGAGCGAGAGAGAGAGAGAGAGAAAAAGAAATAACGAAAGAGAGAAAGAGAGAGAGAGATGGACAGGAGTGAAAAGAGGGGAGAGGGGGGGAAGGGAATCTTGAGGGCGGCGGGCTCCTCCCACCTCCTCCTCCTCCTCTTCCTCCTCCTCCTCCTCCTCCTCCTCCTGTCTACTCCTTCCTCCCTCCCCCCCATCCATTCCTCCTTCTCCTCCTTCTCCCTCTCCTCCTTTCTCCTCCTCCTCCTCCTCCTCCTCCTCCTCCTTTCTCCTCCTCCTCTTAGCCGTCATTTTGGGAGGCGCATGACCTAGTTGGCCATCGGCGTCCTGTCGAAATGACCTAGCTGGAGATCGCGCTTCTCCTCCTCAAAACGATGAAGAATCCTTCTCCAACTCCTCCTCTCTCCTCACCTCGTCCTCCTCCTCCTTCCTCCTCCTCATCATCATCATCCATCCATCATCATCATCATCCTCATCATCCTCATCATCATCATCATCATCATCATCATCATTCATAATCATCATCATCATCATCATTATTATCCTCCTCCTCCTCACCCTCCTCGTTCTCCTCCTCTTTCTCCTCTCTCCTCCCCCCTCCTCCCTCTGCCGCCGCCGACTTGGAGGCCGAGGAGAGAGGAGGGTAATGAGATGAGCAGGCGCTCTGTCGTCTACGCTCTGCATCATTCTCCTCATCCTTCTTCTCCTCCTTTTCCTTCTTCTCCACCACCTCCTCCTCCTCCTCCTCCTCCTCCTCCTCCTCCTCCCCTCCTCCTCAATCATCATCATCATCATCATTCATCATCATCATCATCATCATCATCATCATCATCATCATCATCATCATCATCATCATCATCATCATCATATCATCATCTTCATCTGCATCATCATCATCATCGTCATCATCATCATCTTCATTTCATCATCCTCATCCTCATCCTCATCCTCATCCTCATTCATCCTCCTCCTCTCCTCCTCCTCCTCCTCACTCTCCTCCTCCTCCTCCTCCTGCTTCCTCCTCCTCCTCCTCCTCCTCCTCCTCCTCCTCCTCCTCCTCCTCCTCCTCCTGCCCCCAGGACCCGCAGCCGGTGGCCCTCCCCGGTGTCCTGCGCCCTGCCGCCCTCCTCCCCCTCCTCCTCGGTGAGCAGGACGAGGAGGAGGAGGAGGAGGAGGAGGAGGAGGAGGAGGAGGAGGAGGTCGCGCTTCCCCTCCTCCAAACGATACAGAAAAACCAAAGAAAACCTCCGCACCCTCCTCCTCGGTGAGCAGGAGAAGGGGTAGGTCGCGCTGCCTTTTCTCCAAACTAAAGAAACACTTTCCTCGGAACTGGGGCCCCTGGAGGTCCAGGCGGGCTCCCGCGCTGGCTGCCCGCGGCGTGCCCGCGACGCGTCGCGGACGGCAGGTGCGGATGAGGGATCGCTGCGCAGCGGTGCGACGAGAGAAGGTCCGACCCGACCTGCGACCCGGTGCTTGAGCGGCAAGCGAGGGGAAGTGACAAGGAGAGGGCCTCCTCAGAAGGCGGCGGGGCGTCTGACAAGTGTTCTGTGTCTGTGTTTTCGGGGAAGGCTGAGAAGTTTTCTGTGTCTTCGGGGGAGGCTTAGAATCTTATTCAGAAGGCCAGAGGACTTCCGAGCCTTTTGAGGAAGGCCCGCCCCTTCCCCCCCCCACGGGATCGCCGCATCCTCTGCACATGCATCGCTCGGCCACGTCGCAGGGCGCGGTCCTGCGCGGAGCCTCGGGCCCGCTTCCTTGTTCCTCGTTGTCCTCGTCGGCCCCTAATGCTCATCGTACCCGTCCTCCTCCGCCAGCTCCTGTTCGTCCTTCTCGAAGTCGATTCCCGTCCTCGCCCTACTTCTTCATATTATCCGTAAGGGCTTCGCCCTCTGCCGCCGGCCCCCTCTCTATCATAATGGGATATATCGGAGTCGCGTCGGCAGCGCCTTGGCGCATCTAGGAACATCATGCGGGGGCGGATTGGAATCATCAGCGCACATAGAGACGTTGGCGTTATCGAAGACGCGTACGGCGAATCACCGCCGCCCCCTGCCTTCTAGAATCGCCCATGTGGCCGAGCGTTGTGGCAAGAGCTCCGCCAAGCTATCGGACCATGTGTTCCCCCGAGCGTTGTGGAACCCCTTCGGGGAACACTTGGGGGAGGATGGCGGGGAAGATCAGGAGGAGGCAGAGGAGGAGGTGGAGGAGGAGGAGGAGGAGGGGCCCCTTTGGCCGTCTTGGTGGGCTCCTGGCCCGTCTGACGCCGTCGGAAGCCGTCTTGGGGCCTCTCTGGGCCGACTTGGGGCCCTCTTGGGGTGCTCCAGGGCCGTCTAAGAGGCCATCTTGGGCGTCTTGGAGGCCTCTTGGGCCGTCTTGGGGCCCTATTGGGCCTGTCTTGGGGGCCTCATGGACCCTTCTGGGGCCCTCTCGGAGGCCTCCCTCTTGTGCGATCTTGGGGCGATCTTTGGGGGCTCTTGGGACGTCTCGGGCTGTCGGTAGGCCGAAGAGAAGCACATGCCTAAATCCTTCAAACACCTCAGCGAAAAATCACTGATTTGGGCCTCTTCGGGCCTCCCTGGAGGTCTCTTGGAGGCCTCTTGGGCCATCTTAGGGCCATCTTGGCCCGTCTTGGTGGGCTCCTGGCCCGTCTGACGCCGCCGGAAGCCGTTTGGGGGGCCGCTTTGGGCCGACTTGGGGCCGTCTTGCGGCTTTGGCTTTCTTGGGCGTGTTAGAGGCCTCTTGGGCCGTCTTGGGGCCCTCTTGAGGCCGTCTTGGGGGCCTCTTGGGCCGTTCTTGGGCCATCTTGGAGGCCTCTTGGGCGATCTTGGGGCGATCTGTGGGAGCTCTTGAGCCGTCTCGGGCCGCCGGTAGGCCGAAAAGAAGCAAATGCCAAAACATTTGAAGCAATGATTTGGGCCTCTTCGGGGGGGCTGTCTTCAGCGCTTCTTGAGCCATCTTGGAGCCCTCTTGCGCCGTCTTGGGGCCCTCTTGGAGGAGTCTTGGACTGTCTTGGGGCTGTCTTGGGAGCTTCTTGAGCCGTCTTGGAGCGTCGGAAAGCCCAAGAGTGGGCCAACGTCCATCAAAAACCATCGTAAATCTACGAGCTGGGCCTCTTGGGGCTCTCTCGGGAGGCCTCTTGGAGCGCTCTGGGGGCCTCTTTGGGCCCTCTTGGGCCGTCGTGGAAGCATCTTCGGGCGCCTTGGAGCACTCTTGGCCTCGGCAATGCGACAACGGCGTCATTTGCAAAGGTTTACGGCTTCGGGGGCGCGAATATCGCGGAACTTACGCTGGTTGCTTGCCTCGGGGACGCAGCAAACGTGTATACTGTACAACGGTTTATGGCCTTGGGGACGCGAGTATTGCATAATTTACATAAGGATTATGGCCTCGGGGGCGCGACCCTCACGTATTTTTACATGTCCCACGCCCCCCCAGGGAATTCAGAGAACGCGATCAGGGCGTGGTAACGGGCTGGTTTGGGGCTCCCCGCCCTTTGGCGCGGACTTCAACAATTTACAGTAGGAAGCAGAACGCAGGACTGTAACATTGAAGACTTGAACTGCAACTGGCGCAGGGAGCAGCACACTTCGGCCTACAGCCTGGTGAGCCCCACAAGGGGACCGGCGGATCTTTCCGTTTATCTTGTTCCTCCGCCCAAAGGCGGGCAAACGGGCGGCACGCAACGACGTGGTGCGACAGGACATTGATGTTGCACGCGTCGTTGATTTGTGGGTCTGCCAGCGGCGTGTCGGAAGGAACATATCCGTAAGGGTTTCGCCCCCTGCCGCTGGCCCCCTCTCTATCAGAAAGGAGTACATCAGCGTCGCCTCGGTGCGTCTCGGCGCTGCCTTGGCGCATCTGGGAACATCACGCGGGGGCGGATAGGAGTCATCTGCGCATATTGAAACGTCGGCGTTATCGAAGACGCCTACGGCGAATCACCGCCGCCCCCTGCCTTTTGGGAAGCGCCTATGTGGCCGAACGTTGAGGCCAGACCTGCCAAGCTATCGGACCATGTGTTCCCCGAATCGGTTTAGAAAGCCTTCGGGGAACACGTGGGCCTCTTGAAGGTCATCTTGGCCGTCTGGATGCCATTTTGACCCTTTCGGGCCTTCTTGGAGGACGTCTAGGAGGGCTCTTGGACCGTCTTGGAGGCCATCTTGAGCGTCTTGGAGGCCTCTTGGGCCGTCTTGGGGGCCTCGTGGGGCCGTCTTGGGCCTCTTGGGAGATCTTTGGGGGCACTTGGGCCGTCTCGGGCTGTCGGAAGGCCGAACAAAAAAACAAATGCCACAATCCTTCAAAAACCCATTGGAAATCAATGATTTGGGCCTTTGCGGGCCTTCCTGGAGGCCCTCTTGGAGGCCTCTTGGGACGTCTTGGGCCATCTTAGGGCCATCTTCGGCTGTTTTGGTGGGCTCCTGGCCAGTCTGACGCCGTCGGAAGCCGTTTAGGGGGCCTCTCTGGGCCGACTTGGGGCCATCTTGGAATGCTACAGGGCCGTCTTGGAGGCCATCTTGGATGTCTTAAAAGCCTCCTGCGCCGTCTTGGGGGCCTCTTGGGGCCGTCTTGGGGGTCTCTTGGGCCGTTCTGGGGCCATCTTGGAGGCCTCTTGGGCGATCTGTGGGTGATCTTTGGGAGCTCTTGGGCCGTCTCGGGTCGTTGGAAGGCCGAAAAGAAGCAAATATCAACATCTTTTAAAAACCGAAGGACGACCCGTGTTTTGGGCCTTTTTCTTGCCTTCCTGGAAGCCCTCTGAGAGGCCTCTTGGGCCGTCTTGGGCCAGCTTCGAGCCAACTTCGGCCATCTTGGTGGGCTCCTGGCCCGTCTGACGCCGTCGGAAGCCGTTTAGGGGGCCTCTCTGGGCCAACTTGGGGCCCTCTTGGGGTGCTCCAGGACCGTCTTAGAGGCCATCTTGGGCGTCTTCGAGGCCTCTTTTTGGCCGTCTTGGGGCCCTCTTGGGGCCGTCTTGGGGGGCTCTTGGGCCCTCTTGGAGGCCTCTTGGGCGATCTTGGGGCGACCTTGGGGGCCTCTTGGGCCGTCTTGGGCCGTCGTAAAGCCGAAAAGGCGCAAATACCAAAATCCTTCAAAAACCTTTAGAAAAACAATGATTTTGGCCTTCGGGCCTTCCTTCCTGGAGGACCTCTTGGAGGCCTCTTGGGAGCCTCTTGGGCCGTTTTGGGCCATCTTGAGGCCATCTTAGGCCGTCTTGGGTGCATCTTGGGCCGTCTTGGAGGCATCTTGGGGCCATCTTAGCCGTCTTGGAGGCCATCTTGGCCGTCTTGGAGGCCATCTTGGGCCATCTTGGAGCTGTCTTGAACGGAAAAACTCTTTGCAACTACCTCTGGGCAATCTTTGGGCATCCTTTCAGGTGGCCGGCGGGACGGTCCGAAGCCCGTCCTGCCGGAGGACCAATGATTTTGGCCTCTTCGGGCCCTCCTGGAGGACCTCTTGGAGGCCTCTTGGGCCGTCTTGGAGGCCTCTGGGGGGCATCTTGCCGTCTTGGACTCTCTTGGGCCGTCTTGGAGGCCGTCTTGGACCATCTTGGGCGAACTTGGAGGCCATCTTGGAGGCCATCTTGGGCCAACGTGGCCATCTTGGCGCCATCCTGAGCCATCTTGGAGGATTTTTTTCCGGATTGAGCACCTTCCCAGGACCCCGGCGGGACGCGCCGGAGGCCCAGGGAGAGTTCTTTGGGAAAAAGAGCCAGAACCAAAACCGATAGGGTCTAGCTCGCCGGGCACCCCTGTGGCAAGCCAACAGGGGGTGGCGGATCGAAGACGCCTACGGCGAATCACCGCCGCCCCCTGCCTTTTTGGAAGCGCCTATGTGGCCGAACGTTGAGGCCAGACCTGCCAAGCTATCGGACCACGTGTTCCCCGAATCGGTTTGGAAAGCCTTCGGGGAACACGTGGGCATCTTGAAGGTCATCTTGGCCGTCTTGGAGGCCTCTTGGGCAAGCTTTGGGCGATCTTTGGGGCTTTTTGGGCCGTCTCGGGCCAGCTTCGAGCCAACTTCGGCCATCTTGGTGGGTTCCTGGCACGTCTGAAGCCGTCGGAAGCCGTTTGGGGGGCCTCTATGGGCCGACTTGGGGCCCGCTTGGAATGCTCCAGGGCCGTCTTGGAGGCCATCTTGGGCGTCTGGGAGGCCATCTTGGGCGTGTTGGAGGCCTCTTGGGCCCTCTTGGGGCCCTCTAGGGGCCATCTTGGAGGCCACTTGGGCCATCATGGGGCTCTCTTGGGGGCCTCTTGGGCGATCTTGGGGGCTTCTTGGGCCGTCTTGAGCCGTCGGAGAGCCGAAAAGGCGCAAATGCCAAAATCCTTCAAAAACCAAAGGAAAATCAATGATTTTAGCCTCTTCGGACTCTCCTGGAGGACCTCTTGGAGGCCTCTTGGGCCGTCTGGGAGGCCTCTGGGGGGCCTCTTGGGCCGTCTTGGGCCGTCTTGGACTCTCTTGGGCCGTTTTGGAGGCCGTCTTGGACCATCTCGGGCGGACTTGGAGGCCATCTTGGGGCATCTTCGCGATTTTTTGAGGATGTCCCGAGCGAAACGGCAGTTTTTGGGCATTGACAGACGGATTTTGGGAAATTCGCGGGTGGCCGGCGGGACGGGCCGAAGCCCACTGGGGAGTTCTTTTCTAGAAAAAGAACCAAAACCAAAACCTGAATCGTCCAGCACGCCGTGCACCCCTGCAAGCAGGGGGCGGCGGATCCCAGTCGCCTTCGGCCCATCCCGCCACCGTGCCTGCGTTGTGGGTCTGAGGTCTCTTGTATATGTGTTGGGGTGCTGTGAGGAGCCTCTCGGGGGCCTCTTGGAGGCGGTTTCGGCGCCTCTTGGGGGCCTCTTGGGGTCTCGTGGGGTATTTTGGGGGTCTCTTTGACACCTCCTGGGCGAGTCTTGGGCGCCTCTTGGGGCCTCTTAGGGGCTTCGCGGGGCACAAATATCGAATCGAATGTTCGGTTCGTGATCCCCTGCTTGGGCAACTCTTCGGGGTGTCCTGGGGTCCTCTTGGGCCGTCTTCAGCGCTTCTTGGGCCATCTTGGAGCCCTCTTGGGCCGTCTTGGGGCCCTCGTGGAGGCGTCTTGGACTGTCTTGGCGCGGTCTCGGGAGCTTCTTGAGCCGTCTTGGAGCGTCGGAGAGCCCAAGAGTAGGCTAACATCTGTCAAAAACCGTCGTCGTAAATCTACGAGCTGGGCCTCTTGGAGCTCTCTCGGGAGGCCTCTTGGAGCGCTCTGGGGGCCTCTTTGGGCCCTCTTGGGCCGTCTTGGAAGCATCTTCGGGCGCCTTGGAGCACTCGTGGCCTCGGCAATGCGAATACGGCGTCATTTGCGAAGGTTTACCGCTTCAGGGACGCGAATATCGCGTAACTAAAGCTGGTTGTGTGCCTCGGGGACGCAAGACACGTGTACACTATACAACGGTTTATGGCCTCGGGGGCGCGAATATTGCATAATTTGCAAAAGATGATGGCCTTTGCGGAATTCAGAGAACGCGATCAGGGCGTGGTAACTGGCTGGTTTGGGGTGCTCCGCCTTCGCGCGGACTTCGACAATTTACAGTAGGAAGCAAAACACAGGACTGTAACATTGAAGACTTGAACTGCAACTGGCGCAGGGAGCAGCACACTTCGGCCTACAGCCTGGTGGCCTCACAAGGGTGCCGGCGGATTTTTGCACAGCCAAGGCCCGTATCGGACATGGGCTGCCGCAGAACGCTGGATCCAGACCACACCGTTAGTTAAGCGGCCACCTCACTTGCGCCTGGCCTTGGTGCTCCTCCGCTTCTTCCTCTTCCCCCTCCTCGTCTTCGCCTGCGAGGGGCGGGCCTGCCTCTCTTTTCCCTCGGGTGGGAGGGGGGAGAAGTTGATGAGGAGCAGGAGGAGGAGGAGGAGGAGAAGGAGGAGGAGGAGGAGGAGGAGGAGGATAACGAGGGAGGAGGAGGAGGAGGAGGAGGAGAACGAAGGAGGAGGAGGAGGAGGAGGAGGAGGAGGAGAAGGAGGGGGAGGAGGAGGAGGGGGAGGAGGGGGAGGAGCGGAGGAGGAGGAGGATAACAACGAGGGAGGACGAGGGCGGACGAGGAGATGGCGGAGGATGCCGGGGAGGAAGAGCGAGGAGACGGAGGCAGGAGTCCTCCAATACCCACTCGGCCACATATGAGAGGAACGTGTGGATTGAAGAAGTGATTGCCTGGGCCTCGACTGTGCATCGGGTTTCCCTGCTGCATACTGCATTGGACGTGGGGCAGACGCTGCGGTCTGGGCTGGCGCTCGCCCAGCCGCACTCTTGGGGGAAGGGGACGCACGGCAGGAGGTGAAGGAGGAGAAGGGCAAAATCTTTGGGCAGCCTGGCGCGGGGGGTCAGATGAGAAGCGCAGATCATTGCCACCGAGAACCCATCGGCGGGGGCCGACCCTTGGCGGTGGCACGTCCCAGCGTCATCCAGTACCGGGCGGCGTTCAGGCGTGCCACCGTCCAGGGGTCGCCCCCCGCCTTTTTGGTGAGTTTTTGGTAACGGCGGGTTCTGTTTCTCCTCTGTAGTGCTACGCGACGTTCCGTGCAACATTCCTCACGGGTCCTTTTCGAAGCGCCAGCGTACTCAGCACGTCCCTCGCCCACACTTGGGCCGCCCTCCCGCTTCTGGCGGGGCTTTGACAGCTGCATAGATTTGTATATGTAGATCGATGGGCACCTCAGGAAACCCATGTTGGTTGGAATGTCTTCCCAAACTCTCTGACTCCAAGGGATGTCATTTCGAGCGCATGTTATGTGTTGATCTAGTCGAGTTGACATGAGTTGCGCTAAGTCAAGCTGAGGCACTTGCCAAATATTTCGAGCAACGCTGCAGAGCGCGTTGTTTCAATCAATCCTCATCGACGTGCAGACTCACTAGAAGCTGGCACGCCGCGTGACGACCTAAAATACGAAATGCCACATGTTAGATTCTTCTGTTGAATCGTAGCTGCGGCAAGCGATGCCGAGCAACGATTGGCTAGCACAACAAGCGAGGGACACTGCTAGGAGGAGGAGGAGGAGGAGGAGGAGGAGGAGGAGGAGGATGCGATGCGATGCGATGCGACCACCGTTGCGGACAGCGTCCGGGCCTAGAGCAGACCAGGTGGGTGAGGCCATGGCCTCTAGGATCTGAGGTCTGGATACATGCAATGCGAGACATATAAAAAGTTCGGAGGAGAGGGGGAGGAGGAGGAAAAGAAAAGAAAGTCCTTGGTGTCGGTGTCGGCGCGGGTTGGGCGAGACGTCTCGACGTTCGCTGAGATTTTACGTCATTGGTCTGAGTCCCGAGTGCTGGTCGACGTGAGGTCGGTGAATTGGTGTTCGAGCGCTGTCCATGCTAGGAGGAGGAGGGGGAGGAGGAGGAAAAGGAGGAGGAGGAGGTCTAGAAGGATAATGCGGAGGAGGAGGAGGAGAAGGAGGAGGAGGAGGAGGAGGAGGAGGGGAGGAGGAGGAGGAGGAGGAGGAGGAAGACCAATCATTTGGCACTGTCGTAACATTTCCTTGCATGGCGATCGTGAGCCACCTCGATGCGAATCTTGCGAGGGGTGGCGACGTCCAACAAAAAATGAGGGAGGATTCAGCAGGGAAGGCGGACAACCATCGAGCCCGAGCGAGGTCTGACAAGACTGTTGGCTTAGCATGCCTGGATCAAGAGCGTCGCTGCTGCCTGGCACTTGTTGATCCATGCGGTTTGCCCGCCAGCGCGGGGCAGACGTTCGACTCAACATTCGCGCACACGTCCTCGCCCCGACGTGCCCCCGGCTGCCGGTCAGGAGGCGGCAGCTGCAGCTGCGCACCAGGCCCATCCGGAAGCCTGCGGCCGCGGTCGCGCCTCTGGAGGAGGCGGCCGCCGGCGGGGAGGTCGCCGCGGACGGCGAGGGCGCGGGCGGCAGCGCCGCCGCCAAGGGCAGGACCGCGGCGCGGGGACGGGGGAGGAGGGGAGATAGGTAGAGAGAGAGGGGCAGGACCACGGGGACGAGGGGGGAGGGGAGATAGGTAGAGAGAGAGAGAAAGAGAGAGAGAGAGAGAGAGAATAGAGAGAGAGGGGCAGGACCACGGGGACGAGGGGGGAGGGGAGATAGGTAGAGAGAGAGAGAAAGAGAGAGAGAGAGAGAGAGAATGGAAGACAGGAGTGAAGAGAGGGGAGTGGGGGGGGAATCTTGAGGGCGGCGGGCTCCTGCCCCCTCCTCCCTCCTCCTTCCTCCCTCCCTCCCTCCCTTCCTCCTCCTCGTCCTCCTCCTCCTCATCCTTTTTCCTCCTTCTCATCCTCCTCCTTTCTCCCCCTCCTCCTCCCTCCTCCCTCCTCCTCCCCCTCCTTTCTCCTCCTCCGTTCATGCCAAAATGGTCGGTTTCTGCCGGCGCTGCAGAACCCAGAGCGCGAGCTGCAGGGGGCGCTGCAGATTCTTCAGGAACCAGAGTGCTTGCTGCAGAGGGCGCTGCAGATACTTCCGAACCCAGAGTGCTTGCTGCAGATGGCGCTGCGGATACATTTGAACCCAGAGTGCTTGCTGCGAGGGGCGCTGCAGATACTCCTGAACCCAGAGGGCTGACTGCAGGCGGCGCTGCAGATACTTTTGGACCCAGGGCGCTGGCTGCAGACTAGGCTGCAGCCGTGCAGCCGTCGTGCACGACAGTGCGGCTGAGCGCGGCCGAGCGTCGTTCGAAAGAGATGATGGGTGCGGCGGTGGCCGCCTGGTGAATGACGCTCCACCTCCTTTTCTCCTCCATCCGCCGACGCCTGCGTTGAACCTGCCCACGGAAACGGCTTCGGCCCCTCTCCCCCACCAGCAAGCCAGTAGCAGCAGAGCACGTGTACAGCAAAACATAATGCCGCAACGTAGCCACAGCATAGCAGATTTAGAACAGTTGTCGAAACTCAGTTTGGCCGAGCGGTTTAAACTCCTCGAGTCTCACCAGAACTGGTAGAGCGAAGACAATTCGGGCCCCCCAGGGAGGGCACGCCTGCTTCGTTTCCAGTTTGGTGCGCACGCTGCTGGTCGTACATATCGAATCAGCCTTTGATGTGTTGCCGTGGTTGACCCTTTCGACCCGAGGCCTGAAGCAGCGACCGACCGATCGATCTCCTCCTCCTCCTCCTCCTCCTCCTCCTCTTCGTCCTCCTCCTCCTCCTCCTCCTCCTCGTGCTCCTCCTCCTTCTCATCCTTCTCCTCCTCCTCCTCTTCCTCCTCCTCCTCCTCCTCCTCCTCCTCCTCTTCCTCCTCCTTCCCCCCCTCTCTCCTCCCCATTCCTCCTCCCTCTGCCGCCGCCGACTTGGAGGCCGAGGAGAGAGGAAGGTGACGAGATGAGGAGGCACTCTGTCGTCTACGCCGACGCTCAGCCTCCTCCTCCTCCTCCTCCTCCTCCTCCTCCTCCTCCTCCTCCTCCTCCTCCTCCTCCTCCTCCTCTCCTCCTCCTGCTCCTCCTCCTCCTCCTCCTCCTCTCCTCCTCCTCCTCCTCCTCCTCCTCCTCCTCCTCCTCCTCCTCCCTCCTCCTGCTGCTGCTGCTGCTGCTGTGCTCCTCGTCCTGGCCACCTCTCGGATCACTCCCGGGGGAGCACCACTTCCGGGGAGCACGCGGGGCGCGGCGGGTGCAGCGCAGGCCCGCTGAGCTCTTGAAGGGGGGGAAAGGGCAGCGACTTGTCTTGCCCCGCCGCCGGTGGCCCTCCCCAGTGTCCTGTGCCCTGCCGCCCTCCTCCCCCTCCTCCTCGGTGAGCAGGACGACGAGGAGGAGGAGGAGGAGAAAGAAGAGGAGGAGGAGGAGAAAGAGGAGGAGGAGAAAGAGAAAGAGGAGGAAGAGGAGGAGGAGGAGGAGGAGGAGGAGGATCAGGGAGGAGGGAGGGGAGGAGGAGGATCATGAGGAGGAGGAGGAGGAGAGGAAGGAGGAGGAGGAGGAGGATCGCGCTTCACCCCCTCCAAACCACAAAACAATCCTCCTCCTCTCCCTCCTTGTTCTCCTCCTCCTCCCCCTCCTCCTCCACCTCCTCCTCCTCGGTGACCAGGAGGAGGAGGAGGAGGAGAAGGAGGAGGAGGAGGAGGAGGAGGAGGAGGAGGAGGAGGAGGAGGTCGCGCTACCCCTCCTCCAAACGACAAAACAAATCCTCCGCCCCCTCCTCCTCGGTTGAGCAGGAGAAGGGGGAGGTCGCGCTGCCCCATTCTCCAAACTAAAGACACACTCTCCTCCCCCTCCTCGAAACGGAAACAGGGCCCTCCGGATGTCCAGAGGGGGCTCCCGCGCCTGCTGCCCGCGGCGTGCCCGCGACGCGTCGCGGGCGGCAGGTGCGGATGAGGGATCGCTGCGCAGAGGTGCGAGGAGAGGGGGTCCGACCCGACCTGGTGCCTCCTCGCTTGAGCGGCAAGCGAGGGCGGAAGTGAGAAGGAGACGTCCTCCTCGGAAGGCGGCGGGGCTTCTCAGAAGCCCTCGCGCCTTTTCCGAGAAGCTGCCTGTGCCCTCGGGGGAGGCGTAGAAGACTTTCCAGGAGGCCGGAGCACTTCCGAGCCCTCTGAGGAAGGCCCGCCCCTTCCCGTCCCCGGGATCGCCGTCGCGGCGCAGCTCGCTCGGCGGGCTGGCATGCAATGCTGGTGACTGCATGCGTGGGGAATGATGAATACGGGTCAGATGGGCCCCCGGACACGTGTGGCCACCCAGCTGAGTCGAATTAACCCAGCACTCCACGAATTACTCCGTGTCGCAATGGACGATGCGAGGGGACCTCGATCAGCTCCAACAGCTCCCGGCCCGCCGTGCGATGCCGTCGATCGGGATCGCCGTCGATCCTCCGCAGATGCCTCGCTCGGCCACGTCGCAGGGCGCGATCCGGCGCGGAGCCTCGGGCCCCGCTGCGGCCCGGATCTTTCCCGCTTCCTTGTGCTCGTTGCCCTCGTCGGCCCCTGATGCTCATCGCCCCCGTCCTCCTCCGGCAGCTCCTGTTCGTCCTTCTCGAACTCGGTTCCCGTCCTCGCCCTACTTCACATGATCTTTCTGCTTCTCTTGCCCCTCCGCCCGGAGGCGGGCAAACGGGCGGCACGTAATTAACGGCGTGGTGCGATAGGACATCGACATTCCGCGCGCCTTTGACCTGTGGATCTGCCAGCGGCGTGTCCGCAGGAATCTATTTTTGCACAGCCAAGGCCCGCCCCGGAAATAGACTGCCGCAGAATGCTGGATCCAGACAGCACCGTTAGGTCAGCGGCCACCCCACTTCATCCTCCGCCGTGGCTGTGGTGCTTCTCCGCTTCTTCCTCTTCCCGCTCCTCGTCTTCCTCCTGTGTCCCCGTCGCGATGCCACGCCGGCGGTCCCGACCGCTCGCGAGGGGCGGGACTGTCTCTTTTTCCCCTCGGGTGGGAGGGAGGAGAAGAGGAAGAGGAGCTGGAGGAGGAGGAGGAGGATCACAACGAGGGAGCAGGAGGAGGCGGAGGATAACAACGAGGGAGGACGAGGAGATGGCGGAGGATGCGGGAGAGCCAGAGCGAGGAGACGGAGGGAGGAGTCTTCCAATACCCACTCGGCCATATGAATATGAGAGAAACTTATAGACTGAAGAAGAAGTGCTGGCCTGGGCTTCGACTATGCATCGGGATTCGCTGCTGCAGCATTCGTTGGACGTGGGGCAGACACTGTGGTCTCGGCTGGCGCTCGCCCAGCCGCACTCTTGGGGGAAGGGGACGCACGGGAGAAGATGAAGGAGGCGAAGGGCAGAATCCTTGGGCAGCCTGGTGCCGGTGGTCAGATGAGGAGCAGGGACCACTGCCACCCAGAACCCATCGGCGGGGGCCGACCCTTGGCGGTGGCACGTCCGAGCGTCATCCAGTACCGGACGGCGTTCAGGCGTGCCGCCGTCCAGGGGTGCCCCCCCCCCCCCCGATGGGTTCTCGGTGACAGTGGTTTTTGTTTCGCCTTTGGGTCGCCACGCGACGTGCCGTGCAGCATTTCTCACGGGTCCTCTTCGAAGCGCCAGCGTACTCAGCACGCCTCTCGCCCACCGTTGGGCCGCCCTCCCATTTCTGGCGGGGCGTTGACTGCTGCGTACACTTGAATTTGTAGATCGAGGGGCACCTCAGTAAGCCAATGCTGGTTGGAATATTTTCCCAAACACTGTGGAGCGTGTGCTACGGGTTGCTCTGTTCGAGCTTGGCATGAGCTGCGCCCAGTCAAGCTGACGCACTTGTGAGATGCTGCGAGCTATGTTGCAGAGAACGCTGCTTCAATCAAGCCTCATCGACGTGCAGACGCACTGGAAACTGGCACGCCGCGTGACGACCTCAAATGCGATATGCAAGATTCCCCTATCAGTGCCTGCACTCAAGCGGTTCTAGCGGAGATGGAAAGAGTTGGCAGAAAGTTCTCGGCCGATTTGGGTGGACGGCCGGGTTCCTGGGTTCCCAGCTCCTGGTTCCCCGGTTCCCGATTGCTGGTTCCGGGCCGGCTTCGGTTGGCGGCGGGGTTCCGGGTTTCCGGGTTCCCGGGTTCCCAGTCGATCTCCTTATCGATGTCCCACGATCGAAATTCACCATCGATCTCATGATCGATCTCACTATCCATCTCACGCAATCGATCTCACTGCCGATCTCATGATCGCTCTTTCTATCGATCTCACTGTCGGTATCACTCTCGACCTCAATCTGGGTCTCACTCAATCGACCTCGCTATCGGTCTCAGTATCGATCTCACGATCGACCTCTCTATCGATTTCACGATCGATCTCACTATCGATCGATAGTGCGAATATCCAGACGCCTTGCGACAAATACCACCGCCGCGCCAGCAGAGCCATCTGGGTGCCGGCTGGTCGAATGGTGATGACGATGATAACAATGATCATGGGCAAGAAGAGGCATAAGAAGACCGCCGCCACATTTGGCATCTCTCAACCTCACTTCTGAGAGCTCATTCGGGCCGTCGCGGGGTTGTCCTTGGCTCCCGTGGAGCAGTCTTAAGACTCAAATGGTCCGTGTCGGGGCCCTCTTCGCCAGCGGCTCGGTCTCTTCCGGCAGTCGCGCTGCCGTACTGAGGCCGTATTGGGCCGTCGACGGGCTCGAGGGAGTCTATCTTGGAGGCCTATGGGTCTGTTCCGAACCGACGGATGCCCGAAAAGGCGAGAATGCCACAACCCGTCTAAAACTCTCTAAGGAATCAGCATTGAGGGCGCCTCTTCGGGCCCTACGGCGAATCTGCGGCCAGGCATGGTGCCTGCCACATTTTCAAGCCATCCACTGATTGGGTTTTTTCTCCGGGGTGATGTTAGATGCGTCTATTGAATAGCCCTGCGGCAAGCGATGCTGAACTACGATTGGTTGGCACAACAGGCGAGGGGCGGTGCTAGGAGGAGGAGGAGGAGGAGCAGCAGCAGCAGCAGGAGGTCGAGAAGGGTAAGGCGGAGGAGGAGGAGGAGGAGGAGGAGGAGGAGGAGGAGGAGGAGGGGGAGCGGGCGCCAGGCACCATACGGGCCTGGGCGGTGTGGGCGTTTTTGAGCACCTCGCCGAAAGCGCAACAGTAACAAACAAGCATGTGATTTTATGACAAACCTGCGACCCCCCTCTCCTCAGCAGTTCTTCCGAAAGCATGTTTTTTTTCTCGATTGTTCCAATGGGCCCCCACCACCTCCCCTCCAGTCCGAGTCCATCGGCATCCCGTGGAGTCCTGGCGGATCCCTGCGAATGCCTGCGAAGCCCAGGAGTCCTTCGAGATCCTGCGGCGTCCTTAATCCAGGTTCCTCACGACCGCGGCCTTCGTAAGGACTCCTCAGTAAGGAACCATTGCCATCCAGTTAATAGTAAGAATTCTAGACTGGAAATCCTTCGTCAGGGCTCCTTATACCCAGCCCTTGATAAGGCATTCCTTCGTAAGGCAACTTCAGCGAAGAACCCTCAGCAAATAATCCTTCGGAAGAGTTACGAAGGAATCTTTAGTCGGGAACCCTGGCCAACAAAGGTTTCCTTGACTAGCGGGTCCCTAGAAACCCTGAAAGATAAAACGTATTACGGAACCCGTAATACTGATTATACGTAAAGGATTGTTTCTGCGACTTCCGGATATCGTCAGTAAGGATTCCTTAGTGGTGCCTCATCCGTAAGAATCTCTTGATAAGGAATCCTTGGTAAAGGAGCTCTTGGGAAGGAATCGTCCATGGGAAGTCCTTCCTAAGAAACGCTTAGTAGGGAATCCTGCATAAGGGACCCTTTTAATAGGGAACCCTCAATACGGAATTTTCCATACGAAATCCGTGTGGGGGGCTCCTTCCTGGGGAGCACAGTAGTAAGGTTTCCTTACTATGGAACCTTCACTGGGACATGACTGACAGTGGACCCTTTTTGAAGGAGTCTTTGTTGAAGCACCTTTTTGTGAAGAGTCCGACGCAAGTGATCGTTAGTACGGCAAGCTTAGTAAATCTGCTTGTCAGGAATCTTCAGTAAGGTGTCTTTCCTGTGCGATCCGAAGAACCTTTCGCGTTGCATTATTTATTCATTCGAGGGACCGTACTAAGAGCTCTTGATGGGGAGTCCTTAGTCAGAGATCCTTAAGCTGGGACCCTGGCTAGTAAACCCTTAGCAAGGATTTCATTATAACGATTATTGAAGAAGAGGCCCGTCAATGAGGAATCCGTAAGAAAGAACTCTTCATACGGAACCCGTGCAATGAAGTCTTTCACAAGGGGTCTAGGTTAAGGAAACATTTCTACGGCACCCTTAATATGAGGAATCTTTATTACGAAAAAACAATGACGAATCCAGATTCGGGAGTCCTTCGTAAGGAACCTTTAGTAAGGTTTCCTTACAAAGGAATCATTGCTAAGGATTCCTTCGTCGTACATCCGTTTTCAGGAACCAGTTTTATCAGGAATCTTGGTTTAATGGAGTCCTCAGCAAGGAACGTTCCGTAACGGATGTTCCGTAAGGAAACTTCAGTAAGGTTTCTTTACAATGGGACTCGTTAGTAGCGTGTCCGTAGTAAGGAATCTTCTTGCGGGAGTCCTTGGGTAAGAAACCAACAACAACGAACCCAGGCTAGGGAATCCTCTGTAATGAACCGTTAGTACGGTTTCTTTCATAGGAAGTCTTTCCTGAGGAGACCTTCATCGCAAACCCGTATTAAGGAACCCTCAGTCCTGAATCCCAGCTGAATGGGTCTTCGGCAAGAAATCTTACGTGATGGGTCGTTCGTAAGGAAACCTGGGCAAGGTTTCCTTATTAGGGGGTCGTTGGTCATGTGCCCGTAGTGTCTTATCCTGTTGCGGAAATCCTTACTCCAGATGTCGTAATAGAAGGGAGGGGGTCTGGACCCTCCAAGACAAGCCATTTTCAGACCCCCCCCCCGTGGGAGAACCCTCCAAAACATCGTCCCCAGACCCCCCCCAGGCACTCCAAGATAGCCTGGAAGGGACCCCCCCCGAAATGAGACCCCCCTCCCTTTATTACGAAATCTGGGGTACTCAGGGATCCTCAACAGTGGGTCCTCAACACTGAATCCTCAATCGCCTCCTTTGGGAAAGCAGCGCCACGACCGCCACAGGCCAGCTGCGTGCCTGGTGCGGGAGGTGGAGGGAGGAGGAGGAGGAGGAGGAGGAGGAGGAGGAGGAGGAGGAGGAGGAGGAGGAGGAGGAGGAGGAGGAGGAGGAGGAGGAGGAGGGAGGAGGAGGAGAGGGAGGAGGAGGAGGAGGAGGAGGAGGAGGAGGAGGAGGAGGAGGAGGAGGAAGAGGGGAGGAGGAGGAGGAGGAGGAAGACCAATCATTTGGCACTGTCGTAACATCTCCTTGCATGGCGATCGTTAGCCACCTCGAGGCGAATCTTGCGAGGGGGGAGACGTCCGACAAAAAGGGAGGGAGGATGCAGGAGGGAAGGCAAACAACCATCGAGCCCGAGTGGGATCTGACAGGATTGTTGGGTTAGCGTGCCTGGGTCAAGCGCGTCGCTGCTGCCTGGCGCTTTTGAACCCAAGCTGTGGCCCGTCAGCCTGGGGCGCACGTGCGACTCACACTCGCGCGCATGCCCTCACCCCGGCGTGCCCCCGGCTGCCGGCCAGGATGCGGCAGCTACAGCAGCGCCTCACGCCCATCCGGAAGGCTTCCGCGGCAAAGGCAAAAGCGAAGGCGGGCACCACCGCTTTGCCCTGGAACGGTGGACGTTACACACCGGTCGTTGGACGTATGTATCTCCCAAACATCTTGTTGTGTTGGGTCCTCGTTTTGAAAACACAGCGCCCCGCGTCACTCCCTCCTTCTCCTCCCCCTACTTCCCCTCCTCCTCCCTCCTAGAGTTCCGGCACACCCCTCACAGATTTTCGTGTACACATTGGACGGGAGCTCCAACTAGGGCCCAAATGCCAGGGTCCACATGGCCCTGCCGCTTCATTTTGGCACACCCCTCGCACGTTTCGTGGCCCCACTGGGAGCTCCAACTAGGGCCCACATGCCAGGGTCCGCATGGCCCCGCCGCTACATGTCGGCACACCCCTCACACGTTTCGTGGCACATAGGGAGCTCCAACTAGGGCCCAAATGCCAGGGTCCGCATGGCCCCGCCGCTACAGTTCGACACACCCCTCACACGTTTGGTGGCACATAGGGAGCTCCAACTAGGGCCCAAATGCCGGGGTCCGCATGGCCCCGCCGCTACAGTTCGACACACCCCTCACACGTTTCGTGGCACATAGGGAGCTCCAACTAGGGCCAAAATGTCAGGGCTCGCATGACCCCGCGGCCTCATTTGGGCACACCCTACGCGTTTCGTGTCCGCTAGGACGGCAAGGGTCCGCATGGCCCCGCCGCCTCATGTCGGTACACCCCTCACACGTTTCGCAAATAAATCTGGATGCAACTCCTGGGAGGTCAAGTTCTGATTTTGCCCTGGTCCGAAATCTGGCTGAGTCCCGCTCAATCCGGCTTAATCCCACCTCATCCCGTTTCATCCCGCTCAGTCCGGCTTGATCCGAGGCCCCCTCCGGCGTAAGGGCCCCCTAGTAGGGCTTAATCCTTTTTAACCCCTCCGACGACAACCTCCCAGCAGTCGCCTCCCACATTGAGGCCCAGATGCCAGGGCCCGCATGTCCGAGGCCCGAAAACCATCACTTCACTAATTTTGGGCTCCAGGGCCCACTGAGGCCCCAGGGGCCCCAGATTAGTGAAGTGATGTTTTTTTTTCCCACGTAATGACCCCGAAATTCATCACTTCACTAAACCGAACCCAGGACGAAAGTCAGGGGCCGAATTGCTGCTGTGAAGCAACATAGGTCTCGTAGCATGGTCCCGCAGCCTCGCTCCTCGCACGCGCCGCACGCGCTCCGCGTGGCCCCGCTGCAGGCCGACCGGGCGGCCGGCGGCCGGGCGGGCGGGGCAAGCGGCGCGCAACGGAGAGGGGAGGAGGGAGGAGGAGGAGGAGGAGGAGGAGGAGGAGGAGGAGGAGGAGGAGGAGGAGGAGGAGGAGGAGGCGGAGGAGAGGAGGAGGAGGAGGAGGAGGAGGAGGAGGAGGAGGAGGAGGGGAGGAGGAGGAGGAGGAGGCGGAGAGGAGGAGGAGGAGGAGGAGGAGGAGGAGGAGGAGGAGGAGGAGGAGGAGGGAGGAGGAGGAGAGGAGGAGAGGAGGAGGAGGAGGAGGAGGAGGAGGGGAGGAGGAGGAGGAGGAGGAGGAGAGGAGGAGGAGGAGGAGGAGGAGGAGGAGGAGGAGGAGGAGGAGGAGGAGGAGGTGGAGGAGGAGAGGAGGAGGAGGAGGAGGAGGAGGAGGAGGAGGAGGAGGAGGAGAGGAGGAGGAGGAGGAGGAGGAGGAGGAGGAGGAGGAGGAGGAGGAGAGAGTGTGCAGGAGGTGGGCGCGTCGAGGCAGCGCACGGGGCTGGCCAAACCAGGGAGACTCCCCCCCTCCTCCTCCTCCTCTCCTCCTCCTCCTCCTCTCTCCTCCCTCCTCCTCTTCTCATCTCCTCCTCTCTCCTCCTCCTCCTCCTCCTCCTCCTCCTCCCTCCCCCTTCGTCTACGCCGCAGCCCTTTTGCTGACCCCCTCCTTCCCCTCGCCTGCCTCGCGATGCCTGCGGCTGCATGCTGTCGGGTCTGTCGCCAGGGTAAGGTCCCGCTCCAATGCTTCAAGCTGCCTCGGACATCGAGCGGCTGTTTCCTTTAGATTATTCCTGCGCCATCCTCTTCTTCATCCACCTACCCCATCGTCGTCCGTGGCTTGGATCGGCAGGCGAACGCCAACGCCAGCCGCTCCCTCGCCCTTCTCCTCCTCCTCCTCCTCCTCCTCCTCCTCCTCCTCCTCCTCCTCCTCCTCCTCCTCCTCCTCTTCCTCTTCTCCTCCTTTGTTGTCCCTTGACAGGGGGCGGCAGCCAAACGTTGCAGCCAACAGATCCTCCTCTTTCTCCTCCTCTGATTCTCCTCCTCCTGCTCTTCCTCTTCTTGGGCGAAGAAAGGTGTTCAGAACCACCTGCTTCGAGAGGGTGTGGCAATTAGGAGGGTGACATGGATGGAGTCGCTGGGCCCACGCCCCCCATGCCCCCCCGTCCGCTCTCAGTCTGAGCCTCCCCTCGTCACCTGCCTGGTCCTGCTCCTCATCCTCGCCCTGCTCCTTATCCTCAACCCGCACCCTCTCCACATCCACCTCCTCCTCCTCAGTGACCTTCCCCTGATCCTCCTCATTTTCTCCTCTTTCTCCCGCCATCCCTCCATACTCATTCATCCTCCTCTTTCTCCACATCCTCCCCATCCCCCATCCCTTCTCGCTCCCCCTGGCCAGCGGATCATCTTGGCGGCCCCCCGCACGAGAGGCCAAGAAGCCGCCGCCTTGCCCGTCCGCCGCGGAGCTCATCGAGTCCGGCGACCTGCCTGCAGATTCGGAGGACATCCCCACTCCTCTGTGGTTGGGTCCTCCCTCTGCATCCCTCGCTCCTCCTCCTCCTCCTCCTCCTCCGCCTCCGCACTCCTTGTCCCTCTCCCGCCCCTCTCCCGTCCCCTCCTCCCGCACTCCTCCTCCGCCGCCCCCTTCTCGCCTCCCTCCTCCCGCCTCCCCCTCGCCTCCCTCCGCCCGCTTCCCAGGGTAAGGAGGGGGGGGGGGAAGGAGGGATGGGGGCGAGGGACTAGAGGAGGAGAGGAGGAGAGGGAGCCGGAAGGATGCGGGAGGGAGGAGGAGGAGGAGGGAGGAGGAGGAGGGGGAGGTGGAGTAGGAGGAGGAAGAGTAGGAGGAGGAGGAGGAGGAGGAGGAGGAGGAGGACGAGGAGGATGAGGACGAGGAGGAGGAGGACGAGGAGGAGGAGGACGAGGAGGATGAGGATGAGGATGAGGAGGATGATGATGCTGATGATGATGATGTGATGATGATGATGATGATGATGATGATGATGATGATGAGGAGGAGGAGGAGGAGGAGGAGGAGAAGGAGGAGGAGGAGGAGGAGGGACGAGGTGAGAGGAGAGGAGGGATCATATCCAGGAGGCTGGAGGTAGAAAGGGGGAGATGATGATGATGATGATGATGATGATGATGATGATGATGATGATGATGATGATGATGATGATGATGAGGAGGAGGAGGAGGAGGAGGAGGAGGAGGAGGAGGAGGAGGAGGAGGAGGAGAAGGAGATCAGGAGGGATACGAAGGATGGATATGGAGGGAGGCGGCAGACGCATCGAGGGAAGGAGCAAGGTGGAAGGACGGCGCGTGGTGGCGAAGGGAGGGAGGCAAGGGGAGGAGGAAGAGGGAGGGGGAGGAGGGGGCTGAGGGGGAGGAGGAGGAGGAGGAGACGAAGGAGGAGGGGGAGAGGAGGGGGCTGAGGGGGAGGAGGAAGAGGGAGGGGGAGGAGGGGGCTGAGGAGGGGGCTGAGGAGGAGGAGGGGCTGAGGGGGAGGAGGGGGCTGAGGAGGAGGAGGAGGGAGGGAGGGAAGGGAACAGTGCGAAAGGAGTTGGATGATGAGGAGGAGGAGACGAAGGAGGAGAAAGCGATGAAGACGAGGAGGGGAAGAGGAGTGGGGGGAGGCGGGCCTGGGTAATGCACACGATCTCCCCCCCCCACAGACACACACACACACACACGCACACTCGCACACACATACACATGCACATACACACAAACGCGCGCGCACACACATACACATACACATACACATACACAAACACATACACATACACATACACTTACACATACACATACACATACACATACACATACACATACACATACACATACGCACGGACGGACGGACGTACGCACGTACGCACACATAGACACAACACATATATATATATATATATATACACGTACGCACGCACGCACGCACGCACACACACATATGTATATATATAGCTATACATGTATATATACATGTACACGCATATATATATATATATGTATAGTGGTCGGTGTTCGAAGGGCCTGACCATCACGCGATTAGTCGTTGTATAGTGCGCCCGAGATCTCTGCAGCTTGCTCGCAGTTCGTGATCAAAGCATCAACCTCGCCGAATGCACCTCTACATGAACCTGCTACTGTTTTCGACCAGCAGTTACACAATTATGTGACGAGGCAGAGGAATGACGAAGGACGAAGAAAGGAGGACAATTGCGTATGTTGGATGCGAGTCGAAGCCTGATATTCGGAAGAGAGTCAGAGGAGTGATGGGGAGGAGGGATTCAGGAGAAGGCAGGACTGAGGATGTAGGAGACTGGATGAGGGAGGAGCGAGGAATGGACGAACAGGTGAGGGGAGGAGGAGGAAGAGGAGGAGGAGGAGGAGGAGGAGGAGGAGGAGGGGGGAGGAGAGGAGGAGGAGGAGGAGGAAGAGGAGGCTGGAGGAAAGCGGGAAGAATCTGATGGAGGAGGCGGAGGGGGGGAGGAGAGGAGAGGAGGAGGGGGAGGAGGAGGAGGAGGAGGAGGAGGAGGGAGGAAGAGGAGGAGGAGGGAGGGGGGAGGAGGAGGAGGAGGAGGAGGGAGGCGGAGGAGTAAGGGCAGGGGGAGTGTGGGTATGGGGGGGGCCCTGATGTGGCGCAGCAGGACACAGGAAAGCAGGGCGACCACTGGAGCAGGGGGGAAGGCGGGGCGATGGGGGCTGAGGCGAGGGGGGCAGGCTCGGCAGACGGGGCGAGGAGATGCCGAACGTCGACGGGAGGGAGGCAGCAAGAGAACAGTGAGGGAGCGGGGGAGGGAACATTTTTTCTTCTTCTTCTTCTGGAGGAGGAGGAGGAGGAGGAGGAGGAGGAGGAGCAGCAGCAGCAGCAGCAGCAGCAGCAGCGGCAGCAGCAGCTGAGCGACGGAGGGGACACTCTTTTTTTTTCTCAGCGGCGAGGGCGGACGCCAGCGCGGCCGGGGGGCCGGCGGGCCGCGCAGGGCGGAGGCACACGAGGGACGAGGGGAGAGCGCTCGGCCTCGCTCGGACGTGCGCCCTGCTTGCTCGGGCGGGGGCCCTCGGGGAGCGTCCTGGGGAGCCTCCTGCGGTGTTAAAAGTCGCTTCCGTCACTAAATGTTCCAGATCTTCAGTTTTCGATGATTCAAGTGTCGTGTCGTCGCTGCGCCGTCGTTTCGCCCCTCGTCGGGCCTGCAGAGGTGAGAGCGGCACGCACGGAGCCGAGCAGCGCACGGGGGGGCCTGGACGCCCGGGCGATGGCAGGAAGAGGGGGGGGGGCGGCCGCGGAGGGGGCGACGCGCCGGGGGGGGGGGGGGCACCTCTGGGGTGGAGTCAAGGCGGGCGTGTCCCTCCACGGGAGGGATCTTCAAACCTAGTTTTATTTACAAGGTAGTCCGGGGACGACATTTTTTCCGAGTTTGGGACTGTGTTTGGGTAGTTTCTGATTTTTTGCTCATCTTTCGTCCAGAATCCGCCTGCAGGGGGGCAAGTCCGGCCGAAGGGTAGAGGATCTTCGCCACGAAGAGCACGCGTGCGGCCGCAGGCAACGACAACCGGGGTGCTGGAGGGGTGGCGACCGGTGCAGCAGCAGCCGGGGGCGGGGACGGCGGAGAGTTCCCCACGGAGGGAGCGGTGGGGAGTGGACAGGCGGACTGGATTGCCACCTGTAGTGCCGAAGGCGTCTGGGCAGTCAAGCGTCTTGCTAAACCTGTGGCGCTCCGCGCGGACTTCTTGGATCCGCGCTGGGCCCCCCCCCCGGCACCGCCTCCGGTGCCGCCCCTGGCGCGCTCCGCGCACCAGGGAGGGGGGCACAGCGCGGATCCAAGACATCGGTGCGGAGCGCCAGAAGTTTATGTTTGTGTGTTTTTGTTCGTCTTCTATGCAACCCTCTCACTAAGTGTGGGTGGAAGTCTCGAGACACTGCCCCGAGCTCGAAGCTCCACGGCACCGCGAGCTCGTGTAAGGAACGAGTCTGGTGGGCGGGGCGCTAGGCACAGGGCGGCGTCTGGCAGAGTCATGGCAGGGAGGGAGAGAAGGCGAACGGACAGGAACGAGGACGACTGTGCGAATGTAGGCGTCGGGCCCCCCCTCCCGGCTCACCTCCTGGGCAGTAAGAGATCGGGGCGTCTCCCCATCGCCCACCCATTCCCCCTTCACCCCTGCTCATCATCGCCGTTCCCCTCCTCCCCACCCTTCTGTCATCTGGCCCCCACCCCCTCATCCGTCTTTCTCTGCGCCCCCCCTCGAAGTTGGCGCCGGATGTGTGTTGCGCCCCGCCTCCAGCAAGGTTCAGTATAACGCGCTGGTGAAGCTGTCGGCCCCAAAGTTGCGTGCCATGGTGGCGATCAGCCATGACGGCGCGGTCAGCCATGACGGCGCTCACCACTGGCAGGCAGCGAGGGGACAACGCCCAAACCAGAAGAGACGTATCTTCATATACATGTGTACATATATATATATAAATAGATACATGTCTGAGTATGATGTCGGAAAACTTCGTGACCCTTGTCTTTGCATTTGTCGGCCCGCTTTCGGTGGGCACCCTGTCAGCTGCGGCTTCATCGAGGAGCGTCTCTTTATGTTTGCGTCAAGGGGCGTTCTCTTTCACTGCTGGCGGCGGTGCCCCCCAGTTCGGGCAGGACGAGTTACCGATTGCGATGGCACTCGACCGCGCACTGTGCGAAGGCTCTTTTGCGACTGTGAGGGGGGGGCAGCCGTCCATCCGTCCGTGCAGTTGGTGCGATTGTTCTCGATCCATACTTTATCGTCCGTTGCGCCCTGGGGCGGACGCGATTTTTTGAAGACCATCCGCCCTGCATATCGGTAATTGCTAGTGTCGTTTGGCCAGGGGTTCGCATGCTGATGTGCGAGGGGAGCTCGATCGAGAGCGAACTTTAGGAGATAAGCAGCATTCTCCACGATGTGTCTTATCGAAGAGGCCCTACGGCCGTCTCCGCCGACCCTGAAGGGGAGTCGGGAAGCCCTGGGGAGACCACAACGGAGCCGACGAGCGCACGAAGGCAGGCCGACGAGTGTCCCAGAGCGGCTTGACGAGCACCTCGAGGCTGGAGCATATACAGAACATCGTGCCTGCGTCGGCGGATTTGGATCTGGTCCAGTTTCGGGCGAGGCTGCGGTTTGAGCAGCACTCGCCCATTTCCCATGTAGCTGACTTGTGCTCTGAGCGCGTGCCTGTCGAATGTGATGGGCGCTCAGGCGAGAGCGCGATTTTCGAAGCGGGGCGCCTCTGCGGGGCGCCCTGAATCTGCGCGATTGTTGGGAGTCGCCGGATGCGGAACAAGCTGTGTGGTGGGAAGGGCGTCCCTGGCGAGCTGCCCCCGCCCGCCCGAACTTCACGTCAGGTAGCGCGTCGAGGAGAGACAGTTCATAACGAAGACGGATGAGAGGGGATAGGCGTCGACTCGACAATGCACCCTGGGACTTGGCGGTCACACCATGGATGAGAAGGTGTGCGGAGAGAGTCAGGATGCAGAGGAGGCGGATGATGGTGCATAAAAGGAGGATGAAGAGGAGGAGGAAAGGCGGGGCAGGAGTACGAGGGCGAGGACCACGGCGACGATGACGCAGATTTAAGCTGGCATCTGAGAACCGTAGTCCATCCCCATTTTTGCGGTTGAACCGCGCTCCACTGGAATAGGGCGCCCATCCGTACCACCACGTCCAAAAGTGGCAAGCAGACGTGTTACAGCGTTGGGAGTTACCACAGGGGGGGGGGCGGCGGGGGGGGGGGAGGAGGGGGGCACACCGCGGGAAGCGCGGCTGACACTTAGGCCAAAACAGATTGTGATAGTGCAGCACGGCGATCCAGCCAACGACAAATTGTTTCACCCATGTGTATTTTGCATGTCCGCATGCACTGCCAGGCCTTTCTCGACGGGGTTTTGTGGCGGGGCCATGTGCAGTGTGATAGCACACGTTGGGCAATCCGTACATATAGATATGCATATAGATATATACATATATAGGCAGAGAGAGAGAGAGAGAGAAAACAAAAAAAAAAAAAAAAAAAAAAAAAACGTGAGAGAGAGAGAGCGAGCAACTCCGGGGCGCTACCGACCAAAGACGTACACGAATGATGTTTTGCTTTTCCCCTGCTGGAGGAGCAGCAGGATCGGCGGCGAGCGAGGGGGGGGGGAAGTGAGAAGGAGAAGGCCTTCTAAGCAGGTTCGGGACCCCCCCCCCCGGCCGTCTGAGAAAGTTTCTCCGAGCCTCCCCCGGAGACGAACATCGCTTCCCAGAGGGCACGAGGGCGTTCCACTACTCGCAAAGCGCCTGATGACTCGCAAGCGTCAGAAAAAAAACACCTGTGTGCCCTGATGTCATCTATCGTAGATCCCCGGCGGGGGATCCAGGCCCATTCGCGAGCAGCTATGTGTTGCGCGTGGTGGAACGCGCTCGTCGACAGAGGGCACGCGGGCCTCTGCGCGCCCGCCGCGCCCTCTCGGGCCGTGGCCCCCCCGCCTGTGGGCCGGGACTGCGGAGGACGATGCATGGCGAGGAAGCATGTTGCCAAATAATTTCCAGATGTCTAAAATCGGGCGACGAAATCTATACATATCCACTGCTCCCTGGCCAGGCCCACTCTGAACCCAGGAGCTGTGTATACGCCCTCCTGGCCCAGCCAGGAGGGTGTGGCGTATACACTGCTGCTGGGTTCACGGTGTGCCTGGCCAGGGAGCAGTGGATATGTATAGATTCGGTCGCCCTATAAAACATGTGTTAAACATGCCTTAAACATGTGAAGCACGTGTTCAGAACATGCTTAGAACATGTCTCCGACATTGTACACACATGGTAAACTCAATCATAGGACTGTTAGGGTGTCCATTGTCGTGGCATCCACAAGGCTAGGACTGCGGAGAGACGTTCCTCCTCCTCCTTTCTCCCGAGCCCGATCCTCCTTTCTCCCTCCCCGTGCTTCCCCTCCGCTTGCTCCCCAGCCTCAGAGAAGGAAAAAGGGCACTCCGAGTTTCGCGATAAGCGTCGCGGGGGGGCGGCGTCACCCTCGCCGACAGCCCCACATCGATCCCCGTCGCGGGCAGCCACCGCGCGCCGAAGGCGCTCCGACTCCCGTCGCGGCGCGACGACGAGGCGAGGTGGACCCCCGTTTGGGAGGTACCCTCCCACGCTTATTAAGAACCCAGAGTACCCATACCGCTACCCTTTGCCCGTTTTCCCCTTTTTGGACCTCCTCGGAGGCTCTCGTCGCCACCGTCGGATTCGCCCCGAAATTCTGGCAGAACGCACCTTGGGAGAGGTCCGGGGAGCAGCGGTATCGGTACTTTCCGTTTTCCCCAGCTTCCTCCCCAGCCCCCCCCTACTGTTCACCCGAGAGCCGACGTCCCGAACAAATCAAAAACAGAGTGCAAGATCACGGCCAGAGCCCCAGGCCCCATCTTGTTGCGCCATCTTCTGTGCGGATCGATCTGTGAGGGTCCCAGGCCTCAGATCTGGTTGAAAATGCTCGGCTCGAAAAGAGTGGGACGCCAGGATCTCAGGGTCCGTCTCGTACGTTCGATCCTTCTTCCTCGTCTTCGCTCGATTCATCGTGCTACTCCTCAGCGTCGTCGTCGTCGTCGTCCTACCCCCCCCCAACCTACTCCTGCTGCTCTTGGTTCCTCGTCGTCGTCCTTCTCCTCCTCCTCCTCCAGTCTTCCTCCCGTCATCCCTTGCCCACTCCTTTCCACTCCCCCCTCCCCTCCTCGTTGTCGTCCTTTTCCTTTCCCTTCCCCCACCTCCCCCTTCCCTATTTCCTTCTCGCTCTTCCTCCTCCTCCTCAGATGTACGGGCGCTTCTCCTCCTCCTCCTCCTCCTCGTCATCCTCCGCGTCCTCCTGTTGTTCCTCCTCATTTTCCTCCTTGTCCGCCGCCGCCTCCTCCTCCTCTCCGCACTCTTCTGCTTCGTGTTCCTCCTCCTCCTCCTCGCCTCACTCTTATTGTTGTTGTTATTATTATTATTGTTAGTCTTGTTATTCGCTTTGTTATTGTTTTATGAGTAGTATTAGATGACTGTTATTACTTGTGCTAATATTATTTTTACCAGTATGATGCTTATCATTATTATTACTATTATCATTCGTATTAGCATTATTAGTATTCGTATTAGTATTATTATGATTATTAGTATGAATATTAGTATTATTAGTATTATTAGTAGTAGTAGTCGTAGTCGTAGTCGTAGTCGTAGTCGTAGTCGTAGTCGTAGTAGTAGTAGTAGTAGTAGTAGTAGTAGTAGTAGTAGTAGTAGTAGTAGTAGTAGTAGTAGTAGTAGTAGTAGTAGTAGTAGTAGTAGTAGTAGTAGTAGTCGTATTATGTATTATATTTGTTGATCATAATAGTAGTATGTGTTGTATGTTTCTTCTTCCTTATTGATATCATTACTATTTCTCCTCCTCCTCCTCATCCTCCTGTTCTTCTGCATCCTCCTCCTCATCCTCTTCCTCCCCCTCCTCATCCGTCCACTCCTCCTCCTCCTCCTCTTCTGCAATGCCTGTTCCTTCCCCCCCGCCCCCGCAGGTGGTCAGGCTGATTCGGCACACGCACGGCCTTCCCCCGAGCCAGGGCGACCAGAAGCACCTCGAGGAGCTCGAGGACCGGACCAGGGAGCAGCACCAGGAAGCGGAGGAGCGGAGGTGGCAAGGCTCCGGGTTGCGCACAGACAGCCTTCCGAGGTAGTCGTGGCTGGCCTCACCAGGAGGAGGAGAAGGAGGAGGAGGAGGAGGAGGAGGAGGATTTTTTGCATGGGACCATGCTGCAGCCCACATACACCACTCAGGGTGGGCGAGGCCCTGAGGGACATTAGTAAACTGAGCCGTGACCGATCGAACTGACAACGAACGGAACGGACCAGCGAGTGTGCCTTGCACTGTGCAAACAGGGCATAGCACTCACAGATGGCAAAACGTGCTTAAATCGACGGAGACCCCACTCTTTTTTGGATGGAGTCCCTTTTTCAACTTAATCCACGGATTGCTGTGTGTGGCCACCCTGTCTGGCTCACACTTCTTATCGAGGTTCCGCAATTGGCCACCCGAGGTCATATAACCGCACTTGTGGCAAATACAAATAGAGGACCCGTCCGAGCAATCGAGCAGCACACACACGTGCCCGAGCGCTCTGAGCCTGGCAGGTGAGACTTTCAGGACAGCATCGCACTTGCCAGCAGGTGGCTGGGCCGAAGAGAGGCCGCGCTTGCCTCGCAAACACGCGGCGCACTGCCAATAGGTGCCCACCCAGCTCCACTGATGGACATTCCTTTTCTCCCCTCTGCGGACGCTCCGCAGGGGGAGGAAGAACACGCTGGACATTGGGGCCCAACACTAAGCGAGGCCAGAGAGGAAGCAGCTTGGTTGCCTTGGCGCAAAAAACGATCCCGATCGTCGGTGGCAGCCTGGACGTCCAAATGGGCTTTCACCTTTTCCAGCTGCACCTTAGACCAGTGATCCTTCAAATGCTGAGCCATGCCACTATACATACGCTTGCCTGAGCACATCTCAGGCCACGGCAGCTGTGCAAAATCCACACAGCCCTGGCAGTCAGAAAAAATCGTGGATGGGCCAGTCGCCCACTGCACGGCAACTGACATGGCATGATATCATGCAGCCTGCGGCGTCTGTGGGCACGGCGCCCACACTGGACCTTTCACTCGCACAATAGCATTCCCCGTTTCTTTGGAGACGACCACGATCGACCAACCAGCGCGGTTCAATTCACCAACTTTGAAGCGAGTACACGAGCCGTCCACGAACATGTCACCCTCGAAACACTTGACAATGTCCCCCTCCTCCTCCACCCACTCCACCTTGATGCCCCCCGACACGAGAGGCTGCGGGAAGTTGGAGGGGTGGGGGAAGACGCCGTAGCAGGCCAAGTTGTCATCCGCCTTAGCTGCCCACCCTTGGATGTCCTGTTTAACTAGCTGATCACGCAACTCGACCACCTCGGGGCATAGACAATCCCAGAGGCGATGTCTAAGGGTGTCTAAGACATTACCACAGAGCGGACACACCGTGGTAGGCAGCACGTAACCTAGGCTGGCCGCCCGTTGGCGAGTGTAAATCGCCTGGCAAAAAAGAGCCCGCAAACAACCTTTCTGAAAGGGGGTGTATTTGGAGCTATGGAGGTAGCTGAGGACAGGATCGACACACGCTCTCCCCTGCATATTGAGCCTGGCCCCCAGATCCCACTCGAGCCCCCTCACAACAGCCTTCCGCAAAAGCGTACGGATCATTTGGGGGGAAAACTCTGTAAGTTTGAGCTCCTCCCCCAAATCAGTCAGCAGGACCCCGAACGCGGGCATAGTCCAGGAGATGCGCTCCAGAGACTTACGAAGGGCCGTGACAGGCCCCGAAACACTTCGCCACAGCGGGGATTCACCCTCAAAGCCAGCCTGCCAAGCAGCACGAAGCTCAGGCAGAGACAAGGTGTGCCGATACAATCGGTGATGGGCCCACCAAATCTCCTTAGATCAGCGGATAATGGGAGCAACACTCGCATCCCAACACGGCTCTCCGTGCGCAAGCAAAAGAGCCGTCAACGATCGGCCTTTAGCCGACGGCTGCAAAACAGATCCAGCCTGGCGCCGATAAGTCAAAAGCTCGATGGACCTCGGACCCAAAAAGCTCCGACGCCAAGGCCCCAGAAGCAGACACGTTTCGGGCAACGCGGCCCCCAACCGTAGGCCGCAAACGGGCCAGCCGACCAACAAACCCCACGCTTTTCCGTTCACGCTTTTTATGCTTGGCATTCCGTCTCTTGACTCGACGAGGCCGGCCAGCGCAATCATCAACCCCGAGGTCAGGCGCCGACGCGACCAGTGGTCCGGCCAGCCCTCCAAGCTCGGCGGCCAGCTCGCGTCCCAGCGCCTTGGAAGAACAAATCAGCGACCGCTTCCCTTCGCCATTACTGACCTTAGGCCCCACCCCGTCCTCCAAGACCGAGTACAGCTGACGAGCAGCAGGAGGCAAACTGGCCACGATGTATCCCTTAGTGCCCGTAGCACTCGCCCCTGAATCGTCTACGTACAGCTGAAAGTGCACCTGGGGGGGGGGGGATCTCAAGCTTGTCCAGGTCCTGAATAGCATAAACCCGAATAAAAGTGGTGGCGAACGTACACCACGCGAAAATGCCCCCCTCGGCCCAGTAGGGCCCATCCACGAGCCCGTTAAGGACGAAAAAACGAGCCTGGAGGTACATGGCAATCGCCAGCCGAGCGATAGCCAGCGGGAAATGCATCTGCCTGGCGCGCCACAACAACATTTTCAGGTTAATGGTTTCATCGTACCTGTAGAGGTCAAGCAGCACCGTAGCCGCTTCTTCTTTAGACAAGGTAGACGTCTCCGCACGGACTGCCTGCCTCCAGACAACGCCCTGAGCCCCCTCGAAGGGGCCCGCCGCAAAATGCTCACGAGAGTGGGTGAATTCCCACTGCTGGGCCAGCGGGCGCCTCACCTTCCCATGCGCACGGTGCAGGGCACAGAAGTTCCCAATGGGACGAAACCCCACACTCGCTTTGGGAATGAGAGAAAGAAGAGTGACGGAGATCTGGACAGGGATCAAAGCCGCGAGCTCCATAAAGGCAAACAGGTCCACGACCGTAAGCAACGACGCGTCACTCATAAACGAGAAGTGCTTCATGTGAAAGCCATCCACACTGACAGAAGTATTGTCTTTACACTTCCTAGAACAGTCCCTTATGGCTTCCACAGGCACAGGAGGCAGAGGCGGGGCCAACTCACCAATCTCGAACCAACTCCCAGACCCTCCGTCCCCCCAGAGCTTCGAAAACTTGGAAGCTTCAGCCTTGAGTAAAGACAGAGGGTCAGCCACCACCAACCCATCCAGGGACAGGGTGGTGGGGGGGGTCCAGGGAGAGGCCCCCTTGGAGACCGTGTGCACACGACGGGCCCCCCGATGCGCTTTGAAGAGAAGCCACTCCCTCCATTCCTGGTTGGCTTGCTTCCTGGATCCCGCCTCCACCTCCGACAGAACAACCTGGAAGGTGCCCTCCAAGTGAGTAAAAAGGTCGAAGACGGGCCCGTCCTTGGCCTCGTACATCGGCAACTCACGGATAAACTCGAGCAGAGCTGACAGGTAGCTGGCTGTGGGCCCTAAGTACTGCGAAAACTGAGGCGGCGACTCCAAGGCCTGGAGCACCGAGTTGATGCCCGTCTGGCTGCCCTCTGACCAGAAGCCTTCGAAGTGACAAAACATGTTGGCCAACCACCTGCACGCGAACAACTCATTAGACTTACTGGGGGGCCCCTTGAGAGACAGGGTCCTTTTTGTTCAAGATAGGCCTCCAAACCATCTGAGGGGGCTTCCCTCTCGAGCCCCAAACGGGCAGGACCTTACCAGTGGCCGCGGACACCTCACGCTCAGCAGCATTCGCCCAAAGCTTGTAAGCACGATCGAGGGCCTCTTGGGCCCTGTCCCAATCACCCTGCCCCACCGCAGCCCTAGCAGACTCCAGCACCGCGTGCACCCTCGTAGGCGCAGGAACCGATTCAAAAACTTGAACAGGGGCCAGGGGGCACGTGGGGAGCGGCGAAGGGCGCCGAAAGGCCAGGGCCTGGAGTCGTCCCAGGCTGGGATGCAGCTTCACCTGCACGGGCAAGTGGGGGGTGAGGCTACTCTCGCGGATCACCTGGACTTGGCTAACGGCCTTAGCAACACCAGCAGAGGCAATAAAAACATCGAACTGCTTAAGACCAGCCGTAGACTTGCAAGTATGCCCGTCGGGAATCAAAAACTGGATTGCACCCGGCCTGCACCCGAGGCCTCCCGAGAGCAGCGCGGTCGGCTCCATATTAAAATCCGCCCCCAGGAAAAAGGGGTATCCCAGGGCCTGTCCCAAGGACAAGCACGAGCAGAGCAAATCGATATTTTCATCCGATAAGTCCTGGCAATCGTGGAAATAGGCGGACAGGATGGCCAGCTGCGCCTGCCCAGGGATGTCCACGATGCCAACCAGAGCCCGTCCAGCGACAATCTGATGGCCAGACGGCGGCGCAGACAATCCCAACGACTCGCGCACGAACAGCGCCACTCCAGCAGAGGCTCCGCCTCCACTAGCCGTCACCGCCGTCACCCACAGGCTCTTCCACCCATGGCGAATAGCCCGCGAAGATGCAGATGCCAGCTGGTGCTGCAACTGCTTATGCTCCTGCGTGACCACCACGTCAGCAGCCGTCTTCTGCAACCACAGCTGTCCCGATCCCCAACCAGAACCGTTACAGGTCTCAATAACTGGTGCGAGCTGGTCCAGCGGGAAAGCGTCGGCCTCCAGAGGCCGCAGCAACTGCTCCTGAGGCCTGGGTGAGACACCGGGCATGAGTGGCCCACGAAGCTCCAAAAACTTACGAGGAGGGTTCGGGTCACTATGCACGAGGGCCGACTTGGCCCTTGCCAACGTGTGACGAACAGCTTTCAGGAGAGAGGGACGAGCACGCGGCCGAGAACCGTCGGCATAGGCGTCAGCCTGCAAAATCCACGCACGGCGAGCCGAAAAAAGTTTGGAGGCAGTCAACTCGACAGCTCCAGCGTTCTTACCCAGGTTCTCGATGCTGCATGCGGCAAATGGTGGGGAGGAGGAAGAAGGTCGACCCTCGGTCGACTCCAAAAAGTTGACAGGAACGCAGTCTGCCGAAGACTCAGAACTCAGAACAGGTACACGATGAACGCCTCCCTCGGGAGGCAGAAGTCGTCCTTGATTCCCCCCCTCAGGCGTCGGGCCCTGCGGGGGGGGGCTGCGTGTAACTCGGTCAGCACGAGTGCGAACATCACCAGGCGCAGCCGCGGGATCTGGCGGGCAGTCTCCAGCGGGCGCCGCCGCGGGCGCGGCAGCCCCCTCACCTCCCTGGCCAGGAGGCGCGGCACGTGCGGCTGGTGAACTGCCACTCCCTCCACTGGGCGCACCACCAGGGGCAGCACCTCCAGCAGCGGGTGCACCATCTTGTTCTCCCATTCTGCGACGCTTGGCCTGTAGACGCTTGAGCTGTTCTGCCTGAGCATCTTTGAACGCCTTGGACTTCGCCGCAGCATCACCGAAGAGTTGTTGTACCGCAGCCTGGATACCTTCTTGGAGTTGTTCCAGCCTCTTGGTGGCCTCGCGCTTGTCTTCGTCCGAGAACTCATACTCCTCCTCCGCCGTGAGAAGGCTGTCCAAGCAGATGGGCAGGGTCTTCCCGCTGAGGAGGTCGTCGATACTGAGCTGTGGGCCAGGCTTAGGCTCCTGTCCGCAACCCGTGGACGACTGCAACTGGCTGACGAGCGACTTGTGCTTCTCCTCGGCCACCTGCAACTCTGTCTTGAGGGTACGAACACGATCACGTTGCTGGTCCAATTCGCCCTCGAGACGCTCGCAGGCGGTGAGGCTCTTCCCGAGCTTGGTCTCCAGCGCGCGCATCTCGTTGAAGGCGCGGTTGACCTGGTGCTCCAGAGGGACCTGGGTCTTGGCCTCGTCGTTCTGGCGCTGCAGCCGAATGTCAAGCTCCTTCTGCCACTTTTCAGCGGCCTCGGGGACGCCCATGCGACGCAAGCCGTCGACGAGCCCGCGCAGCTGGTCGACGTCGGAGAGCTGGGTCGCCGCAGGCGGGGGGCCGCCCCCGCCAGCCAAGAACTGAGGGCCAGGGCGACGAGGTAAGCCATCAGCATGAGCGGGGCTCGCAGCGAGTGCCCACGACCCTGGGGGCGCGGGACCTCCTGCAGCGGCTCCCCACACGCCTTGCGGCTGAGGCCACGGCTGGTCCATCCGCGGGGTCGCACGCCAGGCCCAGCAGTTCTTGCACTGCTGCCATCCTTGTTTGTTCTTCTTGCATCCACACGAACTGCACGTCCATGTAGATCCTGGACTGAAGCCGTCCCAGTGGACCCAGCCGCTCTCAGCCGAGCGCGCCGCGCGCCATGGCCAGCTGGCAGCCCGCGGAGGGGCAGCACGCTGGACGGAGCATGGCGGCGCCATGGCGGCAAGGCAAACTGGGCGAGTGAAGGTATCTTGTCTGATCGCTTGGCTCGCAGGAACGCGTGCCCTTCTGAAGAACGTCCCTGCAACGCAACTTGGCGCAGAAGGGCTAGGAGGAGGAGGAGGAGGTGGGGGAGGAGGAGGAGGAGGAGGAGAGCCGCCCCCCCCCCCCCCCCCCCGAGTAGTCCAGGGCGGTCTCAGCGCCCCGGCGCCGCCTCCGGCGGGGGCCTCTGGAGCGCTCCAAGCCCCCCCCCCCGGGGTTGGGCTCCCGAGGCCGGCCTGGACTGCTCGGGGGGGCCTGTCGAGGGCAGCCGGGGCTGCCCTTGGGGCTGCCATGTGTGCAGCCCGAGGCCGTGCCAGAGGAGGTGGGTTCGGATGCAACTCCTGGGAGGTCAAGTTCTGTTTTCGCCCAGGCCCGGAATCTGGCTTAATGATCCAGCTGAATCCCGCTGAATCCGGCTGAATCCCGTTTAATCCCGCTTAATCCGGCCTAATCCCGCCTAATCCGAAGCCCACTCCGGCGTAACAGCTCCCAAATGGGGCTTCATCCTCCTCAATCTTTCCGACGAAAGCCTCCCAGCAGTTGCCTCCTATGAGCACGTGGGGACGGATGGAATGACGAACCCTGAGGTCCTGGCGACTCGATCTCTGCGAGCCGGGCGCTCTCGCCTTCTTTCGGGTCCCGAGGCCCGAGGCCCCCACAGATCGACCCGGCTCGAAAAAATGGCGCAGAAAGATGGGGTCTCACCGCCCACCAAACCACCCCAACCCAACCCGAAGGCTCAGATTTACCCTCGATTTCTAGTGGGGGGGGGGGTCGGGAAACATCGAAAAAACACGCGTGGAACCCTTACCCCCCCCAACCCGAAATTCGGGTCTTCGGGTTGGGTTGGGGTGGTCTGGTAGGTAGTCAGGGTCCGGGGCTCCGGGCGCGGATCTTCACGATGTTGCAGTTTTGTCGCTAGGTCGGACCTCAGGGACTAGTATACCAGGAGGAAGAGGGCAGGCAGGAGGAGGAGGAGGAGCACGAGGAGCAGTGGTACTTTACTTGTGCGCGGCGGCATGAGCGGGCGGCTCGCACGCCCACCTGCCCACCACGGGGGGGTGGCTGCAAATTCCCTGCGAGCAGGACGGGGTGGGTAAAGAAGGACACCATGCGCCTTTCCAGCGACATACGGCTTCAGGCACCAGAGGCCTGCACCAAACGGGATGGTCGGCACCATCTGCCCTCCCGGCAGCAGCGAGAACTATGCAGCATCACGTGCACCCCCTCGTGCATGTTTTGTGAGACTTGTGATCAACAGGCTCGTCCTATTCATTTCCTCGTCCAGGGGGATTGCGGGACTTGCTGCGCGCGACCCGTGCGGCTGCATTCGGTCTTGATGCGTTCCGCCACTGCTCCTCGATGCGCACGCGCGCCCGTCGCCGATGTGCTCGCGCACCCGCGTCCTTCTCTCGGCCTCACGTAATCAACAGTTTGCTCTTCGCCGGAGTGACCTTCAGGTTCGCGGCCTTCGGGCGGCGCGTGTGAGTGCGTGGAAGAACACACACACACACACACTGGAACAAAGAAGCACGCACTGTGAAACACACACATATACACTCAGACATTCATACACACACAGACACGCATACACATACACATACTCATACACATATACACATACACACACTGTTTGTTTTTTCTTACAGAGAGCACACACTGTGTGTGCCTTTTTTCCAAAGGAAACCCACACATGCAGGCCGCGACTGTCGCAGCCACACCAACGGCTGGCAAGCTGCACCTCAAAGGCCGCTCCTGCCCAGAGGCGCTCCTCTTGCGTGTCGCCGATTCTCTCTCCCCCCCGACGATGAGATGACGACCGGTGACCCCAGACATCCGACGTGGTGATTGTTGTCACGACGCGGGCCCTCAGAGGCAAAATGCAGTGGGGGCCCATGCCAAGAAGCACCCTTCTCGCCTCCAGGGTGCCCCAGGTTTCTCGGGTTTCGATGCTTTTTCGATGGAAAGCGCGACGTTCCAGGGTTGGGTTTCCAGAGGAAGGTTTCCTGTGGACTGGCCTCCACTGTATGGACCCCTCCCCAGGAGACCGACGCTACATCCCGACTTGCGTTTGGACACCCCTGGGCCCGGTGAGGGCCCCTGGAGGCCGAAAGCAGCGTCTCGTGTTCATGACGCCAGCCCTGCGCTTCCCCCACGCGCCGATTCTCGGCGGTCGGGCCCTGCCCCATCTTCTTCTCCTGCCCCTCGCGCGCCCCGCGCCCAGCGCGTCCCGAGGGTGCCGATCTTCGCGCCCGCGCCGGCTGGCGCTGCCGAGAAAAGAGTTCGTGGCGCGAGGGGGTCAATGACGACGCTCGGCACCGGCGCCGTCGAGAACGACGGCCGTCGACGACGTCGCCGAGGGCACCGCCTTCGCCAGTCGGGCGCCGCGCGCGCGGGCCGACGCGGCGCCCTGCGGCCCGGGCCATCCCAACAGTGGTATATGCTGCGTGTGCGCCGTCCCCGGGCAGGGCGACGCGCGCTCAAACATCTTGCAGTACACAGTGCCGTTTTTACTACATGCTCCGCGTGCGGACTCATGAATTAGAATGCGGGGGTTTCGTATTCAAAACAACGATGCGTTCATGCATAAATTTACTCATACCTTAAGCATGTATTAAAATCTCATTGTTTGAATTAAGACCTGTCAGTATATGTTTTAAACATCAGTAAACTAAGACCTGTCAGTAAAGTATTAAAATCTCAGTATAGTTTTAAACCATCCTATGTATTAAGAACTGCCCTGTATGCGCTCGGTGGCGGCTGCAAGACTATGGCGGGAGGGGGGGGAGCACACAGACACAAGGGAGCGTCGCTTCCCCCGGAGATGTGGGAGCAGATGGGCAGTGGGTGGGGGAAGGCATACACCCAGAAGGTATGGGAAAATGTTGGGAATCTGGTTATTTGTGTCTATTTCTTTGTGTGTCCCAGGGCTCCTTTCACTATGATGCTGCTTGATCTGGCCGGACGCACGCCTCCAAGGAGGACGCACAGCACCAGCACGCCCTCCTGCAACCCCACCTCGGGCCGCCCTCAGGCTGCCAGGGAGGCGGAGAGGGCGAAGGAGGAGGCCGAGCGGGAGGCGAGGGAGGGCCCGCGGAAGCGGAAGATCAAGGGCGTGGTGAAGGACCGCTTCTCTTCCGACCTGCTGCGCGCCCGTCCGGGGCGCAGCGTCAGGGGGGGGGGATAGGCTCTCGGTTCGAGGTTCCAGGTTCTCGGGCGCTGCCGTCGCTCATCGGCGGTGGTCCAGCCTCGGAGTGCTCTCCGGCAGCTGCGCCTCGCCGAGAGCGTTCCTGGGGTGCCTGGATCGTCGCGAAAGGCCGCTGGAGAGCCGAGCTCTGACTTGAAAGCCAGGGGGCAACGTCAGGGGGGAATAACTCGACTCCGGGGCGATCGCACAATCGGCCATGCATCGCCGAGAGATCGGCCCGATGGCCCGCACCGCTTATCAGACGATCGCGAGCATGGATCGAGGGGGCGTGGATTAGCGACGGGTCCCGCTCGCCCGGGAAGTCGCGGGTTTCCGCCGCCGAGCGAGGCGGCGCCGGCCGCATTTTGGGGGAGGGCACTTCTCGCGATCCATGGATTTGGCGACCGCGCGCCAAATCCATGGATCCCTAATCCATGTTTGCGCGCCCCCGAGCTTAGGAACGTGCGGCGTCGGTATCGGTACCGGGGGCCTGTCGCCGATCTGTCGGCGGTGCATCGCCGATGACAGGTCGATGTTCCTCTTCTTCACTGGCCCAGTTCCCCCATCGCCCTCGCTTGGTTTATGATGTTCCAACCTAGTTTAGCCGTGATCACCAGAGAGATTTTCGAGCACCAAACAACAACCGAAACTCGAGGGTTTTTTCACGTGTCGGGCCCTGGGATACACTCGTCCGACACTGTTCCGACACTGTTTGGACATTATTTCGACACTTTTCCGGGTGCTCGAAATTATTTCTGGGATGTGGTCTTGAAGAACGATGGGAGCAACATAGCGCTTGTTGTTCTCTTGCGCCACGATTTGGTTTCACAGCGCAGCTAAGTCTGGAGATGGAACTGGTGCCAGGAGCCGCCCCCGGCATCAAGGCCCACATCGTGGTGGTTCCACGTTTGCATTATTGGCGAGCCATCGAACGCGCAGACAATTGACAAGTTTGCAGCGTGTTCGCGATGCGCCGTGCTTGAGATTGTCCCAGCTCCTGGAGAGACTGCATCGCCAAAGAGCCGTTGCGGACTTCACATTTGTGAAAAGCATGTGGGTCTCTGTGACTTTGTAGCCAGGCACTTTGTGACTCGAGGATGATCAATGTGCACGTTGTGGTTCCCCCGGCCGGCCGGTGAAACAGCACTGCAAGCGTTACCAGATCTTGTTTATGTCTGCCAGCGCGCCCCTCCTATACTGCTCCAGGCGCAAGTGGACATCGCTAGTAATGATCGACAAACTTGACCGATCGATTCGCCTGTGTCCGCTTTGCTTGCCCGCCGCTGCTGACGCCCCAATTGTGTTATTTGCGGCGGTAGTGGTCTACTCCCTAGTTGGCTCATCATTGCGCTACCTCTCTCTCTCAGGGCTGGATCTAAACGGTGTTTTGGCCATCTCGTGAGCCGTTTCATTTTTCGTGTTGTTGTGCATTCAAGGCGAAGCGAAGGCAAAACGAAGAATAACCTTGTGCCGATGATAAAAAAGACCCCTCCCCTTTTCCGGGTTAGAGTTGATTATCCACGGCCAAGAAGAGTTTGGTCAGGGCCGATCTTTTTTATCACTGTGAAAAGTTCACCATCGAGGTTAACTTTCTTCTTATGTTGAGATAGCAACATCAAGCGAAGCGAAGACGTTGTCGAGGATGTCTCAAGCGAAACCGATCTTCGACCCTCGGACCTCGATCCTCGATCCTCGGACCTCGCCGCCGTCGATCCTCGGACCTCGATCCTCGACTCTGGGATCTCGATCCTCGATCCTCGGACTTCGATTCTCTATCCTCGATCCTCGGCTTTCGGTCCTCTTAACATCATCTCTTTCTCCTCCCACATGCTGGCCTCCGGTAGGCAACATTTACAATCCCCTCGCGACCCCGAACTTTGTTATCCCTGTGGGATTAATCTCCGTGGTGTTCGGTTAACAAAAACAGCACGAACACGAAAAACACCGTTTAGGCTCAGCCTTGCTCTCGCTCTCTCTCTCTCTCTCATTTTTGTTATCTGGTGTCTACCGGTCTGCTTCCGTATCTGCCTGCCGTGCCTGCGTGGTTGGACAGCGTGTGACCAGCCGCTCTGTTCCATTACATCCTACCTTGGCTTTGTGAGACTTCTCTGGATTAGATGGGCACAGTAAATTGAAGTGGAGTAGAGTAGTGAGCTTTTCGTCGCCATTGATTTTATCCTCCCCCTCCCCCCCCTCTCCTCGTACTCGTCCTTCCCCTTCTCGTAATACCAGAGAGGATGATTCCCAAGCACATGCCCTTGGCACCTGCCACCCCCGAATCAGGTACGTCATCACCGCTCTCCTCAAGCCTCTACCAACGGCGCCCACCTACTGCCCAATGCCCCTAGATGTCGCCCCCATGGCCTCCCGCGGAAGGAGCTGTTGGAAGAGATCATGCCTCAGAACGACCTGCAGCAGGTGATCATTGCGAGTTTCGTTTGTGCGCGCATGCGCTCATTTATTGTTCGTTACCGGCAGTAACAATTCGTTGCTCGTCGTTTCCCCATTCCGCCGCGGACCCAAGAGCGTGTGCCACGCCGGCGCACGTCTTTTCTTTATAGGTTCGTCGTTATCGTAGTTAACTGCCTTGAAGCAGCCTGCATCATGTGACGCTTGCACTGCTAGTCATGTTCAAGTAGGGAGAGAGAGAGAGAGAGAGGGAGAGAGAAAGAGAAAAAGAAAGAAAGAAGGGCAGCAACACATAACCACGGAAAGAGCAATATACATACATAGAGGGAGATAGCGGCAGGGAGAAAGAGAGAGCGAGACAGAGAGGGATGTGACTAAACAGAGAGAGAGGGAGAGAAAGAGAGAGAGAGAGAGATGAACAAACAATAAAACAAGCGAGGCGTGCCCGGCGACAGGCTGCATGTAAGAATCCACACACACAAACTTCCTTCTGGCGCACCGATGGGGTGTAGTCGGCAGTTCGAGAATCAGAAAGGCGGGGCACGCTCAAAGTAAGTTGACCGCCTCGCGCGGGAGCAACACACACGTTCACACTTTCTGCATCGCGGCCACGCGCGCAGCGACGCGGCGGAGGCAGTCGGAGACCCGGAGTCGGCAGAAGCGCCGCAGGGGTCGGGCCGCGGCCAGGGACGCATGCGGAAGAGCACGCATGCGCACACAGATGCTCTGAAGTGAGCCAGTGAGATGCGGAAGCAATGTCCTGCCGGGAAGCAGCGGCGATGCATCGTGCGAGCAGCAGAAGAGGACATGCAGAGAGAGAACACCTGGGGATGCCTCGTGGGCGCGGCGCGTGGCACCAATGCCCCGGCCCCCTGCGGGAAGCGAGAGCGTGGAGACGGAGAGGGCGCCGCGTCGGAGAGGCAGCGCCACGCCGCGTCGGAAGCGCGAAGGGAAGCCTTGCAGCATGCCTGGGGGAACAACAAGTGGCATGAACACAAAAGCTCGGAGGTCCGCGCGGATTTCTCGGATCGGCGCTGGGGCCCCCCGGGCGGCGCCTCCGGCGCCGCCCCTGGCGCGCTCCGCGCGCCAGGGAGCAGGCTCCAGCGCCGATCCGAGAAATCCGCGCGGACCTCCGAGTTTTTATGTTCGTGCCACTTTCTGCCCCCCTCGTGCCAGAGACCTCTGGCGCAGCAGGTCAGAGGCAAGGGGCGCGGGGTCGTCAGGACGCACCGTGCCGACGGTGGGCCGGCCCGCCTGCAGCTGGCCGCCGAGGAGGCAGGAGGTCGGCACAGCGAGGCAGGCGCCCAAGCGGGGTGCGAGGCAGCAGGAGGCCGGAGGAGCCGTCGAGGGGCACCGGCCGCCTGCGTCGGCATGGAGCGGGAAGTGGGGGATCGGGGGCGGCAAGTCCGCGCCGCGGCTCCATTGGTGAAGCGGGCGTGCACCCACGCTCGTGGTGGCAGGGCGGGCAGCTCTCCAGCGCCAGGGACACACACAAGCACACACACACACACACGCACTCTCTCTCTCTCTCTCGCTCTCTCAGCGATGACAACGATAACAAAGATCACAACGAGAACGATCGAACACAACAATAATGAAAAACGATGATCGTTGTCCTTGTTATCGTTTTCGTTACCGTTATCGTTTTTATCGTTTTCTCTCTCTCTCTCTCTCTCTTTCTCTCTCTGCATGCACAGGGAGGAACACGTCTTAACTGCCGCGGCGCAATGGCGAGGCGGGAGGCCCCGCAGGACACCCGCGAGGGCGAAAACAGACTCAACAAGCTGTTCGCCTTCGTTTGCATCAGATCGCGTGCAATCTTAAGTCGGGCCTGTCCCCCTACCCGGGGATTATTTTCGACGAAAAATATACATATACACCAAGAATAGTCAACAAATAGTCCAAACATAGCCTGGGGACTATTTTTGGAGTTTTTTTTGTTCCTTCTTGGAGCATTTTTAAATTTTCGTCGAACATCCCCCTGTAGGGGGGCACGCCCGACATAAGTGTAATCTGAGCTGTCTGGAACACGTGAGCACTGCAGGGGCAAGAAAGGAGTGAGGATGCCCCACGCCGCGACGACCACGTGAAAGCCGCGACCAGCCACAGAGGAGGCACCGGCAGAGAGCACGCCGCAGTGGCAGAGCTGGCCACGCACGGAGGCCGCAGCCGGAGGGCCCCGGAGTGGGAGTGCGGCACCCGGCGCTGCATCTGCCGCAGGACTGCAGGGCATAAAAAAGGGTGCACAAAACAGCACCGTGCCGCTCGACGTGCCGCTGCTCCGCGGGCCGTCGCGCCCCCTCCTCCTCCTCCTCCTCCTCCTCCTCCTCCTCCTCACTCCTCCCATCCTCCCCCTCCTCCTCCTCTCCCCTCCTCCTCCTCCTCCTCCTCCTCCTCCTCCTCCTCCTCCTCCTCCTCCTCCTCCTCCTCCTCCTCCTCGTGCACCCTTCCGCCAGGGCGCCGGCACGCGTGCGCGCACACGCACGTGCGCACGCGCTCGAGAGGTGCCCGGAGCGCCTCGGCTGCCGCCCGGGCACCAGGCGTCTGCGCACGTCTCGTCTGCTGCCACGGTGCAGTTTGGCCCGGCTGCTTTCCCACCTCTCTTCCGGCGTCTCGTCCTCGCACAGACCACGGATACACGTGGGGTCAAAGTAGTCGGCTGTCGGCAGCGCGGGCTCTGATTGTTGCGAGTGCTCTTTCCCGCGGCGGTTGATGTTCGAGGTGATGATGGTGATGATGGTGATGATGATGATGCTGATGATGAGGCTCAAACATGCAATGTACAGTCTCATGTTTTGTATTTGTCGTGGCAGGAGCGCGTAAACTAACAACGGCCGCGGAGTACGCGAGGCGCACAGCGGGGCAGGCCCCTGCGTGCGCCACGCCCCCCCTCCCAGGGTGCGAAAGCCAGCGCCCCGCTCGAGATACCTTCGCAGCAGGCTCCGAGAGCAGAGGAGTCGGGGGCGCCGAAGAACAGCATGCACTGCGATTGCATACGGGCTGTTTGCGAGTGCGCTTCCGTCCGTGTGGACGATGAGGCGTCAGGCCAGCGGCCCGTCTACTGACGCTACGAGCTCTGACGAGCTCGACAGATTGCCTCAGAAAGGCGCCGAAAAAGCAGACCGCATGAGACATCCCCGCAAGCAGGCCGCGAGCGGGTGAGCGTCCTATCCCCTGGCGGCCTCCCCGTCGGGGTGCTGAGGCCAGCGCATCGCTCGAGACGTCTTCACACCATGTTCTTGAAGAAGATGAGTCCCAGAGCGAGTGCGTCACAAGTCTGGGCGCGAGTAGTTCTGAGTGCGAGAGTGTCCGAGTATGAAAACCCTGAGTCTGAGTAGATCTCAGTGTGAGTTTGAGTGTGGGTAAGTCTCAGAGCGATTGAGTACGAGTCTGAATGCAAATGAATATGAGTATGAGTAAGGAGAAGGAAGAGGGAGAGTGAGTGAGTCTGAGTGTGAGTCTGTCTGCGAGTGAGTGCTGATTGTTTGAGTCTGAGTGCGAATGAGCCTGAGTGCTGATCAGCAAGTCTGGGTATGAGTCGCGGGGCCAGTGAAGGTGTGGAGTCCGAGTCATTTGACTTGCCTTTTTACCGGGTGTGAGCTTTTTCCTCGCTCCAGGGTGTCGGGTGTGAATGTGCGTGCTTTACCACCCACGCCTCGGGGCTGCGCCCATCTCGTGATATATGTTTTTGTTTCCACGACTGAAGGCGTCTAAGGTTGCGCGTGGGAGGACAAGGAGGAGGAGGAGGAGCAGGTGGAGGAAGACGACGACGACGACGGCAGCGACGGCGACGGCGACGGCGACGACGCGGGCACCGCAGGCGCACGAGGCCCAATGGAGAGGCCAGGGGAGGGGGTTGGGCTCCAGCAGCCCAGGGGGCGCCTGGAAGGCGGTGCTCTCCTCGTGGGGGGGGGGCGCGCGGGAGCGATGGAAGGCTGCGCCACGCACGGCTGTGGCCAAGGCTGCGTCGAGTTGTGCGCGGGAGCCATGGAGGCGTGCGCGTTTGGCCTGCGCGGCCAGTGACGTCCTCCTCTCGGCGCGCACGCGATGGTCGTGGCCCGGGGCATGTGGAATCCGATCCGCCTCAGGCAGCGGAGCACTCTAGCCCATCGGCGATGCGGCTCCCTGTGGAGCCCGATGTTCTCCGCGCCGACTTCGCCGATGCATCGCCGACGGCGCCGGGGCGATGCTCCGACCCCCATCCACCCCGACCACATTCCAGGAGGCCTCTAATGTATCAGGAGGGAAAAAACACACAGACACAATTAATCGTCGATCCCCAGGAAAATATGGGAAAATATGGGAAGTGGGGGGGAAGACAGAAACCCAGAAAATATGGGAAAATATGGGGAATCCTTTTATTTGTGTGTATTTATTTGTGTGTCCTGGGGCCCCTTCATCATAGCGAGCACGTCAGTGCGCGTGTCGCGCGCGTTGCCCTGCTCGGGTGCGGAGGGCCGCGCAGCTTGCTGTGCGTGTTTGGTTGTGGGCGCGGCGCCCCTGCCCGCGGGGCCACCCTCGGCCTCCTCCCCCCGCGAGGTTGAGGGCGGGATCCAGCAGTGTCTCCTTTGTCGAGGCGAGGGGTGAGGGCGGCAGCCCGGTTGCAGATTCCGTGCGCGGTCGAGGTGCCACCCTGCACGCCCAGGGGCCGGGAGGGAGCGCCCCCGTCTCGCACGAAGGGGTGCCCGTGGCGCACCCACATCACCTCCTCTTCTTCGATCTCTCCTTCGCCACGGCGACGGGCTCGCGCTTGCACCGCAGTGGAAGTGCACTGCGCGCTGCGCGCCTCCATGCCGCGTTAGTATGACTGTACGCCGATGGGTTGCAGTCGGTGCTTATCAAGATTCGCAGCACGGACGCTCTCAGCATGAGTTCACCACACAGCGTCCGAGCCAGACCGCTCCTGAGGCCTCAGGGGAGCCGCGCATAGGCGACCCTTGAGCGGGAGCGATCTGGCGAGTGCAGGATGAAAACAGGTGAGACATGACACGCGAGCACACGCTCAATCCTCCGCCGACGGAGTCACACCTGTCGCGAGCCAAGGCGAGCACACACGCACACACACACATGCACTCGCTCGGTCCCTGCAGGGTCAATATGAGCCTTTAGGGCATAGCGACCACGAATTTCAGGATCGGCCTGGCAGCCGGTTTGCCCGTGCCCGCCTCTTCCCCCCGTGCCGTTCTTTGGGCGATCCACGCGGAGCGTTGCCGCCACCAGCAGGGCACGGGGTGTTACAAGGAGTACGCTCAGTGACATCAGCGGCCGGGGGTGATGCGGAGCAAGAGCGGGGGGATGAAGGCTCAGGGAGGAGTACGAGCACTGCTCCAGTACGTTCCCAGAGGGATGAGGAAGATCCGCGCGACCTTCAGGGGCACAGGAGGAGGAGGAGGAGAGGAGGAGGAGGAGGAGGAGGAGGAGGAGGAGGAGGAGAGGAGAGGAGAAGGAGGAGGCGGAGGAGGAGGGAGGAGGGGAGGAGGGAGGAGGAGGAGGAGGGAGGAGGAGGAGGAGGAGGAGGGATAGGCTGACAGCGAGGGATGCCGTGGCCCTCAAGCTCCCAGCCTTCGCCGAGAAGGCCTGACAGCCCACCCCGCCCAGGGCCGTGCGTGAGCCGCCATCGGGGGCCCATCGCTGATCTATCGGCGGCGTGGGGAGGGGAAGGAGGGGGATGGAGGAGGAGGAGTTGTGAGGAGGAGGAGGAGGAGGAGGAGGAGGAGGAGGAGGAGGAGGAGGAGGAGAGAAGAGGAGGAGGAGGGGGGGAGGAGGAGGAGGAGGGGAGAGGAGGAGGAGGAGGAGGAGGAGGAGGTGGTCGCCGCTTCCAGGTCGGTGTTTTCCTTCCCTGAGCCCGGCCCTCCCGCCCGTCGGCTCGCAGAGCCGCGAGCCCCGCGAGCCCCGCTCGAGAGGCCTCGAAACACGGCCTTTTCTGAGGCCCTCGCACCCTTGCCGCGCACCGTGCTGTTGCGGGCCGACTGCGTCGCTGCCTCTCAGGCCTGGAGCGGGAAGGAAAAAAACACACAGACACAATGAATCGTCGACCCCCCGGAAAATATGGGAAAATATGGGAAGTGGGGGGGGAAGACAAAAACCCACCAAAAATATGTGAAACTATGGGAATCCTTGTTATTTGTGTCTATTTATTTGTGTGTCCCAGGGCCCCTTCACTTGAGCGGGGCGGGCGGGGCACCTCCGCGCCGCTGGCGCGCGGCGGGGACGCGGGCCCCCGCGCAGCGTCGGCAGGCGCCCGTCGGCGGCGGGTTCGCGGGGGCCTGGCCACCACCGGAGGCGGCGGGGCTCTCGCCGAGCTCGCGGCGCCAGGCCCAGGTGCGAGGTCGAGGTCGGTGCGGGGAGGGTCGCCTGACGCTCTTCTTCGTGTTCGCTGGGTGTTCTCGTGCACCCTGGGGAGCGTACCCTTGGATGCTCTGTGCGTGTTGGCCAGCGGAGGGCCTCGCGTGCTGGAGAGGCGTTCTTCTGGCCTCGGTCCGACTGCACCCACGCCGACGAGCAGCACCAAGCTTAGTTACCTCGACACGCCCGTCTTGATACGCAATACGTTGTTCAAGACGTCCGTGTCAATACGTTGTGTGTTGGCTCCACGTATTGGCCCACGTTTTGCGAACGTATCGCGTCGGACCTACGTTTTCAGTCCACGTGTTGAGCTCCGTATCAATACGCCACGTGCCGCGTGTTGCGTACCTGGGCAGCTAAGGCACCATGTGCAGGGAGGGAGGAGGGGACGCGGGGGCAGCACGCGCAACGGCTGAGTCCTCATCGCCTCCCGCGCGAGCACCCCCCCTCCTTGCCGTCGGCGGAGCAGTGGACGTCGCCGCTGCGCTGGACGACGTCGAGGGCGAGCCGCCTCCTGGCTGCGCAGCCCGCCGCTGGGCGGGGGCTCCACGAGTCTCTGCGTCAGCCCGAGGCGCTCCACGAGCGCGCCGACGCAGCGCTTGCGCGAGGGCCCGCGCGGGGCCGCACTCGCAGTGGGCTTCTCGCCTCCGCGGGCGCCGCGGGCGCGGCGTCACCGTTGGCTCGCCGCCCCGCTGGTCCCGTGGCGTCCACCGCGAGGCCGCCAGCTGCAGCCGCCACCAGCGGCGCCAGGGCGCCCTCGGCGACGGGCGCAAGACCTTCAGCAGCCGCAGGCGCCACAGGCGCCGCGCCGCAAGGCGGCCGCGCGCCGCCCTGGCAGCCGTGGCCGCCTGAGGCGGAGGTGCATCGCGCGCCACCGCAGCGGCGCCACCAGCCGCCGCAGTTTGGGCGGCCCGCTCCGCAGGGCGCGGCCGACGGAGCCGAGCCCATGGAGGAGGAGGGCAGGGAGGCGGAGGAGCAGGAGCAGCAGCAGGAGCAGGAGGGCGAGGAGGCGGGGGAGAGGGGGCCAGTTCGGGCGCAGGTCCGCTCACGGAGAGGCCTACATGCAGTCACAAGGGGCGGGGGAGCTAAGGCGCAGATCCTCTTCCCTGGCCTACTCCCTTCCTCC